>VCHN02000014.1:38107226-38319361 GCA_007115665.2 Sequoiadendron giganteum
TCTTTGAATACTATTTTAGGCAACCTTTAATGAATGGGAACAGGTCATGTAGGCCCCACTTTCTGCCTTTAGTTTCATTGACTAATTCAATAAAATAGTGATCTCCAGCAACTACCTATTTATATTTCATGAAAATTAAGGATTCTTGAAATGATTTAAGTGTCTAACACAAAAAAAATCTTCTTATCACAATTACATGTGCCTTGATGTCTATCACGAATGTCATCATTAAGGTAATACAAATCTAATCCATTTGCATTTTCCAAAGAGACTGTAGCAAAATATATTCATCTTTTCTTAGATTAATTAAATGGGAAACTAAAAATCTTATATGAATCTAAATTTATAGAGTAAAACATATTATTTTGTATGTATATTAATTTCTACATGAAGTCAAATCAGCAAATGAATTGATATCCAATTGTATAAAAAAATTAATTTGTTTACTTTCTTTAAAGAACGTATCACAAGCTATTTATCATTTGTTAAATTACTTAAATAGGAATGAAAAACCCTATGTGAAGGAACATTTTTATAGCCAAAGTATTATTTTTGTAAACACATCAATTTCTACATGAAGCAACACCTTCCACTTCACCTACTATGCACTCAAGCTTTATATCATCCCTTTGTAAGAATCAAGCCCCAAACCTGACTAAAGTAGCCATGGAAGCACTAGTAATTTGGTGCCCATGATAGAAAGCCAAAAACAAACTCAAACATAGCTCTTATTACAATAAGCTAATGACATGTAGGAAGAAAGTATGTCAAAAATATTGACAAGTTGTAAATTTATTTGACAAATTATCAACTATAGCCATGTTTGACTACAATCAATTTGATCAACATGCATCCTTATTGTTAAATGATCAGCATGGCTTGCTTGGCATAATTAAGAATGAATCTAGGTTGTGCTCAAAATTCTATAATGGTTGATCGCATAATAGTGTGTTCCACTTTTTGGTCAAAATTGTACATTAACATCAACATTTTTAATCAAATTTTCACCTTCTATCATCCATAGAAACTAAGCCATTGAATTTTGAAGATGATGTGAAGTAGTGGTTTTTCAAATTGCATCTATCGATTCTAAATGTATTTAAAAAAAATGATTTGTGGTTTTTTACATAAGTTTTAATAACTTGTTTGTCCTAGTTAATTTAGTATTTTTAAAAAGCGGTGTTTATTTCATATCTAACAACTATTTTTTTTAAAAGGATAAAATTATAAGTTCCAAAATATGTATTAGTAATACTAATATCTAGTGTGCAAATATTTTTCTTAAGACTTAATTTTTTGTTGCATATTTTATTTTTTATCAATTTTTAAAGTAAAATAAAATAATTTAGATAAAGGTTTATTCCATATCACATAACTATTTATGTATATATCTAAATAATAATAATAAATTGTTGAAATATGGATACCAACACATTATGCACCAATATTCTTTAGAATTGTTCTCTTTATTTTTGTATTTTCATATGTGTGGAATAGAAACCTTAATGTTGGGTGAAAAACTTATGAACTCACTAGAAAATAAATATATTAACCAAACTCAATATATTCAAAACTATACTTTTTAAAATATTAGTCCAAGGGATATGATCTTGTAACAACCCCCTATCATGTTGATTCCATTTTCTAGTCCAACCCAAGGTTTAAAACAAAAAATTGAGGAATAATTAAGGACCAAGGTGCAGAGGTCCATCCAAGGACCATCATTTGAAGATACCTTCAAACATAGGTCATTTCCATGACCTAAGAAAATCTTAATACATGTGTTAGCTTAGGCACATATTAGTGTCTTAGTGTTGGAGATTAAGGAGCGATTGGCTTGCAACCTCATTCATTGGCATTTAGTGAGTTCTTAAGCCAAATTTTGATAGACATGCTAAAACTAGCACATGCATAACATTCTTATATTTGTTCTTTCGAGGATATATATTTTTATAAATTTGTTTCATTCTCTTGGTTTTGACGTTTTTTGTTGATTTGAAGATAGAATACATACTTATGTTGGGAGAATGTTGTTTAAAAAATACAACCATTTATATATGCACCACAAATAACACCTAGTTATAAATCGAGAGCACATGATTTTGTAAGCATGTATGCATATCATTAAAGGTAATCATGCATTAGAATGTATTTTGGGATACATGTGACCCATAGTGCACTATAAAAAATTAGGCACTACTATTAGGATTATGAATGATTATATATATATATATATATATATATATATTGTAGTGTAAGAAAAAGTATCCCTTTTTCACACTTAATTTGAGAATAATTAGTATTAAAATGAGCCTAATTTTGCCTTGATTTAGTGTTCTAATATGTTATACACATTCACATTAAGTTTAGGCCCCTTTTAAACTAAATAGACCTAATTTTTCCTTAATTTAGTATTGTAAAATATATTTATTTGCATCTTCACGCTAAGTTCTAGGCCCTCTTGCATTCATGACCTTTAGATCATCATTAATAGTCCCCTAGGACCCTTTATTATGTATCGCAAGGCTTATTTCAATTGAAATCCTAACATATTCAACAAATGCACTTAATATTTTAACCCCCCCGACATTTTCTCAGCCCAAGAAGTGAGGGTGGGACCCATACGCCACCTTGGGCATATGAGTCCCCCTAAGTGGGACCCATATGCCACCTTGAGCGTATGAGTCCCATTTGGCCCCTTTTAGGGTTTTGAGCAAGAAATTGAGGTTTTCAATTCAAATTTTGTGAATGTCAATATTTGGGATCTAATAAATAGTAAATTAGATGGAATGCCTATATAACTAAGGTTTCAAATCATCATTTCACTAAGAATCTTCAATAAATAGAGTTCCACCTATACCTAGAGAATTCAAGAGCATTCAAGAGAATTCAAGAGTGTATTTGTAGAAAATTATTGCAGCAATCAAGATCCATTATCATGTCAAAGGCTTGATGCATCATGCATGTGGTTTTGAGATAATATTGTGATATATTGTTCAAGATAAATTCAAGTATTCAAAGGCATTATCTTTCATCAAGAATCATGATCAAGATTTACATCTATTGAGGCCAATTCATGCTTGTTTGCAAATCTACAAGGTTTCAAACAAGGTTCTATTGTTTCATCTTGTGTTTCATGTTTCATTTCATTCATGGTTCATTTCTCATTAAGGTTTGATTAGAAAAATGGGGTTTGACCAAAGCAAACCCCCATTCGTAACAAAACAACATTTGTTCCCTCTCTTTTTTTGATTGCAAGTTTATAGGTTGAAGAAAAAGTGGATTTGAAGCCTTCAAAAGTACCAAAATGACAAAGTTTCAAAAAATTTCATAAGAAGTTGTCAAGGCTCATGGAAACTCAGATCTAGAGCAAGATATCTAAATTATTCACATGAAACCAATGGGAAAGTTCTTATTTAATCCATCTTCATAGGCTCACAAAGTTTTAGTTCAAAATTATGCTTGTGGGACACTTTTCACCTTTTTGGGACACTTTGCAATAGTTTGGGTGTATGAGTTTTGGTACAAGCATTTTACCAATTTTCAAAAGATTTTGATCAATTATTGGGTGATCACAGTCTCTGCTCAAAAAACCTAAACTGGGACTAAATCACCCAGTCTGGCGTATGAGTCCCAATACACATCAAAATTCATAATTTCAGAGTTGCAAACATTGTTTTAGACTTCTCCCCGAGCCTTCTAGGTGCTTCTCTATTTATCCTCAATTTATTATTCTGGTTTTGAGTTTCATTTTCTAGGTCATATAGCTAGATTTGTATCTTGCTTTCATTTCCTTCTTTCTAAGCATTTTCTTAGTGGTGAACTGCCTTTTAATCACACCTAAGGAAACCACTTTCTCACCCATTTTTCCCTCAATTGAGTCACTTATTTGAGGGACCTTGGTTTCCTAATGAACTAAGAGTGAAATAGGACCCCTAATTGTTCCATCTCCTAAAATATGGAAAACACCCTATTTCCTTATGTTCATTTTGGTGAACCCAACATCTAGACCCTTTTTCTCTCATTTGGAGTGCATTTCACTCATAGATCTAGCTTAAATTAACTTTGAATTAGATCTTGCATTAGTTAATTTGCATTTAGGGCTTCTAAGCATTGCATTAGTGAAAAGTGCATATAGGTTGCATTTTTGCATCTCAAATCATTCAATTTATTGAAATTCTACAATTTCAAACAATCAAGTCAAAATACAGGTTAGAAACCTTAGAACCAACTAAGAATTTTTTGAGTTCGGTATAAAAACCCTAATCTGAGACCCATTCGCCCATCTAGGCGATTTAGTCCCTATACAAGCGGTTTTCAAATTTTTTGGGAATTATGTTTTTACTATTTTTTAGCATTCAAACCTTTCAAAAACCCTAATTTTTTAGCATTCAAACCTTTCAAAAACCCTAATTGGGACTCATTCGCCCATCTGGGTGATTTATTCCCGTATCAGGTCTGAATCTACATTTTATAGCATTAAAAACTTCATTTTTATGCTTCTATTTGTTGTTGTCGGATCTTTGTTTCAGTTTGCTCATCTTATGTTTCATTCATTTCATTAGATCTAGCTTAATTTCCTTTAGTGATTGCATTGCTTAATTTCAAAATTGTATTTACAACATTTCATTTCTAGCATAATCAGTCAATTATCATGTTCTAAATCTAAAAATTGCATTATCCTTTTACATGTTTTCTCTATCATTGTCATAACTGATCCCTCTCCTAGTATCCCTCATATGAGTGAGATTAGTCTAGTGAAAGAGAATACGAATCTTGGGAAATCATAAAAATCATATTCATTCTTCTCCCAATATCTCTCCTATTTGTGAAGAAGATATTTTTGTGTTAGAAGAACCAATCAATGAGAGTTTTGAGAATCCTATTTGTTTCTCTCCTCCTACCTATTTTATTGGGCAAGACATTGTTGAACAAGAGGACACAACCATAGGTAATCATGACGATCACATAAAACAACAAGAAGATACCATTGAAACCTCCATAAATACCACTTCAAATAGTCTACATTAATCACCTAACATCTTCCCCACTTGTGACAATGTTTTAGTGAAAGAGGATGCAAGTGTAAGTGAGTAGGATATGTTGGTATTAGATGATCAAATCTTTAAGATCTATGACAACCCTATTTTTTTTCTTCCCTTACTATTATCATTTCATGCCCCCCTTTGATGACCCATCATTGATATCTAGTTTGAGTGATTTTCCATGGGTCATCTTGCATGTGTTTCCCTTGAAGTGTTCAAAAATTCGTTGTCCTAAATTTTGAGGTTTTAGGTTGTCTCTTACCCCTTCTTGCTTGTTTTCTCATTCTCCCCTTCCTTCCCTTTTCTTCCATCGGCCTTTGGCCTTTTCTCTTCCGCATTACCTTCTATCAATCTCTTAAGGTAAGCCTCAAGCCTTACCTCTGACCACCAAACCTTTCCTTGGCATCTCTCAAAATTTGTCTAAGTGTCAAATTTTTGGGCTTCGAGGGTCGGTCTTCCCTCCACCCTCTTCCACACTTCCACATCCTTCATCTCCTTTCTCACATTTCTCCTTTCGACCTTCAGCCTTCGGTCCTCCCTCTTCCCTCCACCCTCTTCCACACTTTTGCATCCTTCATCTCCTTTCTCACCTTTCTCCTTTTGGCCTTCGACCTTCAGTTCAACCTCTGACGATCCGAGGTCCAACCTTCGAAATAATCTTTGACCCTTTATCTTCTTCAACCTTCTCCTTCCATTTTCCTTCTCAGTGATGCCTTAACTCCAAAATCCAACTAAGTGTCATTGTTTCAGGTTTCAGGTTTTGGTATTCCCGTTTACCTCTTACCTTTCTTCGGTAAGAGGTATCTCATTCTTTCGACACCTGAACACTCGACTCCCAAGGCCTAATCTCAAAAGGCTCCTCATCGAAGAAAAAGATGAATATTAGAGTGAGATGAAATGTGGTCCCTTTTATAATCCAATGGATTTGTATCGAGGAGATAAGTCGATATCATAGGGAGTTATTTTGTAGTCCCTTCAAAATTTTGATGGGTGGCATGATCTCTTCATTGGAGGGACATATCGATTTTGGCAAGCCCTAAATGATGGTCCCTTCGACATCTTGATAGGATGGTGACAACAAAGAATGGTGAATGATGAGGCAACACATGTCTTTGTGGGCCCACATCTTTTTTCTAGTGGTATAAAAAAGTATGAATAATGGAGAGACCCTAGTGTGTCTCGGTTTGATATGATGTTGTGTCTTCGACGATGTATAGAACCAAAAGGAAATCTAGTAGGAGCATGAC
The DNA here is from genome assembly GCA_007115665.2 of Sequoiadendron giganteum. NCBI lineage: Eukaryota > Viridiplantae > Streptophyta > Pinopsida > Cupressales > Cupressaceae > Sequoiadendron > Sequoiadendron giganteum. The sequence continues at coordinate 38,113,519 of VCHN02000014.1, forward strand.
ATCGAAGTGACAAAGAGATATTGGCAAGAAAAAAATTTATATCCCTTCGACATTCTATGAAGACTCTTCATTAGGAGGAAAGGTGCATATTGGTGAGACCTAGATGATGCTCCCCTCGACATAGTGAGGTCCTGGTGATGGTTTTTTCACACTTTTATAGGTGATTCCATTAATACGCAGCTACTCCCAGCTACCATATTTCCTTCTTTTTTCCTTCAATGATGAAATTAATTTGTCTACAACTTCTCCTAGTGGATTTGTGGGTGGCATGCCCATTTACTAATGTTGCTCATCCTCGTTGACCATTCCCATACCTATTTCATGGATTTTGTGGGGGATCTTCATGGATTTTTTTGAAAATCTCCACAACAACGTGATGGTGTGTTAGCCATGTCTTCTTCAGGTCCTTCTTGGCGTGATTTCAACTACAAGTATGGTGTCCATGTTTCTTCTTTTGGGATTTTCTCATAGTTTTCTTTTGTAGACCCTGCATCTTGTATTTTGTCATTGTAAAGTCTGGATTTTATGCCTAATATCAATAAAATCTTACTATTATTATAGATATTTCTTGCATGTTTGAGTAAAAATCTCATACCTTCATGTCAGAATGCTTGTTTTAGCTGATTTGTTGGTATTTTGTGCAATCTGAAGTAAAGAAGAAATAAATCTCTATCTTGGTGCATTACCTCCCTTTCATTTTCATGTTATCTTTCTATCTCTTTTCCTTGTGAGTTGTTAGATTAGAGTAGTGATAGGGTTTTCATTGTGTTGGGTTAGACCAACACATTTTCACTTAGTTTAGAAAGGAATCCTACCTTCTCCGGAGATTCAACCTCATTCGTGCAAGGTCCCACAACCACAAGGTTGTTTCCATTGTGTCATTAGAACGCTAAGCTCTTATTTAGTAGGGTGCAGTTTTATGTGACAACATTTTTTTGCACGCTCGATCAGACAAGCAAGAAATTTCATTTCATTTTGTTGAGAGAGTGGTGCTTCTCTCAACATTCTAGCTTTCAAGAGGCTCTCAAACAAGTACCTGAAAACTCTGCAAGTAAGGGAGGAATCTACATACAAATTCTTGTGTATGGTGTTGTTATTTCAATTTATTTTATCTACATTTCATGATTAATCACTATAATAGATTAAGGGCTTAATGAATGCTTGTGGATCTGCTTACTGTTGAGGGTTTTAATGTTTTAATTTTCTACAACTGATTCACCCCACTCTTAGTTGTCTTTTATATTCAACAATATGAATATTATTACAAATGATTCTTCCAAGACAACTTTAAAACTAGTGCATCCTAAACTGATAAACAAAACTAACGGTCTTCATTAAATTGTCCCTTTAAAAAATGAAAGAATTTAAAAACTATCTTCACTTAATATCAATGTCATCACGCAAAAAAATCCTATGACATCTTTAAAAACATGTCTTAGTAATGATTGGGGTTGATTTTACACCCTCCATTAAGGGAGAGTATAAAATCTCACAATCTAAAGAGTTGTGTATGTATTACACATTGTATTAAGCAAGAAATATATTTGTCTTAAAAGAAAGGAACATCATCTACTATTTATCAAGAGAGTATCTTGTCAAGAATTTTTCAAGATCACTTGATATCTCCCCCTCCAAGAACACAAAAGAAATTTTACAACAAAAGTTAATTTTGTGTGTATCATAGAGGATGGTCATTCAACTAACAAGTGTAAGGATTTGAATGTTGAAATTCAACATCATAAGGATTGTGGTAGTCTTCCTTGTGTTGAGGAACCTATTTCTTCTATTTGTTATATATTTTCATCATATCATGCTGCTCCTCATTATGTGGCATTTGTAGCTTTATGTGTCTTGACCATTGCCATTCATTAGTTCTTGGTGGTTGTCTTTGTCTCTATGATTGGGGGCAAGGATAACTAGTTTTTTGAGGTGTGCATTCTTTTCAAGGATCACTTCTTCCTCTCTTTCTACTTAAAATACCAACATAGCAAGTATGTTGACATTTTAAGTGGGGCATATTATCCCTCGTTCATCGTTTGCATGTTCCCTTCTTAGTGATGACAACATATATCTCCTAGGAAGTATGAACTTTTTATTCAAAGTGTGGTCTTCTCAATTCATGTGATGTTTCTCCTTCTTGGTGACATTGGGTTTGATGTCCTTCAAGATTGTGATATTTATGAGCATATGGAATTCCTCTTTGTGGTAATGCTACAAATTGTATTACTTAAGTTGTGAATCTTTATCTTCGACTAGTCCTCTCATGGATCTACATTAGGGGCAATGTTCCTTAGGGTGATACATTTCATGAACTAAGATTAACCCTTTGAATATCCTATCTCATTGCATGTACAACCTTTATCAAGACCATTGGGAATACCACAACTTGCTTACCAATAGATCATTTTTCATGAGTGTCGAGCATAGCGCAACTTGCTAGCCTTGTTACCATTTTTTTGGCACCTTATCAAAGTTAGAAGGAGGTATAAATTTGGTATGGTTGATGTATGGGATCCTATAGACTTAGTATGACTTTGTCATCGACCACCTTTTGGGGGCTCAGTGTATAGCGGATTTCACTAGCCCATGTGAGAGCATTAGTTTGCATAGTGGACTATTGGTTTCCACTTGTAAAATTTTTTAGACAAACAACCAAGGCTTGATCCACATCGTGTTGGACAAATAGTTGAAGATTGATCCACCCCTTTTTCTTTTCTTTTAAGTCTTTGACATTGTATGTTTGTGTATCTTGTCTTGTTGTTGCATATCATACATCTTGTGTGTATCCCATTGTTCTTATGTTGGTTTCCCATGGGATCTTAGATCTTGGGGGCTTGTGCAACTTTTTTGAACCTTGTTGTCCTATCTAATCAATATTTGTGCACTCGGTCCTCTCTTGACACACATTTGTCTACTTTGGTGTGAGTTTGTGTTTGTGCTCATCCTCTCACTATAGTGGGGGTTAAATGTAGTGTATAAAAATATGCTCCTTTACATTTTCACACTTTATTTATGGGTATGTGCATGATCATCATGGAAAAAACAGACCCTTAAGTGACAATAAAAAGACAAAAAATCAGAGTTAGACAACATGACGTAAAAATTTGAATAAGTTATCTATATTATTTAAAAAAAATGTAAAAATAGAATCTGGAGAAAATTGAATATAATTTCTAAACTACTAGACCTTTATTTAAAAAAAAAAATCTATTTGGTGAAAATTTGAAATTTCAATGGAGTAGTATTTAAATTTCAGGGTAAAAATAAGAAATAGGTGTTTGTCTGACCACCCTAACCAAAATAAACTGATAATATTTTTTTATAAGCTTTTAGATATAAGTAGAAGACTCATGTCCCAATGTGATACATTTTTTTTTATAATTGTTTTCCATGTAAATAATTAATTATGAATTTTTTATTACAGCTTTAAAAAAATATAAAAACTCATATGTCTAACCACCTTAACTTGGTCAAAAATTCATGAAAATTAATTATTATTTTTTTAATCCTATAGTATGTGAAACATAGAATGTGACGCATGTTTTAGATTCAAAAAATGTAATACCATTTGAAAGTTATAGATGTTTTTCAATCAGCCTATCAATCAGGACTTTATTCGTAATTCTAATAGAAAATGAATAATAATAATTTTTTAAATTCAAAGTAAAACATAATTTATATTGGTGAAAAGTTGATAATCTCCTCTAAAAACTTTTTTCGTTTCATCAATTTTGGGTAAAAAAAATGTCATCAGCCACATGGGCCATCATATGGCTTACATATCGCCACTTTTTGGTCCATCATGATCTTGCACATACCCTTATGTCCCCTCAATTTAATTGGACTTAATTAAGCCTCTAATTGACCCAAAATTGCATTTACAAGCCTAATTAATTACAATTTCCAAAGGGGTAAGTGTGATTTAATTAATGCATTTATCTTATTAGCACCTCAAAATTCAAAAAATCATGATAACTTAGGCTAGGGCCCATTTTCCCATGGGCAAATGGGTTCCCTTTAAGTTGCAAATTCAAATTTTAAATATGTCTTTGGCAGTATTTTGATGATCCCAAATTCATATGCAAATGTTGTCTCGTAATGTTTAATTTTTGGGAAATTAGAAAATCATCTATAAATGAAAGGTTATTTTATCAATTCAAAACATCTAGCAGGAGGTGAACTTTCATATGAGAAAATATTATTGTTAAGATCATTAAAGAGTATATTTATCAAGCATCTACAACAACAATCAAGATCCCAAACATCATGTCAAAATTATGTTCATCATGCATGTTTTTGGAGCTTTAACATTGTGATGTAGGTTTCAAATATTCAAACAAGCATTCAAGTCATATTTCAAGCATCAAGATCCACATCCATTGAAGCCATTTCATGCAAGATCAAGATCAACATATAATATTTTCAACGGTTTATTCAAGGTTTTGGTGACTTGCAACATACCAAATGTTGTTCATTCATTATTTCTTCCACATTTTATTATTTCAGTTCAAGGTTTAATTACTCAAATAGGGATTGACCAAGGCAAACCCCCATTCACCAAAAATAATTATTTGTTCCCTCTTGTGTTTGTGTTGTAGGTCTTAGGTTGAAGAAGGGTTAAAGATCTCTTAAAGAGAAAAATTGGAAAAGTTGTCAAAGTTGTTATCAATTCACAAAAACTCACCTACAAATCTGATTTCCAACTTTCCAACATTGAAACCTATATCAAACAAAATCTACAGATTGACATCATAGGCTCCCAAAAGTTGTTTGAAAAGCTTGAGAAAAGACCCATCTACCCATGGACGAATGAGTCTCAGTTTGCCTTCAGAAACTACCTTTTGGTGACTGGTATTCAATATCTAACCCCTCTCAGATTTGTAGAAAAATCTATTGTTTTTGTTAGTATAGAGTTTTAAATTATTGTTTTAAATTTGAATGAACATTATTGAGTAGATTTACTATTTTTAATTTTTCTCCCAAAAGTGTTGTTCATGCTAAAACCCCTGTCCTCAATCATAAAGAAATCAACAGATTCCCTCATTTAATTGACTCACCTAAGGTCATAAATAAATTCTTTGTAAGGATCTCATTTCCTAGTAAACTATAAAAAGATAGGTTCATCACCCATTTTCCCAATTTTTATTAAATACACCATATTTTTCTATGTTTCAATATATATAGATAATTATACAAATAAAAAAATATCTTCTTTTGATATTATATGGTGACCAAGGAAATGGCTAACACATAATGGCTAATTATTGTGGTCGACTCTCATCCATTATCTACGATATAGGAGTCTTAATGCCAATACCGTATTAAATGCATTGATAGGAAATAGGCAACCAAATAAAGCCCACGTTGTAGGCAAAATTTTCAAAATAGAGCTTCTTTGAAAGAAAAGGATGCATCTTTCCTAATCAGACGACAAAGTTAAAGATGTAAATGTCGCTGAAGAGATGGACTACATTAAAAATCGGTCCGCCCTACGTGGGCTGCTACACTGCCTTCCAAAAAAAATTCAACATTTTTTCTCCACAATGATAGAATTTTTTTTCCACTACTCTTTCCCATTTCTTACGTCCATTGCCGTATTACATAATCAAAAATACTGTTGTTCAAGGGTATAGATTTTTTCTCGATGGCGCATTATTGCAATTTGTTTTGGAGAAAAACTAAAGTAGTAGTCTTCACTATTGACTATAGAAGGAAGTTAATAAAATTCCACATGATGTTGGAAAATCTGTTTCAACTATTCACGCAGCAAGTCCATCGCCGTTTGTCACACGTTAAGATACTACAGATGCTGGTAAACATACTTTCCACACAATGGGTGGAGGAATGGTTGTCCAAGAGTCAATTTCCATAACTTATACACGCACTCTTTCTCTTGACTTAATTGATTATTTCATCACAAGATTCATGGTGGATGGACATTTAATTTCTATTAAGCTGCTTGACAATATGACACTAATGCACACTAATTTTATATTATATAGCTCCTATTTAATGTGGTTTCATCTTATGGAGGAATCAACTTCGTTGGAGAAAGAAGCATCTCTAGAGATTTGGGTAAGGAAGTTTGAAATTTCTTTTAACTTCCATTGTAAAATATAATAATGTTGTACAACTACATGTGTATATATATATATGGTGTAATATATTATTTATTTATTTTGATCATTTTCTACTTTTTTAAGCTGAGCATCAAGTAGGCAATATCTTTGGAGCCTCTATCATAGAGCATGTGGATCATTTTTGGCCACCTCTCTTGTTCATAATTATCAATGAAGACACAATGCTTAATTTGGGAGAGCCCATTATGACTAATATCCATTGTTAATATATGGATTTAAAAAATAATGAAGTCTTTTATATATCATGTCATATCTTATAGACACAATTTGTATGGTTGTTATTTATTCTCTATCTACACACAAAGACCAATGGTTCAGTACTTAAGATATCTAATTTATTGACATGTCTCTTTTTATCACTTGAAGCACAATTGAGCTCCTCTCTACTTGTTGTGTCTCCCACACCACAATCCTTATGCTATAACCTTAACAAACAAACTAGTTCATAGATGAATCATTTTCAATGTCAATTGCACTCTAATGTATTTACTCATGTTAGTACAATAGTGCTTGTTTCCCTTTTTGAGGAAATGCAAATTGAAGTAAATTTGTATTGCACACATTAAGGATCTCCAAATTTGTATCTATAATATCATCTCCAATATGTCCATCTTGGAGAATTATTTTTTTAACATTTAGTGGCACAAGACTTGTTAAATAATTTGACCAATTTGTAGATGTGATGTAAACAACGTGTGTCTAACCACAAGTGTTTGAGCATAATCTTTAGATAAATACTCAATGTCTATGGTGGCAACCCTTTTTCCTCCAATGTACTCTTTAAAACCTTTTGTCCTCATTTGATCATTAGTCTTCTTCATGCATGGATTTAAGTTGTGCCTCTAGAATTTGGAATAATAAAATTGGAAAGAGCAATTATTTTAGTAATCTACCAAAAGTGCTAGTGTGATCCTCCATCCTATCTTCAAACCGTACAATATTTTTGGCAATTAATCATCATTGAGCACATTGAGACACACCAAGGTAAACTTGTGACTTATACAAGTGTTGATTAACACTCAACCTTCATTATGTGATCTCCTCCTTTGTTTGTGACAATGCTTGTGTCATGTATAATCATGTATTCAGATGTGAATCATTCTTATTTATTAGCATGAAAATATCTATCTAGTATATAGTGGCCTACAATTCTACTTGAACCTTGGTCAATTCTTCTTTTAGTTGTTTTACCTCATTTATTTTTATTAAATCTATATTGTGAAATTGTAGAGATAGGAGCACAGCCTATACTTATTGTTAATTGTACCATGAAAACCATGTAGGTGGATTAACAAGGAAAAACCATCGAATAATTTCTCAAGTGTTAATAAAAGAGTGCAAATTTTGATTTGAACCTCAACCTCCACACATTCCCCAAGACATGTCACAAGCAAGTTGATTTCATAATATAGATTTAACCCATATCAATATGTGGATTTAGTTGTATCACACTATAATCGCCTACTCCAAATAGGGATGTCTCTCATCATACAAATTTAGGCACCATAGTTTCCTTGATAGAAACATATTGTTGATCCTATATTAGAGAAACCATTTGATTGAAGCCCCACCTTTCCCCTGCACTAAATTTGTAATGACTAGCGGGGCATATTATTGATCCAAAAGCATCCTCATGTGTAAGAGGAATCTTACATCACCAACAAATATTTTCTTTTACATTGTTTATTTTTAGGTTTTTAATAACATTCTAGTTATCTAGGAATTATAATTCCTATTGCATTCTATAATAGTTGCACACTTCACCTAGTAGTTGGAATAAATTTCGTACAAAAAGTTGAAAACCTCTCATTCAATTTCTAATAAATTTTAATCACTACAAATGAACAACATAAGGATTCACTAAACTATCACCAATGCATTCATTCTAGAAGGTTCCTTATATGTATTTGGTACAACCACTTATTATCGTTGGCATCAAGATTTACAACTCCGCATGATAGATATGAATCACATTGAAAATGAGGTGTTATTTAATCATGAGTCAAAATCATTGGAAAGTAGCCAAATTTTGTGAGTCAAGTTGGAATTAAGATGTTAGGATCAATCTAAAAAGGATTGTAATATAATATAATTCAAATTTTATTCTTTACACTAGTTGTGCCCATATCACTTCGAAGGGTGTGGCCTCATTTTTAAGACCTTGTTATTGTAAGGAAGCTAAGGTAGCAGAAAAACTTCCTACACTAATCTTGAGAGGAGAAAAATACAGAACTTTATAGATCTTTAATAGTTACAAAAACTTAATAAAAAATAAACACAAATATCAATAAGCATACCACAAAACAATGATTTATGTGGGAAAAACCCTTTCGAGAGAAAAATCCCACACTCCAAAATCTTCCCAATATATTATTCAAAAATCAAAAGATTATAATATACTTGCAGAGAAAGCTTCTCATAGGAGTATTGCCTCAAGAGACCAAGAGACAACACAACCATTATCAGAATCTCAGAATACACTCTCATTTGCAATCATCTCAACTGCTTGTAAGAAGCTTTTTGGAACCTTCTAGAATTAGGGTTTTACAAGGTCATTTTTCATTTGATGTGTTAACAGAAAAACCTTGATGTGTCAATGAGAAAACCTTGACGTGTCAACGAATTATTTTCCAGGGTGATGCCCCAAACCCTGCGTCTTGCTATGAGTGCATAGTATTTGCATGATCATTCACCACATACCAACATATGTCCTATCAAAAATAAACCGTGTATAATTGCTAGGTTGAGACACATTTTTCTAACAAATCTCCCACTTTTTCGAACACCTTGCAAGAGCAATGTGAGGGTGTAACCATCATCTCTTTAATTGCTAAGGTACTAAAAGGCCCATATTCTTTGAACACCATTTGAACTTCTTTGTGCTTACAGGCTTAGTTAAAGAATCAACAACATTCAAAAAAGTCTCCACCTTAACTAGATTCACCTTGCCATCTTCAACCATATCTCTAACAAAATGATATTGTACATCGATGTGCTTGGTCTTGGCCTAAAATGTTGGGTTCTTGGCTAGACATATCACACTCTAACTATCACAATAAATTTTCACTACACCTTGTTTTATTCCAAAATCTAAACATTGTCTCTTAATCCAAATGACTTCTTTACAATCATGAGTAGTTTCCATATACTCTGCTTCAATAGTGAGCAAAGCAACCACAACCTATCACTTCTCATCCAACTAATTATACCACCAAATAAACGTTGCATCTCTAATTTTGGTGATGCCTACTTTTACTTTATGTGGTTTTTCTTTATGACTAAATGTGTGTGTGGTAGATTAAATGATAATTAATGTGGTGTTAGATTTCGTGACAAGTTGTAATGAATGAAATATTGTCTTATTTTGAAAATGATGCAAAATGGAAAGGTGATATTTAGAATTAATGCATTATGATCTTATGAGTTAAGTTGATTTGATTCTATCCAAATACTAATCTCATGTTGGTTGCTTGAGTTTAATTGAGTTGCAGGTTGTCGAAGACCAAGGGTGTGGCTAAGGTAGGGGAGACTAGCTCCTTGGCAAGGTAAAGTAGGAATGACACTCTCGATCACACACAAAACACTTAATATCAAATAGATGTATTTAGCATGTGGCTTGGATGATTGTTTTATTATTGGTAATTTTAAATGGTTATTTGTATATTCATATATGTAATTAAAAGAATGGAAGAATCAATTCTAGTTTAATTAAATATTTATATCTACAATTAAATGTTAAATGGTATTATTTAAAGTAATTGTTAGATTGCAATTAATGCCAATTTCCATGCTCATGTTTCAATATTTAATTACAAATAAAATAGCTTATTCAAATATTTGTTTTTGGAAAAATGTTGAAATGTAATTAAAATAGGAATAGCAATTAAATTGGAGATAAAAAGTTGAGTAGAAAATAAATTTTATTTTAATTCTCCAATTTCAAGATTAGGTCTCGGAAATGAAAAGAGCTCTTTAAAGAGAGAAATGGAGTAACGAGAAAATATAACTATATTTACAATCTTTTGGGTTTTTCTTTGCAAAATTTGGGAAACATGTGGGAAAGAAAGGGGTTATTTCTTTTATTTGTAGCTTTGGAAAATAAGATATAGAGAGGAAAAGGAAAGAGGATATAGGAAAAACCAGGGACCAAAGGAAATTCTACAACTGGGGGTTTTCAGCAATCAAATTCAGGGGAAAGAAAACTCCAAGTTTTTAATCTATTCCAATGCATTTAAATTTCAATTGTAAGCATGGAAGAATCATTCACTGTGAAAGAATAAAAAAATCTCTTGAAAATGGATTGTTCTTGTTCACTAAAAATTGAGAGTTTGTTGTATGAAATTCATTGCTTCAGATGTGCAATCTATTCTTTTTTCTCTTTTTCTTGTATAAAATTTCATATATTTATATATTTACAAATATAAATATATCAAATTTTATATATGTGTGTATACCCAACTACTACAAATTTCTGAATTGGAAATGAAATCCAGATTATGTGAATGAAATATATATATATACACATATATTTAATTATATATATACATATACATATATATATATGTAAATATATATATATATATATAATATTATTACTGATATTTTCTTATTTGATTTTTTTTGAATTGAATCGAAACCCTAAAAACTAGTGTTTGTGTTTTATTTATTTTGTAGAGATGGTATTGTAATGAGGGGACTCTGCTCCACACCCCGTGTCCCCCCCATTGGGGAGGCTGTGTTGTGGAGGCAGTGCATCCCCACAAGCCACAACCTGTGGGGAGGACGTTTCCCCATGGGGGCCGCGGGTTGTCCAAGCCAACCCCTACCTAAACATTGTTGCCATATAAATCTTGTTTGGCCTCTGCAAAAAAAAACCTTTGCGCTTCGAAATATTTAACTCAAATTTAATATTTATGTTTAAATATAATATATATCCTTTTGTTGAATATATTCTATCTTGTGGAAAATAAAATTTGTTATTATTTGTTGTAATAAGTGGAAGAATGCAAAAAATTAAATTGATTTTACATATATATATACAAAATATATATAATGTATCTATAATGTATATATAAATACATATTAAATTCATATTTTTTTTAAAATACATGTAAATATATATATATAACTCTGCAAATAGATGTATATATATAATTTATGCACATTTTTTTGTAGGATTGTATGATGTTTTGGCTGCAATTGCATTATTTTCAATTAGATATGAAAGAAATTCTTTTGAACACATACATTTATATATATATATATATATATATATGCACATATGTAATAAGTATATAAACATCCTGATTCCGAGGTAGAGAAGTGTATGTCTGATGTTGTTCTGAATGTGTAATTTTACGCTATTATTTTACTTTTTGTCTTTTGTGTGTAAGTATACTATTTCAATAACAAACGATGACAATTATTTTACGAATGAAAGTAAGAATATTCTATTAATAGAACGAACGATTAAAATCTGATTAGAATGATCAAACTCTCTATTTTAAAATGTCATTTGTTAACTCAAAGTTGGTGTAACTACGGTACTATATATTCTTTTCTTTAATTGTTTATACTTCTACTTGGCTAAAATTCTTTTGGTGGTGTAAACATGTTATCCATAAACCATTGGAATTTAAAAGTTATTTTGTGATGATATGAAAAAAATTAGCAAGTCAATCATTTGAATTTAATTACTGAAATCTAATGAAATGAGAGTAGATTGAATAGAGAAAAATAATGCAAACTGTAAAACTTGATGTGGAAAGATCTTCTTGTTAAAAAATCAATCATGAACTTAGACTATATCATGAGTTTTCTTAATAAATGCATGAAACTGTAATATTTCAACTGTATGTAACACATGAGAAACTATGCTTTATTTATTTATTTTATGAGAAAATTCTAGGACAAGATGTTAAATGGGGGTACACAAAGATGGTAGTTTATCATTGTCATAAACTACCTTTTTATATTTCTTTATGCTTGGCCGAGCAATGTACCATTGAAATAGATGGATTAAAAGCCTAGAATTTTATGTTATTATGTCTTTGCCACATCCTTCTTGCAAGAAATGTGTTTTCTAGTTTAGGTAATACATATAGGAAAACAAGCATGCATCGAGAGTTCCCTCCTACTTTATTGTTCCAAGCTGCTAGGCTCCTTGTGCAGGGTCAGGGATTTCTTCGAGTTAGGAAGAAACCTGGGGAAGTCATGTACTTCGTGGTTGGGCATAAAAGACACCTTAACCACACTCTTGGCATCAACGCAAGAAGACCGTTGGTGTCAAGTAAGATGAGGTATAGAGGTTTAGTTTCTATGGATGTACTTCTTATATTATTTATCTATGGATTGATAGCTAATTTGTAAATTGTAACTCTATTTCAAGAATGTAATTAATGATATATACCTGATGATGTATCATTGAAACAAATTATTTGTAACATCTCTTTGTGGTGTATGTAATTGGAAATTGAAATCCATTTAATTTAAATTTATTTGAGCTCATATAGATATTATTTATACACATGTTATCTTGTTTACTTTATTTTTGATCTTCAATGAACATGAATGTACTTAATTAGGAATGTGTGGAATTTTTGAGCTTTACAATAAAGTAAAAACATAAGCACATGTAGATTTTTTGCTATCAACATCGCCTACCTTGTTTGAATCCATATAAACATGAATATCAAGGGAAATATCATCTTCTATCATATTATTATGATAGAATTAGGAATAATCTGAGGTACCCCACAAATGTTTGAAGACTCTTTTAACTGCATCCCAATGAACTCTACCAGGATTAGACATATATCAAGAAATAAATCCCACTGCTTAAGCAATGTCATAGCCCAATTTTATTGCATATTTATCATAATATGGTAAATCGAATTATTGAAGAAATTTAATTACATTAAATGGAGGGTGGGTGCAAAAAGATGGGGGCCAAAAAGATGCCAAAATTTCAAAAATTATTTGATAGGTTATAATGTGATTGTGTTATAACACGCTCACATTATGGTTTGATGTGACCGAGCCAAAGGCTCAACCATATTCATCCTTTAATGCGCTCACAGTATAGCATGAGTGTGTAATAGCTTATTAAAATTAAAAAAAAAATCAAAACAAAATAATATTTTGTGACTATTTTTTGATGCTCATGGCCAGAAAATCTTATTTTGCATGCTTGCATTCTGGAAGGAGGTTTGTTTGCATTTTCTTGATCATTTTTTTGTAATTTCATCACCAGGATTCCACCACATCGACTGGGAGGTTGAATAAGTAAGGATTATTTGTTTTTTGTTATGAATTTGTTGCTAAATTGGTAGTTTTAGGTTGTTTTTGATACTCATTTGTTTAATTTGTAGGAAATTATAATGATCTTGAAAACCTTCCTAAAAATCCTCAACAACCAAAGCAACAAGAAAATGAACAAAATCCTCAACCACAACAACAATCTCCACCAATTTATCAACATCCTCTTGACACTCAACAAAATTTAATGAGGGTAATTGAAAACAATAAAAATAATATTGAGGAGTTAATCACGAGGTTGAACGATCCAATAAATTCAACCATCGAAAGAACACTTGCAAGTTCACTTAATTAAATGTTAAAACATGTAGATCTAATAAAAAAATAATTAAGTGGTTGGGAAGATAGGAGGTTGGGCAGATAGGTGGTAGGCAACTAGGAATTTTTATGCAGATAAATTATCATATAAAGAAGTAAAAGATGAACAAATTACAAAATATTATTTGTGCCCATTATTCACCAACCCACATACAAATCAAAATATCAATCTTAATGCCAAGAGGTTTCCTTTCCATTGACACCACCACAGAAGGATTAGGAACGATTTTTGGGATAGGTGGTATATGGTTTTTGATTACCCACCATGCAATAATTGTGAAGTCCCATAATATTTCTTGAGCAAGCTCTATTGTGAGTTCATCCTCAACAAAAAATTTAATTATTTTGATATGAGGGACTTTCGGGGGAGAGGTGGGGGTTCGACACAAGAGAGACCTGGTGCACGACTCGATCCTTGGTGCCAAGTGAGATGAGCTCTCGCTAGGCCAACTCATGAGCATGGTGTCATCCCTTTTGTCATGAAGGAGAGTGCTTAGGTAGATACTTTGCAGTATATTAGCTCTTTGACCCAAAGTGTCATCCAGCATGCCAATCTTATAGTACAACACCATCCAAGGGAGTCTTCAAGTGGTAGGCTTCCACCCCATTCATGTCAGGTTTGTGGGGTGACTTGTACATATGACCCCATAGACACTCAGGAGGCTGCTACACAACATATGTCTGCAGCTACGAAGATGGTGAGGGTGACTTGTACATATGACCCCATAGACATTCAGGAGGCTACTATGCAAGATACGTCATGAAACATCTTTTTGTAATGGCATTCCATCACCATGAGACCACATTTCTTTGAGGAAATTTTTCAAACAATTCATTTCCTTCTTTATGCTATCATAGTTTTTTGTACATGTCTACCAAAGCATTTTATCAAACAATTCACCGCCTTTCTGCTATGAATAAAATCCTAAAATAGGAGCTTTCGAACAAGCTATGGATAGGGAAAATAGTAAGCATAATACTTAGAAATATATAGTTTAATAAGTAATCAATTTTTTGTTCATTATCTCATACATATAAGCCATGAAGTGCATCACTATTGTAGTTTTTGTGATTGAATAATTTGTTGTTTCATTTTCAGATGTTGCAAGCAAAAACACCTCCAGATGTTAATAAAGCAATGGAGTTTGGTCCTTCTATTTCTATAGTCTCCTTGATGCCTCTCACAGGGGTATGTGGTAGATTACTTGGTGTAATTAAACATGTACCTTGTCCCAGGTCATGATTACACCTTAGTTAAGTTTACGTAGGGACCACATAGGAGGTAGCTGGATCGTTTCTACCTTTGGTAGACTTATCATGTTATTACTTTATCACTTCAACCTTCCGTGGACATATTATGTGATTACCTCTCCACTTTTTGTGGGTGATCCACCATTTTTGGTGATTAATCACATTATTACTTTTCCACTTTAGGTGGAGAGATAGATTTTTCTAGTTGTCTCATGTCATAAGATAACAACATTTGTCATAATCTTATGCCCTTTTATGTTCTCACCTTGGCTATATAACCAAGGGGTCTCACTCATTGTAAACAATTACAATCAATCATCTCATATCATTTGAATCATATTGATGAGAATACAATTTATTCTTGTCACATTATATTCATCTCTCTTCTTTGTGATTTCCATTTGGTCTCAAGATCTTGGCAGCCATAGCCAATTCTAACATGGTATTAGAGTGGGTTGGGTTCCATTGGAGAGTCTTTTTATAAGGAGAGATACCAAATTTGGGCAGGTTCATATCGGAGCTTGTTGGTACAAATTTGAGCTTACCATTGCATCTAGGAGGCTCGAGAAAGACCGATTTGGCTTTTCTTTCACTCAATTTTATCACCATTTGTATTTTTGGAAAACAAGGGTTTGTTGCAAGCCAATTTTTATTGGAGCCGTCATTATTTTTGCTTCAAAAATCTAGCTTTCAATTTGCAGGAAAAACAATTTCTTGGTTTTGTAGCCAAGGTCAAAATTTGAATTGGGTATCTTTTAGATTTTGTAAATCTTGCATAGATCTAGAGGAAATCGTTGTACAAAAAGCGGATTGCATCTTTTTTCCCTAGGCTGACGGTTAAAAAAAATCATTTTCTCGTCTTCTTCTTGCTAGATCAAAAAATGATTTCTAAGTTTTGTTTTAAGCATCAAAATATTTATGGGTTTTTGTTTTTGTCTACAAACAATGAGTAGATTTTTCAAAAATCAAATCATAAGTAAACCATTTTTGTTGGAAAACCCGTTTCATGCAGGCTAAATTTAGTTTTTTTGAAAAATTCACAACTTTTGACCATTGTGTTTGTTTTTGCCAAATGAGATATCGACAAACTACTAGTTTTGAGCACTTCATAGTGGTGTAAACCATTTTTTCAAATTTTGTCATCTACACAAATTTGAGGTTATTTTTCATCATGGACGCAAATGTGAACATTCATCAATGCATGCACTATTTTCTTTTTGTGTGCATTAGGTTTGCATTTTCTCTGCACTTCATTTCAGTTCTAGATCATTTCTCAATTGACCATTGCTTCATAGATTCCAAAGTTGTGCTAGTTTGCGAGTTTTCTAGTGTTCCTTGGCATCAACTTTGTTGTTTCTTTATCATGATTCTGACCTGAGTCCTTCAGTGACTCTAATATGGTTTCTAGCAAACCGAAGTATCTTTCCTTGCTTTTCGAATTGAGGATTTCAGTGTTACTCCACAGTGTACTTCTAGTGCTTCTCTTGCAGCAAGTTATCTCATTATGGGGAGTTGAATGGTCTCTCTTTTCATCCTTTGTGTGGATGGAGATTGATTAGATCTGTAAAGGATATCATTATTGTATTTCATGTCTCTTTTGGGGAGGAATTTTTTCCCGATGAGTTTTCTCCTTTTCTCCATTAATGAGATATTGTGTTGCATTTGTACATGGGTACCTAACATGGCCTCGTTGTCGGGACCCATCTTGCATTGTTTTCTTTTGTGTACATTCTCCTTAAGTTGCACTTAAGGGTGGTTGGTGGTGTAATTAAATGTTTTGTACCTTGTCCTAGGTCATGATTACACCTTAGTTAAGTTTACTTAGGGACCACATAGGAGGTAGTTGGAGCTTTTCCACCTTTAGTGGAATTATCATGTTATTACTTTATCACTTCCACCATTCATGGACATATCATTTGATTACATCTCCACTTTTTGTGGGTGATCCACCATTTTTGGTGATTATCACATTATCACTTTTCCACTTTAGGTGTAGTGATAGATTTTCCCAATTATCTCATGTCATAAGATTATGACACTTGTCATAATCTTACTATGTTCTCACCTTCGCTATATAACCAAGGGGTCTCTCTCATTATAAACAACCACAATCAATCATCTCACATCATTTGAATCATATTGATGATAATAAAGTTTATTCTTCACATTATATTCATCTCTCTTCTTTGTTCTTTCCATTTGGTCTCAAGATCTTGGTTGCCATAGCAAATTTTAACATTACTAAATTTCAATTTTCATTCATTGTTATAGCTGCTAGTTAGTGAAAAATCAAACCATTATTGATTCATAGTTTAATTCCTCTTTGGATGGTTTTTGTAGGGCTTCAACATGCCATAACATGGGCATGCAAATATTTCCCTTGAGGAGAGTGATCGTCCAGAGGTAGTAAGAGATTATTTTGTTAAATATATCATTTTTTATACCGTAATTTCTATATCTTAATGTCTTTACTTGTTATTGTAACAAATAAGGCTTGATTGAGAACTAAACCTTAGGAGGAGCAGGATCACTCCCCGACCTTAGATTAAATGAGTGATAGACTTATCGCCATCTGGCCGACCAACAAAGGGAACTTGAATTTGTTTCAAGATCATGGAGAGCATTAACTTTTGATTCTAGAGCCCTTTGTTGTATGCCTATATGAAATTTTTATACATATTTTTTATTGGATATATTTGACTTTGTATGCCTATATGGAATTCTCATAAGCCTATATGGCTGGGTATGTGCAGGATCATGATGGGCCAAAAAGTGGCGATATGCAAGCCATATGATGGCCCATGTGGCTGACGACTTTTTTTTTACCCACAATTGATGAAACGAAAAGGGTTTTTAGAGGATATTCTCAGCTTTCCACCAATATAAATTATGCTTTAATTTGAATTTAATAAATTATTATTATTCATTTTCTATTAGAATTACGAGTAAAGTCCTGATTGATAGGCTAATTGAAAAAAATCTATAACTTTCAAATGGTATCATATTTTTTGATTCCGAAACATGTGTCACATTCTATTCTTCACAAACTATAGGATTAAAAAAAAAAAAATGAATTTCATGAATTTTTGACCAAGTTAAGGTGGTTAGACAGATGAGCTTTTATATTTTTTGAAAGTTGTAATAAAATATTCATAATTAATTATTTACTTGGAAAAAAATTATAAAAAAATGTGCATCACATCGGGACATGAGTCCTCTACTTATATCTAAAATATTATAAAAAAATATTATCATTTTATTGTGGTTAGGGTGGTAAGACAGACACCTACTTCTTATTTTTTACCCTAAAATATAAATACTACTGCATTGAAATTTCAAATTTTCACCAAATAGATTTTTTTTTTAAATAAAAGTCTTGTAGTTTAGAAACTACATTCAATTTTCTACAGATTCTATTTTTACATTTTTTTGAAATAATATAGATAATTTATTCAAATTTTTACGTCAAGTCGTCTAACTTTGATTTTCTATCTTTTTATTGCCACTTAAGGGCCTATTTTTCCATGATGATCCTGCACATACCCAGCTATTTTGTATATATTTTATACTTATATCGACATTTATTGATGTATTCCTACATGGCTATTTGGTTAATACAAATATTTTTTATCGATGGTGTCCATATTTTCATTATAAATCCACGGTTCAATAGATATGAGTTACGCGTATTCAAGTGTATACTTTACAACTTATGTGTATACTTTGACTTACATGTATTCCAATGTATACTTTGTGACTTATGTGATACCTTGTATTCATGCATATACTTTATCTTAATTTATGTATACAATGTATTCATGTGTATCTTCAAGGCTTACATGTATTTGAGAACTTGTGCTTCCCTTATTCACATGTACACTTAAATAATTTGTTGAGAAGTTGTTGAGATGATTTAGCATTGTTTTCATTGATGTCAAAACCTTGGATCCAGAAGGTTGTGCTATGGATGTTGTACAAACTTTATCCATCCTATCATCTATTATGGTATTGCATTGTGTGGAGATTATCCTTGATCTGGATATGGCAATATTCCTTTTTGGGACATTTGTTAATTTTAGTTGATGCAGTATAATGAAGACTAATCCTTTGATGATGGTTGTTGTACTCAAAGCTTACTTTAGGTAACCTTTCTATCCAAAACTCCATGTAGCATGTTACAAGTTTTGGTATGTCAGATTATGCTTCTCTAGTTGATACTGAAATTGATGGCAATCAAGATTTGGTCTTGGTTGGGGTTTTCTCATCAGCTCCAAAACATACCTCATGTAATTCAAATTATGTTATCTTATGTATGACCTATTTTTGGTCCCTTGGTAACATGGTAAGAAGATATTTATGTGCAACCTATCTTTTGGGTTTGGTGTTATGGTGCAAGGTCTTATTGAATATTTCAAGCTTGCTCTTCATGTTGATATGCTTTGTGGTGATCTAAATTCAAATGGTGGTTGGTTGAATTAGAAGACTACAAAGATATTATGTGGTTGATTTTTTTTTTTTACAGGTATATATGCATATATATAGAGAATTTCTTTTTGATTGAAGATATAAATGCACAAAAGTAGTATGATGTGTGCGAAAAATTAGAAGAGTGTGAAGGAAGGAGTAATTTGTTTTGGCATAAAGTTGTGTGAAGATTGTGGAAGGAAGGTGTGCAGAATATTCTAAACTGGATCTATTGTAGATAGAAATTGTGCTCTTAATTAGAACTGAATTCATGCATATGTAGATGCAACTTCATCAACTCACTTTTGTCAGTGAGACTATTTTGTAATATGTTGTTTTGTATTTGGGAAGTGAGCCACCTTTTAGTGAGTAACCTGGCAGTGAGCCTTTCTAAAAATTACCTTAATCGGTGTCACCTTAACTGGGGCTTTATAATTGAGAATTAGCATTCTCGGTGGTTTTTCCCTTCTTGGGTTTCCATATAAATTTTGGTGTTCATTATGCTTGGTATTGTTATGTGCATTCATGTTCTTATCTGTTTGATTATTTTATGATTGGTATTAGTCTTCTCTAGATTAAATAAAGAAAATAAAATTGTTTAAAGATAACTGATTCACCCCCCTCTCAATTATCTGGACTGTTCAACAATTGGTATCAAAGCTTGGTCCCTTGCAGATTGAGCTTAATTGCTTGAGGGAGATCTTGGCAGCCTGAACAAATAGCAGGAGATTATTACTTTGAGGAAGACCTGAAGTCAATATAGAGTGATATGGAAAGTACAGAATGTGAGAATGAAGATTTGAAAGAAAATCTTATGGAAGCAAATGATTGTATGGGTATGTGTAGGATCATGATGGGCTAAAAAGTGGCGATATGTAAGTCATATGATGACCCATGTCGCTGAAAAAAAATTTCACCCAAAATTGATGAAACAAAAAGGGTTTTTAAAGGAGATTCTCATGTTTCCACCAATATAAATTATGTATTACTTTGAATTTAATAAATAATTATTATTCATTTTCTATTTGAATTATGACTAAAGTCTCGATTGATAGGCTAATTGAAAAACATCTACAAATTTCAAATGGTATCACATTTTTTGAACCTGAAAAATGCGTTAAATTCTATGCTTCACATACTATAGGATTAAAAAAAATCATTAATTTTTGACCAAGTGAAGGTGGTCAGACATACGAGTTTTTATATTTTTTAAAAGTTGCAATAAAAAAATTATAAATAATTATTTACTTGGAAAAAAATTACAAAAACTATGCATCACATCGAGACATGAGTCCTCTACTTATATCTAAAATCTTATAAAAAAATATTATCATTTTATTGTGGTTAGGGTGGTTAGACAGACACCTAATTCGTATTTTTTCCTTGAAATTTAAGTACTATTGCATTGAAATTTCAAAATTTCAATATATATATATATATATATATATATTTTAAACCTGGTAGTTTAGAAACTACATTCAATTTTCTATAGATTCTATTCTTACATATTTTTGAAATAATATAGATAACTTATTCAAATTTTTACATCAATTTTCCTAACTCTGATTTTTTGAATTTTCATCACCACTTAAGGGCCTGGTTTTTCCATGATGATCCTGCACATACCCATATCTCAAAGCTAAGGGAGAAAATCTAGAAATTTAAAGCAAGAAATAAAGAGGTTAGCTAGGAATTAAAGGATTCAAAGGAGAGAATTGTGGATTTGAAGAAGCAACTAGATGAATGCAAAAAGACTAAAGAAAATTTCAAGAATACCATCAAACAAAAATCAAAATAAAATGTGAAGTTAGATCAAGAGCTAAGAAGGCTGAAGATAGAAGAAATAGTATGTGAAAGTAGCATGATTTTGGATCAACCCTTTTCCCTACACAAATTTTACAAGGATAAAGGACTTGGATTCACTAGTGAAAACTCAAATTATAACACTAAGGATGAAGACAATGCAATGGAAGTTGAAGCAAGATTTGGTGTAACAAGTAAAGTCTAAAACTCTAGAAGATCTACAAAAATACCTTTGATGAGGCAACCAAATGCTCAAAAGTATTCATCATTCAATGGTCACTTTTTTATATGCAAGAAGTTTTGACACAAGGTTGTAGAATGTAGAAGAAGGAAGGAATTGGATATTCAATGCTTTAATTGTCACAAGTTTTGTCATAAAGCAAGTCAATGCAGAAATGGATTATCTAATCCAGCAAAAAGGAATGGAATGAACAATCTCTTTCATGATTATTTATATTTATGCTATGTTTATGGTCACAAAGCTAATGAGTTCACACCTAGGGTTCACTCACCAAAGTTGGTGCAAAGATGTTACAAGTGCAGTCAACCTAGACATTATACTAACACATGCACATATATTTCTTTGGAAAAAGCTTAGAACAAAAAGAAATTTGTAGTCAAATGAATCTAAGAAGAATATGGTCACATTTTGGAGGAAAAAGAAAACAAGTTTGGAGAAAACTTATGTGGTACTTGATCCTAGTACATGCCCTACTATTAATTAAGCCAATTGCCTTGGGTCAGGGGGAGCTTTGCATTACATATGCTTTCAATTCCTCCTCTCAGAAGGAATATTGATGTGATTTTTAACATGATTAAGTCTGGACCAGTTGATGATATATGATGAAGCTTGATCTAACTAATTAAAAACTAAAGAACAATTGTTGGTTTCATCAATGTGCAATTTTGGTGGTGAAATCATTGAGTAATTAAGGATAAAAGGCGGAGTTTTCAAATTCATTTCTCACGGTTTGCAAAAGAGAAGAAGAAGAAGTTTCATAGAGTGATAAAAGTTTAGAGAAGGTACTTACATGATGATGGAATTTTTTGATAGAGAATCATGTGGCGGTATTCCACTAAAGCCGAGGAAGTTGAAATGGATGAGTTTGATCATTAGAAGATGAAAGAAATGGAACTATGGTTGAAGATAGATGAGTTGTAGAATATAAGCACTTACTTTGGATATGGATATTTAGGGAGAATTTCCTTGGTTTGTAGACAAGGAATCTATCATGTTCCTATTGAGTCGATTCAAGGATGGCAATATTTTTTTGGACAAACCATATATGATCACGGAGGAAGATATTGAAACTATTACTAGTTTGTGTAGTGTTGGTGACCTCCTTGGGAATAAAACAGTGAAATACAAAGATGTGGAGGAACTTACTGGTATTGAAAAAGACCCCCGAGCTCTACTGATAAATACCATTGTTGATCCTATAGTAAGGTATGTTTCTTACGACGTCACTTATAAAATCTATTTCTCATCAAGGTTCTACTTTGACTATTTTTATATATCTTGCACACATGATGGTGAAGGAAAATAAATAATTTGACTTGTGTAGCCCAGAAATGGAAAACCTAAGTGAGAATGTCGGAATGTATTTGGTTGAGAGTTATCCTTTCTAGTTTGGTTCTCTACTCATATGTTTAATATTTTACTTTCTAAGTTCGTTACCGAAAAAAGAAAATGTTAAGAGAAATTCCAAAACCCTTGTCGAAAAGAAAGTTTACAGGTATTTGGAATGTATGGAGGATAAATAAAGTGCATGCAAAGTCTATTTATCATCCCTGCATATGAATTTGTGCTTTGATGTAATAGTATCCAATCAGTTTGAGGAGGGTTCCTCCTCTGATAAGGAGTGGAAGTTGTCATTGTTGGTTCCCCATTGGAACCTAAAAAGAGGAAATTTAACACAAAATATGGCATCACTATCTCAGAAGAGAAGGAGAAGGAAGAAGAATCTCTGCCTAGATCTAAATCTTTTGATCTAGATGAACTTCGGTTGATGTTGAATGAAGGTGATGTGAAGAAAGTTGGTGAAATATGTCATGTATGCCCTCCGGTGGATAGGATTAAAATTGGTGATGCTTTGTTTGATTATCTACTCATGAAGGGTATTATTGTTTCAAATGTTTTTGACTCATTACCAGATCATCTAGTACAAGTTGTTGAAGAAAGAATGTTGCTAGAAGGACCTAAAGTAAACAAGCTCAAAGCTATGATTGAGAGAAGATTTTTCAAAGAAAAATAAGTTATCCAAACACATTGGTGAGAAAATAGAATGCATTAAGGTTTCTGACATCTACAAGCATTGTCTTCGGTGGCCTATAAGTGTTGATAATTTTAGAAGCCAAATTCAAGCTATTAAATATAAGATGAATAATGTTGAAAAGATTGTTGATTTCTTCAAAGAAAAATATGGACAATAGAGAATAGGATTTGGTGAGTTTCAAAAAAAGCTATTGATTGTTTAGAGATAGAGGGAAGACTTGGTTAGAACTTTCTGATTGGTCAAAGAAATTATTGATGTCTTGTTGGATCATCCCTTGGGGATACTTTCTAATGCAAAGGATTGTGAATGACGGTTCCTATATTTGGAGTGGTCATCCTCATTTACATTGTTGGCTCTACTAGATAGCATGTGTACCAAAATGGGTTATACAGTGCTACCTTGGAAGATAATTCTGCCAACTATGAGAGAAAGGTACAAGAATTATTTTCATTTGAAAATTGTTATTTTTACTTGAGTTTTTAAATGTTTAAATTTTAGCCCTTTTACTTTGATGGAAAAAAGGGGGAGAAAAAAAATGAAAACAAAAACAAAAGAAGAATTGAATTGCTAGACTAAGGGGGAGTACTTGGAGTTTTGGAATTGAATTTTTGGAGTTTTGTGTTTTTAAATTTTTGTTGTTTTCCCATCAATGCCAAAGGGGGAGATTGTTGAGAATTTTTTGAGATGATTTAGCATTGTTGTCATTGATTTCAAAGCCTTGATGATGTATAGACTTGATCCATCCTATCGTATGCTATGGTTTTGTGTTGTGTGGATATTATCCTTGATCCAAATATGGTAGTATTTCATTTTGGGACATCTGTTGATTTCAATTAATGCAATATAATGATGAATAATACTTTGATGATGGACGATGTAATCAAAGCTTACTCTAGGTAACCTTGCTATCTAGAACTTCATGTAGCATGTTACAAGTTTTGGTATGTTAGATTGTGCTTCGTCGATTGATACTAAAATTGATGACAATCAAGATTTGGTCTTAGTTGTTGTATTCTCATCAGTTCCAAAATATACCTCATGTAATTCAAATTATGTTATCTTATGTATGACCTAATTTTGGTCCTTTGGTAACATGGTAAGAAGATCTTTATGTGCAACCTATCTTTTGGTTCTGGTGTTAGCATGAAAGGTATTATTGTATATTTCAAGCTTGTTCTTCATGCTGACATGATTTGTGGTGATCTAAATTCAAATGGTGTTTGGCTAACTTAGAAGACTATGAAGATATTATGTGGATGACTTATTTTGTTCTACGGGTATACATGCATATATATAGAGAACATCTTTTTGATTGAAGATATAGATGCACAAAAGTAGTATGATGTGTGCAAAAAAATAGAAGAGTATGAATGAAGGGGTAATATATTTTTGTAGAAAGCTATGTGAAGGTTGTTGAAGGAAGGTGTGCAAAATATTCTTAACCAGATTTGTTGTAGACAAAAATTGTGCCCTTAATCAGAACTGAATTCATGCATATGTAGACGAAACTTCATCAACTCACTAAATTGTTAGTGAGACTATTTTGTATTTGGGAAGTGAGCTCATCGAAAGTGAGCCACCCTAAAATGAGCAACTTGGTAGTGATACTTTGGAAAAATCACCTTAACTAGTGTCACCTTAACGAGTTCTTTATAATTGAGAATTAGCATTTTACGTGGTTTTTCCCTTCTTGGGTTTATACATAAATTCTGGTGTTCATTGTTCTTGGTGTTGTTGTGTGCATTCATGTTCTTATCTATTTGATTGTTTTTTGATTGGTATTAGTATGATCTAGATTAAATAAAGAGAAGAAAATTGTTGTAAGATAACGGATTCACCCACCCTCTTAGTTATCCAGACTGCTCAACATTATTCTCCGGTATATTTATTAGTTGGTTATCCCTAGCATTGATCATCATTTTCCTTCATGGTTTGTCTTGAATATTTATTGATTGATGCTAAAAAACTTGGTTAGTTGATACTAAACAACTTCAATATTTCTAGGAATACTAGTAGAGTTACAAATTACAAAAATTTCACAAATTGAAAAGAAAGTTTAACTATAAATAAATTAACTGATTATTAACTTGATAATTGATTAAGAATGAGTATAATATATATATATCAAGAGATGAGTCTTCTAGAATGGAAACTACCAGCTAGAAATAGGCATGCAACTCCATGCAAGATTTCACAACTAAACAATCATTATTGTAAAAATCTAACAAAAACCAACAAACTTACCTAAAGGAATATTTTAGGAAGAATATTCTACATTAAAATTTTCAAAATCAATGGCTTGTTTCAATGCTCGCTCCCCAACTATCAGCCAATTTTTTTCAAGAAACCCCTTTGATATATTTCTATTTCGATTGAATCAATTGATATAAATCTAACCAAAGCATTCCCAATACATTGAAAGCAATAATCCACCCAAAATTGCAACGAGAGATAAGGAAAATGAACCCACATAGGAATACCTGAATAAAGAACAGTTCACCCTTCATAGCTTGGTGAAACCATTGCCAAAATTATAAGATCTTAAAGATAAAGAGTAATTATGATCTATATAATATAGAATTAGTACCCACTTTGATGACTACAAAAATTTTAAACATGGGCCTATCATTATTTGTCAAATTTGGTAAGAATTCTTATTTAAGATCCTTGAGCAATGTATTTCCTAATGCTCTCTTGTTCTTACATATCTCAATTCAGTTTAATTAAAAGAGTTCCATAAAATTCTTTATCTAAAAGAAAAAAAAGGTTTTCAATTGGTATTCCATGAGATGTTTCATAAAAAAATACAGCATATTTAATCTTTTGATCAGAATGTCACTCAATTAAGAAAATGATACATAATCTTCACAACACTTTCAAAACATAATATTCATAGTAGATGATGAGTATTTAACTTCTTAACACATTATCATACAAAAATTTATCTTGAATAGTCTTTAAACATTTTCACAACATAATCCTCATGGTACAAAATGAATTGTTCAGTTCTTGATTCATCACCATATAAACACATCGAAAGATGTATATGCCAAATTTTTGCAATATTATTTTATGTATATGAAATGAACTTGGGAGAAAGATTTATAGTTTATAATGAAAATAAGAAATGGACTTGGGTGAAAACTTTATTTATCATACCAAATAATAAATGTACATGAGAGCATCACTTGTTTCTCTTAGACTCCAATTTTCAAGCATAGCAAATCATTTCAAATGAAAAATGACAAAATATTTCATAACCAAAGTTGTTCATTGAGGAAAAACTAAAATGTTTCCATGTTCCACCACTATATGCATTTTTACTTGGTTGTATATTTTTTAAGGGAAAGGAGGATAGTTAAAAAACATCTTGTCCTTGATAGACTTGAGGATGATCATATTGTTTTGGTGTGGAAAACTCAGACTTCTCAACTATCATGTGAATGATTCTCTTTTTGATTGTTTTGCATGCCATCATAAGGGATAGATATGGTTGAATATAGCTCAAAGTGATTCGACATGTTTGAGTGAAAAATATGACCATTCCTAGCATAATTATACCTATCCAAATGCATTGGAATAGTTTGTTTGGTCACTTGAGTTGCAAAATGTAAGTTGTACCACTTTGCAACTTTACACTGCTTGCATTTGACATTTTTTCCATCAAGTGAAAAATGGGAACCGTATGAAAATGAGTCTGAGATAACAAAAACTAAGATATATTATTGTAGATGGGCCCAACACGGTCCCATAGGCTCAGACGAAGAGTTTGTAAGCATCACAGTTTTCAAGTAATAGCACATCAAAGTTTGCAGTCATTTTGCCCTTTGGATCCTTAAGGGATCAAGTTGGTTGAATGTAGCTCAAAGTGATTCAGTATGTTTTGGTGTGAAAGAGGACCATTCCTATCATAAATTTACCCATTTGGATGTGTTGGAAAAATTTGTTTGGTCACACAAAATGCATAACATAAATTGCACCACTTTACAACTTCACAATGCTTGCATTTTACACATTTTCTATCAAGTGAAAAATAGACACCATGAGAAAAGGACTGTGAGATAAAAAAAATTGAGAGGGGTTTATTGTAGATGGTCCCAATGCAATCCCATAGGCTCAGATAGATAGTTTTTAAGAATCATGGTTTTCGAGTAATATCCTATCAAACATTACAACCATTTTGCACTTTGGACCCTTAAGGGGTTGAGCCAATTGAACGTAGCTCAGAGTAATTCAACGTATTTCGGTGTGAAAGAGGACCATTATTAGTGTAAATTTACCCATTTAGACACCTTTGAATAGCTTTTTTGATCACATGAGTTGTAGAACGAAAGTTGCACCACTTTGCAATTCACACTGCTTGCATTTGACAATTTTTCCATCCAATGAAAACTGGACACCACGATAAAATAACTTTGAGATAAGAAAAACTTAGAGATATCATTGTAGAGGGGTCCAACATGATCCCATAGGCTCAAACGAAGAGTTTGTAAGCATCACGGTTTTCGAGTAATAGTTCGTCAAAGTTTGTAGCAATTTTGCACTTTGAATCCTTAAGGGATCGAGTCGGTTGAATGTAGCTCAAATTGATTCAATGTGTTTGTCTATGAAACATGATAATTCCTAGTGTAAATTTAACAATACAAATGTGTTGGAACAATTCATTTGGTCACACGAAATGCATAACAAAACTTGCACCACTTTACAACTTCACAGTGCTTGCATTTTACACATTTTCCATTGAGTGAAAACTAGACACCATAGGAAAATGACTGTGAGATAACAAAAAATAGGAGGGGTTTATTGTAGAGGGTCCCAACATGATCCCATAGGCTCAGACAGAGAGTTTGTAAGAATTGCGGTTTTTGGGTAATAGCCTATCAAAGATTGCAACCATTTTGCACTTTGGACCCTTAAGGGATCAAGCTGATTGAACATAGCTCAGAGTAATTTGACATATTTGGGTGTGAAATATGACCATTCCTAGCATAAACTTACCCATCTAGACACCTTGGAATAGTTTTTTTGGTCACACGAGTTGCAGAATGAAAGTTGCACCACTTTGCAATTCACACTACTTGCATTTGACACTTTTTCCATCCAATAAAAACTGGACACCATGGGAAAATGACTCTGAGATAATAAAAATTGAGAGAGGTTATTGTAGAGGGTTCCAACAGAATCTTCTAGGCTTAGACAGAGAGTTTTTAAGCATCACAATTTTTGAGTAATATCCTATCAAATATTGTAGCCATTTTTTACTTTGGACTGTTAAGGGATTGAGCCGATTGAGCATAGCTTAGAGTGATTTGGCATGTTTGGGTGTGAGAGAGGACCATGAATAGTTTCAATCTACCCATTTGGATTTTTTGGAATATTTTTTTTGATCACTTGAGTTGTAGAACAAAAGTTGCACCACTTTGCAACTTCACACTACTTGCATTTGACACTTTTTCCATCAAGTGAAAATTGGACACCATGGGAAAACAACTTTGATATAACAAAAATTGAGAGAGGTTATTATAGAGAGGACCGATGTGATCCGATAGGCTCAAAAAAAATATTTTGTAAGTATCATGATTTTCGAGTAATATCTCATCAAAGATTGCAGCAATTTTGCACTTTGGACGCTCAATGGATTGAGTCAGTTGAACGTAGCTCAAAGTGATTTGGCATGTTTGGGTGTGACAAAGGACCATGATGAGCATAAGAATACCCATATAAATGTGTTATAATAGTTTGTTTGGTCACATGAGTTTAAAAATGAAATTTGCACCACTTTGTAACTTCACGCTACTTCCATTTGACACTTTTTCCATCAAATGAAGACTGGACACCATGAAAAAAATTATTTTGAGATAATAAAAACTGAGAGAGTTTATTGTAGAGAGGCCCAACATGATCTCATGGGATTATATGAAGAGTTTGTAAGTGTCACGATTTTTAAGTAGTAGCCCGTTAAAGATTACAACCATTTTGTACTTTGGACCCTTAAGGGATCAAGTTAGTTGAACGTAGCTTGAAGTGATTCAGTGTGTTTCAGTGTGAAAGAGGACCATGCGTAGTGTAAAAATACGCATACAAATTCTTTGGAATAGTGTTTTTGGTCACATGAGTTACATAACAAAAGTTACACCACTTTGCAACTTCACACTAATTGCATTTGACACTTTTTTTGTCAAGTAAAAACTGGACACCATGGAAAAATGACTTTGAGATTATTGTAGGGGGGCCATTGCAATCTCGTAGGATTAAACAAAGAGTTCCTAAGCATCATGGTTTTTGAGTAACATCTTATCAAAGATTGAAGTCATTTTTCATTTTGAAACCTTAAGGGATTGAGCCGGTTGAATGTAGCTTAGAGTGATTCAACATGTTTGGGTGTGAAAGAGGACCATTCATAGTGTAAAAATATCCATTCGGATGTGTTGGAATAGTCCATTTGGTCATATGAGTTGCAAAATGAATGTTGCACCACTTTGAAACTTCACACTACTTGCATTTGACACTTTTTTCATCAAGTGAAAAGTAGAAATCACAGGAAAATGACTTCGAGATAAAAAAAACCAAGACAGGTTATTGTAGAGAGGAAAGAAAGGAACTTTATGATTATATTAAGTAGTGTGACAGTAAGAGCATTGAAGAAGAACAACTCAGTCAAGCCTCGAAAGAAAAGAAAGAGGAATGTGAAAATCTTACTAAAGATAATATAGTCCTAAAGCATGAGATGGAATCCATCGTGATGAAGATGACTAAGGAGATTAAAGACATAAAGAAAAATGAAGAGAACCTAGCACAATCATTGAAGGAAAAATATGAAATATGCAACCAACTGGATGATGAACTAGAACAATCTAGGAACAAAGAAGAGGCACTTGAAAGGTAGTTGGATGAACTCATAAATGAACTTGTTGCTGCAAATGAGTACAAAGAGAAATTCAAAGCTAGCTCTGCCATGCTTGATGAACTAATTAGCAGTCAGAGGACTCATGGTGACAAGAAAGGTCTTGGATATGAAGAAGGAGAAAGTTCCAGATCTAATTAAAAGAGATTCAGACAAGGAAATCAAATGAACAAATATGGAAGGTATCTGGTAAGGCAACCTAATGATCAAAGATTTAATGGATACTATTTCAATTGCAATAAATTTAGACACATGGCCACTCAATGTTGAAGTAGAATGAATCAAAATGGTTCATCATTCTTAGGTTAGTGTTTTAATTGTCATAAGGTTGGTCATAAGTCAATTGAATACATAAATGTGATGAATCAATTTCATAGAAACATTAGATGTTATATATGTAATAGACTTGGCCATACTGCTAACCAGTGCAGATCAAGAGGAAATCAGTGGAACAACTGGTCTTGAAAAGATAAATGTTATGTGTTATAACTACAACAAAATTGGACACATTGCTATATTTTGTTGGAATAGAAAAGGTATGATGAATCAAAAGAAAAGAATGTAGAAGGATATCAAATTAAAATGAAAAGTCACTAAAGATGTGGTCAGACAATAGATGCAGAAGAAATGGGTGAAGAAAGAATCCTCTACTGAAGAAACTGTGCTAGCACCAGAACCTGCTTTTGGGTCCTAGTTACCTATAGATAAAACTATGTTATGACTCTACAGACTTGGCCACATTGGAGAAAAGGGTCTATGGACCTTAAAAAATAAAAACCTTCTTCAAATTTTGTCTGATTGTAATCTTGAATTTTATTCCTATGAGCATTATATTTATGAAAAAAAACCATGTTCAATTTTACTAGAGTTCTCATAAATCTTGTGGTGTATTAACTCTTATTCATTTTGATGTGTTTGGTCTTGTAGGTGTTCCTTCAATTGGTAAATCCACATATTATGTTTTATTTATTGATTATTACAATAGAAGTATGGGTATACCTTTTAAAGAGTAAATCTAATTTTTTCAATCATTTTAAAGAATTATAGAAATGGTCAAGTTGCAGACTGGAAATAAAATAAAAATTTTGAAGACTGATAATGGCGGTGAATTTTACTCTAATAATTTTCATAGATTTTATAAATATTGTGGTATTCATAGACAAAATATAAATATGTATTCTCCACACTAGAATGGAGCTACAAAAATAATGAACATGACACAAATGGAGAAGGCTAGGATCATGTTGAGTGGTGTTGGCCTAGAACAAAGGTTTTGGTTTGAATTTATTCCCACTTCCTGTTATCTGATTATTAGGTCTCCTACATCAATTCATATTTATAATACACCTATAGAGGCATGGTCAAGTTGCAAGCCTTTATTCAAAAATCTTAGAGTTTTTGGTTGTGAGGCATATGCACATGTGCCAAAGGAGAAGTGAACAAATTTGGAGAATAAGGTTGTGAAATGTATCTTCATCGGATATAGTTATTATGTGAAAGGATACAAGCTATGGGATCTTGTTGCATAGAAGATAATACATATTAGAAGTGTTATTTTTAGAGAAACTAAGCCTTCTTCTGTTACATTGCAGCTAAAACAAATTAAATGGGAAGATTTGATTCAATTTCCTTCTACACTTGAGAAAGTTGAATCAAGGCTGAAGGATAGACAAGAAATTGAGGATAGCTCATCTACCTCTAGGTCTTCAGATGATGAGGAAAAACCTCCAAATCATCTTGTTCATAGGTCTGTAAGGCACATACAACCACCTAAAAGGTATTCACCTGATTATTGGAGATGCATTTTTTCTTTGAATACTAGCATGGATGAACCCAAATTTGTAGAAGACGCACTAGGTATGAATAATGCAAAATCCTGGAAGATTTTTATGGATGAATAAATGAAATCTTTGGAAAAGAATGATACATGGGATCTTGTACCATTTCCTGAATGATGAAATATTTTTGGTTGTAAATGGGTGTTCAAGAAAAATATTGGTTTATATGGAGGTATTGAGAAGTAAAAATCAAGGTTGGTTGCAAAATGTTACTCTCAAGTTGAGGGTGTTGATTATGGTGAGATATTTTCTCTTGTTGCAAAAATGACATCCATTAGATTTTTTCTTTTTATTATTGTTGCTTATGATTTAGAGGTTGAGCAAATGGATGTGAAAACTACTTTCCTTCATGGCTATTTGGAGGATGATATTTATATGACACAACCATAGCACTATGTGGTGAAAGGTAAAAGTAAGTTGGTTTGTAAATTGAAGAAATCTTTGTATGCCTTAAAACAGAGTCCTAAGATGTGGTACCAAAAATTTGATACATATGTGTTGAGTTTCGGATTTGAGCATTCTAAATCAAATCATTGTGTTTATTAGAAAACTGATGGTGATTGTTTCCTATTTATTGCATTATATGTTGATATGTTATTTATTGGTAGAGGGAAAGGTACCATTTCAAAACTAAAATCTCAACTTGCTGCTAAGTTTCAAATGAAAGATCTTGGTGTAGCTAAACACATTCTTGGGATGGAAATTAAAAGAGATAGAGTGAATTGAAAGCTATGGCTTGGACAAAGCAAGTATGCCAACTCAATTTTATAGAGGTTTGATATGCAAGATTGAAGACCATTATGTGTTCCTATTTCAGTTGGAACAAAGTTATTTATTTTAGATTGCCCAACATCTCCATCAGAGATGGAAGACATGAACAGAGTTCCTTACCAGAGTGTAGTTAGAAGTTTTGATATATGCTATGGTTTGTACTAGACCAGATGTTGCCCAAGCAGTGGGAGTTCTTTCCAGATATATTTCCAATCCTAGTAGAGTTCATTGGGATGTAGTTAAAAGAGTTTTCAGATATTTGTGTGGTACCTCAAATTATTCCTTATGTTATCATATTAATATGAATGAAGACAATATTTCCCTTTATATTCATCAGTATGTGGATTCAAACTAGGTAGGTGATGTTGATAGCAGAAGATGCACTAGTGCTTATGTGTTTACTTTGTTTTGTGGTGAAAT
The DNA here is from genome assembly GCA_007115665.2 of Sequoiadendron giganteum. Lineage (NCBI taxonomy): Eukaryota > Viridiplantae > Streptophyta > Pinopsida > Cupressales > Cupressaceae > Sequoiadendron > Sequoiadendron giganteum. Next base: position 38,147,021 of record VCHN02000014.1, read on the forward strand.
TAGTTGGATGAGTAAATGATAGGCTATGGTTGCTTTGTCCACTATTGAAGCAGAGTATATATGGCAGCTACTCATGCTTGTAAAAAAGCCATTTGGCTTAGGATACTGTGTTGGGATATTGGAATAAAACAAGGTGTAGTGACAATTTATTGTGAGAGTTGGAGTGCAATATGTCTAGACAAACACCCAAAATTGCATGCCAGGACCAAGCACATTAATGTATAGTATCATTTTGTTAGATATATGGTCGAAGATGGCAGGGTGAAGCTGGTTAAGGTAGAGACTTTTATGAATGTTTTTGATTCTTTAAATAAGCCTGTGAGAATAGAGAATTTTAGATGGTGTTAAGAGATTATGGAACTTTCATTGTCCTTGCAAGGTGTTCGACAAGTGGGAGATTTGTTGGGAAAATGTGTCCCAACCCTACAATTATATATGATTTATGTTTGATAGGTGGCAATTGATCATGCAAATATTGTACACTCATAGCAAGATTTGGGGTTTGATTCATTGCCTTGAAAAAAGGATTCATTTACCCATCAAGGTTTTTTCATGCTGACACGTCAAGGTTTTTTCATATTGACACACCAAGGTTTTTTCCTACTGACACGTCAATGTTTTTTCTCACTAACACATCAAGTTTTTTCTGTTAACACATGAAATGAAAAATGACCTTATAAAACCCTAATTCTAAAAGGTTCCAAAAATCTTGTTATAAGTAGGTGGGATGTATGTAGATGAGAGTGTATTCTAAGATTTTGATAGTGATCATGGTGTCTCTTGATCTCTGGTAGTGATACTCCTATGAGAAGCTTTCTCTACAAGTTTATTGTAATCTTTTGATTTTTGAATAATATTGGGCAACTTTTCAAATGTGGGGTTTTCCTCCTAAAAGGGTTTTCCCCACGTAAATCATTGTGTTGTGGTATGCATGATATTTGTGTTTATTTTCGTTTAATTTTTTGTAACTATTAAAGATCTATAAAAAAATTTCATTATTATACTCTCAAGGTTAGTGTACAAATGTTTTATATTACCTTAGCTTCCTTACAAGAAAGATTTGTTTAAAGGTTGCTTAGGAGGCGCAAATACATTAAGCTTCGGTCCTAATGGTGAATGTAACACCTCTATAGATATTAGAGGCAAGAGTCCTATCATTATGGCAACACACCATGTGTGTTTCCTTGATAGAAATTCCCCACAGAAACTATAGAGAGGTACCAAGTGGATGGAGTATAGACAGAGGATGTTGAATTACATTCTAGATTTTTATTTTTCTAAGGTGAAGGGTGTAAAAGGGGAACTTGCAAGTGGGGTGAAAATTCATGGCTATACATTTTTTGCCCACCTTATCAAACACAAGAGCAAATGAGTGTTTGATAAATATGGTCAAAAGAGTTCCAAGATAATATACCTAAATCGTCAAGGAAGCAGATTTCAATCTAGCATGCTTGAAAGTGAAAGGTAGGCAAATGGTTCTACATGTACTCAATCCTTAAGAGAGTTGAACAAATTGCACCAGAGATCCACACACCAATGGTGAATAGATCTCATAGGATGAAATTTCCTCTCAAATCCTTGAACTTGAAAAGAAGGTAGCCCCAATTGCTTGGTCTTGAAGGAAGTCAGATGTAAGAGGCTCTACAGAGTCTGATGGGGCCTTACAAGTACTCAGTCTTGCAAGGTTGATTGGAAATTAGCTTCATAGTCTCACCTACAAAGCAACATATTAATCTAAGAAAAAAACACATGTTAGATGGTAAAAAATAATCCATGTAGGTAGATAAGCAAAAAAGCAACAATTTAAGGAAGAGATTTCAAAGGCATCCCATGAGAACCCCTCAAAAGAAAATGGGTCCACTAATGGGACACTCAATTTGAAAGAAAAATATTTTTTTTGAAAAGAGAGATATTTTTTTCCAATGATTATAGCATCAATGATTCCTTTTGAAAGATTCATTTCATCAAGGAATTTGAAAGAAAGGCTATTCCCTCACAAGGGTGCGTATGGATTCTATCTTGCAAATCTTAGATAAAAGAAAAATTTGTCTTGATATCCTTGTTGAATAATGCAATTTTTGAAAAATAGAGATTTTGAAGAAGGGATTCATTGGCCACCGAATGCACCTTTTGAAAACTGAATTCATATGATAGCCCCCCTTAGGATGGTGTGTGTTGAACACAAAGACACATGAAATCCTAAAGAGAGAAAAGCAAGAATGAAGGTGATTTTTTGGCCCGTAGAACATGGCAAGATGTAACCATGGTAATTTTTTCACACACATGAGGGATAACACATGAGCACCACAAAATCTCAAAGAAAGCAAAGAAGAGAGAAATATAAAAATAAAGGGTCAAAAAAAAATAGTGAACAAGATACATGGGGGTTCAGATATTTTGGGTTTAGAGCTACTCATAAATATAGATAAATAAGTATAATAATATATAAATGAACTATCATCAACACCCCACTATGTTAGAACATGTGAATAAATTTACGTGAAAATAAAAACTTGGGTCAACATTGAAGGGATGCTTAAATGCCCCCAACACTTTGCATTGTCCCCAATTGTCAAAAACCAATATATGAAAAATAGAAGAATGATGTGACAAATAGAGGAGGTTTTATTACACAAAAAAAACTCCTATATCCAAGCACCTACTAGGGTGACAAGGGTCATCCAAGAACATATAAAATAGGTACGGGAGAACACAACACAACACACACACAATCTAATCTATAGATAAAGAAGAGGTGACCTATAGTCCTTATCAATCAAGAGGTCATCATTCTCTCAATCTAGATCACCATAAGGGGATGGCAGATGAGCCTGCAAGGGTGAAATATCAAGGGGGTACCCTTCGACCCTCTTGCAACAAGAGCCAAGGAAGAAGGCCCTCAAGGTATTCTCCACTCAAGTCCTATGAGGTGAATGCCATCAATCTCACAAATATCACTCATAGGGTTGGAACATCATCTCCAGAGTTGTACATGTACTTTATAGGATATCCATGCACCAACTTAACAGGCAATGGATTTCACACTCGAGACCCATTTCTAGCCTCACTAAATGATTCGAGAGCGGTGAAAAACTTCAAGGACACCAAGGCTTCCTTTGTCACTAAAACAGTGGAAGCCAATGTAGAGACACCCTCTGAAGAAGGAAAACCCTTCTTCTAACCCCCATTGCTAGAAAGGTCATCCTCCATTTTCTGCTTCATCAAAGGATGCAAGATCTTCATGAATGAAGTAGAGGGTGAGGAAGAAGAGGAGAAAACCACAGTAGACACCAATGACATATTCAACATGTCCATGGGTTTTGAAAAGGGTGGGATGTTTAGAAGGGGCATCAAAAGGGGAGGCTCAAATGGAGGAGAAATGAATACCTGCACCCTCTTTAGGTGAGGTTCGTTCACACTTGTAGGGGGATATGAGAGAAATAATGAGGTAGAAGTAACTGAAGTAGAATGAATGAAATAGGAGGATACAACAAAAGATGTTGAAGTAGGAGCTATTGGCTCCTCTTCCTTATTCTACAAGGAAACCTTCTTAGTAGCTAAAGCCTTCCTCTGACACTTGTGCTCACACATAAGGCAACTTATATGGCTCAAGGAGTTGAAGGTTGCAGCCAAAGAAGGGAAGGAAGACTCTTGTTTAGCGATTAGAGTATCCATCATAGTTGTTTCTAGCAGAGGGAGTGACTCCTAGATAGGAATAGGAGGAAGATATGGAGAATATGGTACAACAATAGTGTGAGGAGTAGTCTCAAAATTGAGCCTCTTCCCATTCACTACCTTATAGGTAGGAGTAGTAGGAGGCCACAAAGGCTAAGACATAGAAGATCCTCCACAGTGACCCTTCCCTTTACTATACAAAATAGGCCAAGGTACCATGGGCAACATAGAAAGTTTAAACGTTGGATACTTGGGATTTTTCCAAGTGGGCACCATCGAACTCCCCAACAAATGGATAGGAGTGAAAGTCGATAGCATCACAACAAGGTGAGAGGAAGCAGTAGGTGGGAAAACTAAGGACGAAGAAGAAGAGCACTAAGCAAACTTCTCCTCTTCCCTTTTTCGAGCGACCTAGGTAGCCTCACATTCTACCTTCATGCAAGCTCTATGCAAAATGGCATAGGGAGAAGGAGCGTATATTGCCTTTAGAATTATGCCCCCACTCTTGAATTCACATAAGTTTGATACAACAAGTTCATCTTGGGAGGGAGCAGACCAAAAGGGGTAGGTTAAAAGTGATCAAGTGAATAGCCCCCTCATTCAATAATTAGTTTTTAATTGGTGTCATGGACTACATGCATAGTAACCTCATAGAAAAACTTCAAGAACTTATGGATTACAAAGGGAACTACATTCATGGAAAATAACCAAGAAATGCCTAGTTTCACTCTAAACAGTTCAAACCTCATGGTGCAGTCACAGTAGGAGGGTCCTCAAAGAGAAATATCTGGACCATGCAACAAGAGTAACACAACAAAAGCAATAAAAAATATAGAGGAAAATGTAGTTACAAACATTATTATTATCAAAAATCTTGATTACATATGATCGGTCACATGAGGGCTTACAACTTCGGCTCACAAGCCTAATTACAACATGCTCAAATATACTGCTCTTACATGTGAGAAAAAATCCTACAGATCAAACTTTATATACATCCTAATCTACTTGGTCTTGATTGATTACTATTCTGATGATCTGTTACAAGCTTTATATAACATCTACAGGTCATAACATGTGTAAGAACAGGTTGGCCTCAAATTTGAACTTCATCCATGGTAGATGTGTATGATGAAGTGTAGGCCTAAAGTAAAGGTCGGGGACACTGCATTGAACAAATTGAAACACACTGTGAGGATCTACAAGCTACACGTGAGAACTGTGATCAATCCAACTAGCTGTTAGGTCTAAAATTATTCTGAGGCCAGTTCCAAATACTTTCACTCAATCTGAAAGTGGTAACTTGCTGAAAAAAGATCCAATCAAGCTGAAAACTTGGAATAAGGAAATTGAACATGTCCACAGTGAAACCATAGGTATGTGAGATACATAGAGCAAACACGAAGGAACACTAGATCTGCCAACTTGAACTAGAAAATAACTGAACAAGAACAAGCACTGAATAAAAATATTTTTGGTTGATGCAAGATTTCCAAAAACCAAGGATGCTCCTACATCATACATCTGAGGTTAGTGAAAAGTGAGTCCCTCACTTTCTCAGGTCTAAAAAAAACCAAGATGGTCTGCCTCAGCTTGAGAAATCCAAGAAGAATCCTTCACTAGTCTACCCTTCCATTTCACAAGATATTCTTTGTACTATCTTCCACAAGTGTTTTTTCCATCTCTTACATCCAAAATCTCTTCTATGTCATCTAATTGTTGCTTAGGAAGTTGTTCTTCCAACTTTACTTTATTGTCTTCATTAAATTCTACTTCATGGTACTGATGAAGATCTACAACATTGAATATAGGTGATATACCTATGTCATCTAGTAACTCTACTTCATATGCATTTCCTGAACCAAATTTCATCAAAATCCTACAAGGTCCAAACTTCCTCATCTTAATTTTACTGTTTGTACCATCACTTCATCTCCAGCTTCGAACTCCTTATGTCTCCTCTTTCAATCCACCTTCTCCTTATACTTCTAGTTCATATCTTTCAACTATTTCTTCACTTGAGTATACCCTTTCTCCATGTATTCTAAAAATTCATCTGCTTCTACACTCCTTTTATCTTCTTTACTGATGTCTCATAGTTCTGATATACCTCTAGGGTGAACTCCAGTAACAATCTCAAAAGGTGTTTTTATAGTACTCTTGTTTACTGCGTTATTGTAGGTAAACTCTACTTGTGCAAGGGCCAAATCCCAACTTTCGGTCTTCTCTCCAACCAAACATCTCAACAAATTTCCCAAACTCCTATTTAGTACATCTATCTCTCCATCTATTTGTGGGTGAAAAGTAGAGCTGAACTTCAAATCTGTCTTCAACTTCTTCCAAAGTGTTCTCCAAAAGTAACTAGAAAAATTTGTATCTTTGTGTGAAACAATACTCCTAGGTAATCCATGCAATCTTACCTCTTCTCTGAAAAACAAGTTTGCTACATGTACTACATCTATTGACTTCTTACAAGGTATTAAATGTGTCATCTTCAAAAATTTGTCAACCACCATAAATACCGAATCATTACCTCTTTGTGTCTTAGGCAAACCAAGTATGAAATCCATACTGATATCCTCCCGAGGTCTTTTTGGTATTGGCAAAGGTTTATACAATCCAACATTCTGACTACTCCCCTTTGCAGCTTGGCAAACTCTGCAACTCTGCACAAATTTATTAACATCCTTATGAATATGTGGCCAAAAGTAATTCTCACTTACAAATCCTACTGTCTTATCAATTCCAAAGTGTCCTTCCAATCCTCCACTATGTTTCTCTTTTATCAAGTTATCCCTCATTGAACTCTGGGTTATACACAACTAATTTCCTTTGAACAACATATTCTCTTGAATGAAATAATCCAACCACTAACTCCTATCCTCCAAGACTATTTCTTTACATGCTCTCCAAGGTTCTACAAAATCCAGGTCTTCCTCATACAAGTTTTTCAATTCTTCAAAGCGTAATACTTCCACTGTCATTTTTTCTAGCAAATTCCTTCTCCTACTCAAACCATCAACAAATCTATTGGAATTTCCACTCCTATGCTTCAAAACAAAAGTATAACTTTGTAAGAACTCTACCCATCTCATGTGTTTAGAATTCAACTTACCTTGACTATTCAAATACTACAAAGCTTGATGATCCATATAAAACACAAATTCCTTAGATAACAAGTAATGTCTCCACTTCTTCAAAGCTTGAACTATGGCATAGAAATATTGATCATACACTAGCATCATTCAATGTTTCACTGAAATAAGCTATCGGTCTTCCTTCTTGACTTAACACCACTCTAAATGCATTTCCACTTGCATCACAATCTACTTGAAATACCTTGTTGAAATCTGGTAAGGCCAACACAGGTTGCTCAGTCACCTTCTGATTTAACAACTCAAAAATTTTCTCTACTCGAGATGTCCATTTAAAATCCTTCTTATCTCCTCTCATTGTTTATGTCATTGGGCTTCAAATAGAATTGAAATTCCTAATGAACTTTTGGTAGAAACTAGCCAATCCATGAAATGATCTTACCTCCCCAATGCTTTTAGGTGTAGGCCATTCAATAATATATCTTACCTTCTCAGGATCCATCTTCAATCCATCCACTAATATCACAAATCTTAGATATACCTCTTCCTTCATGAAAATACACTTTTTAATGTTTATCAACAACTGCTCTTCCCTCAAACTCTACAAAACTTGTCTTATGTGCAACAAATTTTCTTCTCTAGTCTTACTAAAATTCAAGATGTCATCCAAATAGACAATCAAAAAATTACCCAAGAATTTATTCAATACCTCATGAAATTACTCAGTGCATTTGTTAGTCCAAAAGGAAATACCAACCACTCATACAATCCTTCATTTGTCTTGAATGCTATTTTCCACTCATCCCCTTCTTTGATTCTGATATGATGATATCCAATTTTCAAATCTATCTGTGTAAAGTACTTATCTCCACTCAAACAATCCATAATGTCATCCATCTGGGGTAAAGGGCATATATACTTCACTATGATCATGTTTATGGCTCTAGAGTCTATACACATCCTCCATTCTCCATCCTTCTTAGGTGCCACTACAACGAGTATTGCACAAGGACTCAAGATTTCTCTAATAAAACGTTTTCTCAACAAATCTTGTAGTTTTCTATTCAATTCTTTATTTTTTGCTAGTGGCATCTAGTGTGCTGATTTGTTAGTTAAACTCGCTCCAGGAATTAAATCCATGCAATGACTAATACTCCTCATAGGTGGCATTCCATCAAGTACATTGTGTGAAATGATAGCTTCATATTCTGTTAAGAAATCCTTTATCTCCTTAGGTTGTTCTTGTATATGCTTCAAATCTTCAACCTTCTTAGGAAATAAGGCATCACACATGTTCTCATGTCTCAGTCCATCCAAGAATCTCCTCCCATCCACCAAAAAAATTATAGCACTCATACAAACCTCTATTCTAGGAACATCTTACAAGGGAAAGAAATTTTGTTTCATCCTATTAGCAACAATAATATATATGTTATTCTTTCCATCATGAATAACCTTTTTGTCATACTACCAATGTCTTCCCAAAAAAATATGGCATACATCCATAGGCATAATATCAAACAAAACTTCATCATGGTAATTTACGATCTTCAATTTTACCAAAAGTTATTCACTTATTAGTATCTTATGCTCATCTTGAATCCATACTATCGGATAGGGATTTGGGTGTTTCAATATTTCCAACTTCAAGTTGTTCGCCATTTCTTCAGAAGGAAATTTCTTTGAACTTCCATTTTCTATGACCCCTTTGCAACATTTACCAGCTACCTTGCATCTAGTTTGATACAAATTATTTCTCTACAACGGTTCTTGCTCCACCTCACTTTGACACAATACTTTGTTGGTTGTCAAAAACGTAGGTTTGAACCACAAGAGGTTTCCAAGATCTCACAACGCTTTTGGCCAACATATAAGGCCAATTGATGCAATTGAACCTTCTTCTCTTTAGGTTTTTCTAGACCAAGGCGGGTTAACCTATATGAATAATGCATATTTTGAAATGTGTTTCTTGATTGAGCAATATATCCACAATGGCAAATGGAAGTGAATAGACAAAAATTGATACAACTACTCCTACTCCTACTGCACAAATGAAAGGATTTTTAAAATGGTTTTTATGTAAATCTTATCTTTGGGTTGTGGCAGATCAGTGCCTTCTATCCACATGGGTGATGGATTCAAAAATAAGAAGAATTGTATGCATTTCCCTTTTTATCTAAATTCAAGTTGCTAGGCACTTTGAAAATGAAATTCTAATGACTAGCATACAACTTCATTTATTTATGTCTTGCACAAATAGTGTTGGAATGTTTTCCTACCAAGTTCTACTTCAATAATCCAAAAGAAATCCTAAATCACTGTGACTTACTTGAAGGGATTTAATTCCGACTTGCAGACACCAACAAATAAAAATCACACAAAGTGGAAAAATGCACCTTGATAAATCAAACATAGGCTTGATATATTGATTTAAATAATCAAAGGACTTCAAGTTGGAGACAACTAGATAAGAAATATAAATTATTATAACACAACAATTGAACACTTAATGGTTTTCAGCAATTCAAAATAATCTGTCCATTAATTCTACTTAAAAAAAGGTTTGTCGTTATTTACATTCCCCAGTCCTCATTTATGAGAAAATCTAACTATTATAACTACTGCCTCCTTTCTAACTAATTTTTCAATACATTTATACATTATACACCAAGGGTAGTGACCCTTCACTTTTAGTTACAACCGCTTCAGATTCTATGGAAGAAATTAAAATATTTAATTAAGTTGCCTTATCTGTAAATTAAATATTTTAAAATATAGTTGGGATTTTTAATTTTACTTTAATACATTTCCCGCCTTTACTTTTATTTCCCATAGCCTTTATTGTTTTTACCGCTCCACAATAGTCAATTTTTTGACTGGCCCCACTTACCATATCCTACTGCTCCACCGCGGTCTCTCCACCATCTCCCTACGGTATCGCAATGTTTGCTCACCATGGTTTTCTCTTCCCTTACCGCTCTATTGATGTCCTTGTTCTTTCCTCCCATGGTATCGTGGTGACCAACCTCACTGCTATCTTCATTGTTTACTGCGGTCACTGTGGTCTCCTTGATGACGACCAACAGTACCGTGGTAGCTGGTTCGTTGACTGCCATGACTATTTTCTACCCTTCCACTGCACTACCGCAACCACCATTTTACCTATCCATGGTAGTGCGGTATCCATCTTTTCCGCTTCCTTTGTCATCTACTAAGTCGATTACCTCACTGCCACCATGATACCACGGTCAATGAATTGACCGGTGGTGTGGCGATGACTATTCTCTGCCCGTTGCTTCGCTATTTACCACACCACCATGGTCTGTCTAATGAATTTTTGCGGTGTAGCAGTGGAAGTTACCTTGACTGTGTTAAATCGTCACCGCCATACAACGAGCCCCTTAGTGGGAGGCTGCAATATGGAGGTAAGATATGTAAAGGCTATAAAGGCTTAGCAGTTGTAGCGGTATAGGGTAATTTCGGCATTTTAGCAACATGAAGGGAATAAATGAATTTTAATAAAGAGATAGTGAAATATGTGAGTTGAAATGGGAATTATGGAATTTTATGGAAAATTGTGGGAAAACCTTAGGGTTTTAAATGAAAATTTTGGGTTTTAATAGTGGCTCATGTTGGGGATGAGTGGTTTTACAAATCACTGCAAGAATCAAGAATATCTTTAGGAGAGCAGACCAAGCAAAAGGTGGAAAAATGAAGGCAATTGCAGATGGAGGGAACAAACAGATGAATGGTATGAAAATGGAGCAAATGGAGAATGGAAAACCCTACACTACTATACATGGAAAGAAAACCAAGTTTTTCAACAAGGGAACCTCTGGGAATGTCCATGTATTGGCAAACCCAGACCCTTCCTAAACTACTATGCATGGAAAATAATTTTTAAAGAGGTTTGTTAGGAATTGTCCATGCACTACCAATCCTTAATCCTCTATGTTTGGTATGGTTTTAAAATTCAAACCATAAAGGATGGCCCTAGGCCACCCAAAAAGAAAAACCTAAACTTTCCTCTATCATAGACCTTATTCTGATTAGAGCTCATCAGGTTTCTTTTGAAACTATCCATTCCACTTGTCTTGCAACATGCACTGTCATTAAAAAACTTCAAGAAATCATTATTTCAACCCGATTCATATTCCTTTCACCACTATGCATTCCATCATTCTTATTATCGTATGGAAAATATTTGTCACCTTCAACATACAAAATGTATCCACATTCAACAAAAAATTCATAGGTTTTCCCATTATCATATACTATTGAATGATCGAGCAGTTGTACTGGGACCTGGAAAACTAAATTCTTCTCATGGGGATCTACAAATTCTATCTTATCAGCATCTTCTGGAATAATCAAATCACTTTCCATTTCTTTCCTATCACCAGTTGGCATCAACACATACATTTGATTCATACAATCATCCTTATATATACTTGAATCAACAAATGTTGAACACACATTATCAACAATATGCAAACCAACATCTTTCTCTTGGAGGCCAAAATTATTTAATTCACATACCTCTTCTTGGACACAAATGGATTCATGATCAGCTTCAATGATTTCTTCATCATTCTGAGAGATGCACATGGAGTCATATGAATTTCCACACATAGTATCTTCATTGTCAAAGCAGATATAGGTTGTAGCCAAAACTTTGGAACCATCTTTATATGCATACTTCTGGTATTCAAGGGTTAACAAATCTGAAACTTGCTCACTGCAGAGTGAAAATGTTTTTGCTTCCATATCTTCTACCATGTATCCAACCTCTTGATCTTCATAAGAACTACAACAATCACCCTGTTGTAGATCAACATTCATAAGTTATCCTTCACAATTTGAATCACAATCTATTATGCAGGAGAAACTCTCCATATCTTCATTGTTGGAAGGCATGATATCTTCTTCTATTTCAACTTCTGAAGCATTATTGGTAGTATCCACATACCTTGTCCCAAGAATGGAATCAATAAATTTATTCACCACATCAAAGGCTTGTTGTTTTAATGACTCACCAATAAACTAATTCATGCTCCGATGCTCTTAGAAATTGTGCAACAAATGTGAGTCTTGTAGGCCTATAACAAGCAGGTAATTGCATACATATGTCTACCATCTTGTTGTACAAATAGCTTACAGATTCTCCCTTATATTTCCTAATGTCAAAAAAGGCATCCACAAGACCTGTACCTCTCTCTTGAATTTGAATATACTCATCAAAAGTGTTTTGTTGTGAATAGAGTACATTACCTTTATTACCAAAGTTCTTCTCAGTTGTATCATGTGGTACTTGTGGTTTCCAAGATCTCCTGGCATTTGTGTCTTCATTCTCACTGTGTGATAGCCTATTTGGTGATGTACTTGGAGCACATTTGACTCCCAATTGCAGCAATTGTCGGTTCACTTGTAGCATCTATTGGTCCAATTGTAGCCTTTGTTGTCTCAATTCCTTCAACTCTCTTATTGATTGTTGTCTTCTTCTTCTACCATCTTGATAAAATATTAATCCTTCACAACACCCATGCATTATTTATCAAATGAAATAGAGTTTCCACCTACTTTTCCAAAAAGTAGGAAAATAAATGGATTGTTTTGGTTTGCCCCAACGGAATCTCCAAACAAAATGTAAAACTTTGTTGACTCAATAAATGGATAGGCTGAAAAAAATTTCTTGAGTAATTCCCCAATGGAGTCGCCAAACTATTGTGTGTGTGACTTAGATGGGGAGCTACAAAATGCACAATTAGGATTCTCTTATTGGAGATTGATTTTGCAACTGTGTTGACTCTATAAATGGAAAGGCTAGAACCAAATTTTATGATGTTTGTCCCCAGTGCAGTCACCAAACTTTTGGTTGTCAAAAATGAAGGTTTGAACCATGAGAGGTTGCCAAGCTCTCACAACGCTTTTGGCCAACGTACAAGGCCAATTGATGCAATTGAACCTTCTTCTCTTTAGGTTCTGCTAGACCAAGGCAGGTGAACCTATATGAATTATGCAAACTTTGAAATGTGTTTCCTGGTTGAGCAATCTATCCACAATGGAAAATGGAAGTGAATAGATGAAAATCACTACAACTACTCCTACTCCTACTGCACAAATGAAAGGATTTTGAAAATGTTGTTTATGTGAATATTATCCCTGGGTTGTGGCAGATCAGTACCTTCTATCCACATGGGCAATGGAGTCAAAATTAAGAAGAATTGTATGTATTTCCCTTTCTATCTAAATTCGAGTTGTTAGGCACTTTGAAAATGAAATTCTAATGACTGGCATACAACTTAATTTATTTATGTCTTGCACAAATAGTGCTGGAATTTTTTACTACCAAGTTCTACTTCAATAATCCAAAAGAAATCCTAAATCACTGTGACTTACTTGAAGGGATTTAATTCTAACTTGCAGACACCAACAAATAAAAATCACACAAAGTGGAAAAATGCACCTTGATAAATCAAATATGCTTGATATATTGATTTAAATAATCAAAGGACTTGAAGTGGGCGACAACTAGATAAGAAATATAAATAATTATAACACAACAACTGAACACATAATGGGTTTCACCAATTCAAAATAATTTGTCCATTAATTCTACTTCAAAAAAGGTTTGTCGTTATTTACATTCCCTAGTCCTCATTTATGAGAAAATCTAACTATTCTAGTTCTACTGCCTCCTTTCTAACTGATTTTTCAATACATTTATACATTATACATCAAGGGTCGTGACCCTTCACTTTTAGTTACAACCGCTTCAGATTCCATGGCAGAAATTAAAATATTTAATTAAGTTGCCTTATCGGCAAATTAAATATTTTAAACTATTGTCAGGCTTTTCAATTTTACTTTAATACATTTCACACCTTTACTTTTATTTCCCATAGCCTTTATTGTTTTTACCACTCCACACCGATTAATTTTTTGACCGGCCCCACTTACCATCTCCTACCGCTCCACCATGGTCTCTCCACCATCTCATCGTAGTATCGCGGTGTTCGCTCGCCATGGTCTCGTCTTCCCTTACCACTCTACCCTTGTCCCTGTTCTTTCCTCCCGTGGTATCGTGGTGACCGACCTCACTGCTATCTTCATTGTTTACCACGGTTACCGTGGTCTCCTTGATGATGGCCAATGGCACCGCGGTAACTGGTTCATTGACTACCACAGCTTGTTTCTACCATGCCATTGCACTACCGCAGCCACCATTTTACCTATCCGCGGTAGCACGATATCCATCTTTGTTGCTTCCTTCGCCATCTGCTAACCTGGTTACCTCACTGCCACCACGATACCACGGTCAATGAATTGACTGCGCGCGGTGTGGCGGTGACTATTCTTTGCCCGGTGCTTCGTTGTTTACCGTGCCACTGCGGTCTGTCTAATGACTGTCTGTAGTGTAGCGGTGGCAGTTACCTTGACTGTGTTGAATCGTCATCGCCATACTATGAGCCCCTTAGTGGGAGGTTGCGATATGGAGGTAAGATATATAAAGGCTAGAAAGGCTTCGCAACGGTAGCAATATAGGGTAATTTCGGCATTTTAGCAACATGGAGGGAAAAAATGAATTTTTATAAAGAGATAGTGAAATATGTGAGTTGAAATGGGAATAGGATTTTTATGGAAAATTGTGAGAAAACCTTAGGGTTTTAAATGAAAATTTTGGGTTCTAACATACTCTTTTGTTCACCAGAACTTCTCCTTCTTCCAGTTTGTTAGGTGATCCATCATGATCCCCTTTAGCAAAGGATGCTCTCTTATTTTTCTATATTCTTCTACTTGTTTCTCCCTAATTACATTCAAATGCTCCATGTCCTTCTCCACCACACTTATAACAAGTTCCTCTTAATTCTCTTTTCTCTTGTCCTCTGTCACCTTTCCTCTATCCTTCATTTCTATAACTACCATATCCTCCTCTTCTGTAAGAGTTTCCATCATCTCTATGTTATGAACTATCATTCTTACTAACCTCCTTATCTTTATTTTGATCTTCAAAAGGCCCTCTTCCTCTAGTAAATATTTTTCCTCTCTGAAATCTTCCACCTCTTCCTCTCTATCTTTTCTCATGTCTTTTATTTAGCTTCTCTTCTTCTTTTAGGGCACATTGATATGCCTCTTCCACACTCAACAACTTAATCAAACTAATCTCATCTTGTATAGATGACCTCAAACCATTCATATATCTAGCTACTTGTTCGGTCTCATCTTCTGATTGTCCAGATCTTATATTCAAATTGTAGAACTCCTCAGTATACTTTATCACACTTGATTCCTTCTAATTTAGATTCTACAATTTTGGAAACAAACTGATCTAATATTCTGGAGGCATTAAATTTTTCTTCAACTTATTCATCATCTGATCCCATGATCTTATCTTCTCCTTTCCTTTTCTTTTCCTATATATCTATAAATGTTCCCACCAAAGGGGTGCATGTCCTTTCAAATTTGTACAAGAAAATTTTACCTTCTTATCTTCTGGTACCTTCAAAATTAAATTACTTTTCCATCTATGTTATCTAGTCAAGCAATTCATTTGAATCTAATTTACCATTATAATCCAATGGATTGAAATGTGGTTTAGTGTTCACTCTGGTTAGGGTTATTATGAACGTATCCTCTCCCTAATCAATACTAGGTTGCTCATCTCTTGCAACTTCTTCCTATTCTTCCACTTCTTCATTATTTACATCATCAATTGGTCGACCTCTTCTCTGGGCTGTTTCAACTTCTTCTAATCTAGCAAAAATTCCTCTCAATATTTCCATTACAATTGGGTCTACGTTTCCACATGCTTCATTTCCTCTACCATTTCTTCTTCCCACCATCTTTACAAAAGTCCTCTGTAGTTGTAGGTCAGATCCTAAATCTACCACCCCACAACAAATCTTCAATAGGATTGCATAAACTCTAATAATCTTGCAAGGAACGAATCTCGCTTTGATACCAATCCGGTGCAATCACAGTAGGAGGGTCCTCAAAGAGAACTATTTGGACCATGTAGCAAGAGTAACACAATAGAAGCAACATAAAATATGGAGGCCAATGCAGTTACAAACTTTATTATTATCAAAATTATCGATTAGATATGATCGACCACATGCCATCTTATAGCTTCAACTCACAGGCCTGATTATAACATGCTCAAATATAGTTCTCTTACATACAAGTGAAAATCCTATAGATCAAACTTTATATACATCCTAATCTACTTGGTCTTGATTGATTACAATGATAATGATCCATTACAAGCCTTATATCACATTTGTAGGTCGTAATGTGTGAAAGAACAGGTTGACCTCAAATTTGAATTTCATCCACGGTAGATGTGTATGATGAAGTGTGGACCTAGATTAAAGGTTGAGGAAAATCCATGGAACAAATCAAAACACACTGTGAGGATCCAAAAGCTACGGGCGATATATGTGACTGATCCAACTAGCCGTTAGGTCTGAAATTCTTTTGAGGCTAGTTCCAAAAACTGTCACTCAATCTGAAAGCGGTAACTTTCCAGAAAAAGATCTAATTGAGCTGAAAACTTGGAATAAGGCAATTAAACATGTCCATGATGAAACCATAGGTATGCGAGATCTAGTGAGAAAACATAGAGGAACACCAGATGTACCAACTTGAACTAGAAAAGAACTGAACAAGAAGAAGAACTGAATGAGAATATTTTTGGTTGATGCAAAATTTCCAAAAACCAAGGATGCTCTTGCATCACCTCGGGATGATATCAAAGAGTACATTCACATTCTTGCATTGAACCAATATTAACAAGGTGATTAAATCGATGGGAGGGATGAAAAGCCCATCATGTTTATGTATAGTGATTCTAGACTCATCATATTTATCCTTATGTAAAAATTTAGTCAACAAGATCTCCTCTATAATGACATTCATCCAACAAGTAGGGTTAATGAGAATACCAGTTATGGTATTACCATTGATACATGTGGGGATGTACAGAGGGGATGGTTCTCTATTAGAGTTCATCGACAAATCCTGTGAAGTAAATTTTATAGCAAGAGATCCGCTTGTAGGTTGCATAGATGGGATAGGTAGATGTAAGAAGGAAGCCATCTTTATGTATACTAGATGGAATATTCATAGGAATCCCCAAGGGTTTCACAATTAGACAGTGACCCACTCAAGGTTTTGTTTTAGAATGCTTAGGAAACCTCCTAGCTATGCCATTAGGGGTCCTAGGTTGGGTTGCAACACTATGCACCCTACAACTCTTACACCCACAAAAATCCTAGAATACAAGGGAAGGGTCTTTCAGCACTATCAAATGAAACCAAAATGGTTCACATTAGGCTCACCAAAATGTAGAGGAGGGGGACCAAACACTCAGGAAATCGGGTCACAAGAGGTTCTAGAATGATCAGTTGTTTTGATCCACATCAAATGGAACAAGTGTTAAGGAAAGTGTTATGATGCTAAGGGTAGAGAATGAAGATCACTAGATCATAGCTTCTATTAATCTATTGACCCAAAAATTAAGTTTGGACTAAATGAGTAAGTTTCTAGAACCAAAACTATAACTTTACCACCTCTCTACTAGATGATAGGAGCAAACAATAGGGATGGAAGTGTGGCATGTTGGAATCTCACAGGTCCACTTCCATCTGTATGGATAGACAATAAAAAAGAATAGACATAATAATAAAAGAACTTATAGAAGCTTAGCTAAAGAGGTTTACTATGGTGATAAAGATAAAAAATAACAAAGGAAATGTTTTAGAAATGACAATAATGGGAATGGTAATAATTCCACTTACAATAGGTCTAATTATCCCGCAAGCTCCACACAAACAAGTAACTACACATAATAGAGTGGGGAAAAATCTTGGGGATGTCATAGGGCTTGCCATAGTGATACCCTTGTTTTGGTGTTTCCAACTCTAAAAACAACTAGATAGATAGAGAAATAGAAGTGTGATAAATAAATTACTTGAAAGAGAGAATATCAAACACTACAAGAACTATGCTTCTCAAATCCAACAATAATTTAATGTAGTAAATGAGCATTACAACCCTCAACCAAAGGAACTCAAGGCCAATGAGAGAGGAATGAAAGCATACAACCATGACAACTTAGTTGATGTGGTCGTAGCAACATTGAAAGAAGTCTCACAAGACACCAAGTTGTAGCTTTTGTGGTCGATGTGAAGAATGTTGTGATGCTAGAATGGTAGAGTTGATAGTGTAGCCAATAGCCATGAAATGTCAAAGAATGTGAGAATTATGTAGAGAGAGTGTGAAAATTGTCCAAAATTTGGAGAAGTTGGAGTGAATAGAAAAGATAGGCATTTGAAGATGATTTAGGAGGGAAAGAGTCATTCAAAGGCTAGTTGGGAGGCATAGATACATTATGCTTGGACCCCAATGGTGAACATAATGCCTCTATGGATTTTAGAGGCAAGAATCGTATCAAGATGGTAGTGCACCGTGTATGCATCCCTGATAGAAATTATCCCACTGACACTATAGATAGGTTCCAAGTGGATGGAGTATGGATGAAACATTGAAATACCACCAAAAGCATATTTAGAATTTAGGTTGTAGGCCTAAGTGAGGACCCATTTTCCCTTGGGTGAATGGATCCTAGGTCATGTTGGTGTACTTTCTTGTAAACTAGGTTTGTCTCCTAATCTACCTATGGAATTGCCAATTCCAATCAAGGGAAGCTTGGAGGACCTGGACCAACTGATGAGGATTTTAACAATAACCTCCTACACTTCGGGCTCTGTAAAACCTAGGAGGGTGGTCCTTATAATGTGTTTATGATCTCTGCACCAAACTCATAAACAATCATTAATAATTTACAGATAATCCCACAAATAGCTCAACAGAATAGAACACTACTAGAATGAATTGGCTATTCACCAGTAATATTAACTACTTGGAGCATGAGATGATTTCAATATTGCTTCATAACTCATGATAGTCATTTTAATTGCAGTTTGGCAACAAGCGCTAGGCAAAGATATACAATCACAAAGCTTTATAAACCTGATATAATTTAGATCAGTGCCATATACCATTGGGGAGTCAAATTTATAAACACTCAAGATTCATGAACAGATTCAAATACTTAGCATATACAATCCTTGGCAATATTGTGTTACAATAGTGTCAATCCCTATCCCAGCCCAATAATTCTTATTAAATCCACTTAGAGAGATACCCATTTATGATTCCATCCAAGCCTTTTAATTAATTCTTTGAATTAAAGCTAAAACATAAAACATACACATCAGATCAATGAGATGAATGTCATAATCCTTGATTATTCTATTCAAAATGGTGATATATCTATACATAGGAGAGACAAGAACTCAAAACACAACATCATAGCTCAAATTCTAGTACTGTCATGAACATAAAATCTTCACAGACTTAAAACCCATTAACGCATAACCTCGAACCAAAATTTGCATTAACATTCAAAAAAAACCTCTTACAATTGCTCTCCAACTATACCCAGACTCGACCTTCAGAAAAATCTGACTTGCCAACCCCCACTTTCTAGCCTTGAAATCCTTCTTATAGAAAATGAAGGAGCAAACAAGCATCGGGCCAGAAAGTACACATGTCATTGGTCTATTGGACTGCTATGTGCCAATTCGAAACTATGATTGAAAACACCAAGTCTTGGAGCATCTTTCTGTTGATTTTACCCATTTCAAAATAACTGCCACATTGGTTATACCTCAAAACTTGAGCCCAAAGCCGTTTGTGGAAACAAAAACCATAATTAGTTGTATTGTAACCGCCCAGCTATTTGTTGCCAGTAATAGGTTCCATTTCACTCCTCCTCGGTTAAGTACTTGTATACCCAATTTTGATATTCTTCATTTGTGGGCCAGTTAAAATTTACCACCTCCATCACCTTAGTATTGTAAGGTGTGAATTTTAGAGCCACTTGGTTGGCCTCTCTCTCAAATGACTCTAAAAATATGCTGGTATTAATTATTTTATCCATGTTGTTTATCAGCAAGTCATGGTCCGAGTCATCACAAATCAATTTGATGCATTGATGACCTCTTCTGCCCTACCTTGCCACTGCTGCAATGTTTTGATGTTCCCTTGTTCATCTGTGATATCTGGCAGAAAGGTGTCACTCCAGTCATCAAAACCTTTTACCAAATCCTTAATTTTCCTACTCAAATCATCAAGTAGGGCTTGGAATCCCTTTAATGACTTCACAAAACTGTGAGTAGGCTTCAATGACTGGGGCCTGTTATTTACATCAAACCTTGAAGCCTTAAAAATAATATCCAAATCATTGGCCCGAGGGATCCACTTCTCAACCAATGGTACAACCACTTCCCGATCCCTATTAATGTTTTGTAACCCACCCAAGAATAAAGAATACAAAGAATGAACAAATGGTAGCCTAGAATCAACCTTTTCATTTTAGTGCCTCAAAATGGTGTCAACCACTTCATTGTGCTTAGACACAGCATCATCCTCACTTGCCCTTAGGGCAGCCTGTAATTCTGTAATCTTGCTCATTAACTAATTTTTTGTTGGATCCATAGAGTACTCCATTTCTTCTTCAGCTGGTCCCTGCACAGGGCTCTAGACAGGTGTCTGTATTAGGGACCCCGAAGTAGAGACAATTGGGATAATAGGGGGCAATGACCCCAAAGTAGTAGGTGGTGTTCTGATGGCAGGGGCACTAGAGGATTCTCCCACCTGTCCATGTTCTAATCTATCCACCTCTGATTGCAGCTCAACATTTCTCTGCTGCATCCTACTATACTCCCCAATTATTGCATTATATTTCTCCATTAGGCTTTTCCTTTCAACCTCCTCTCTTTCAGCCATCTTTTGGGCCAATTTCGCCACATTCAAGGCCAGGCTTGTGGCTTCTATTGTTGATGTCTCAGAAGCTCTCTTGATAATGATCCCACCCCTTAGATTTGGGCTAATCTCTGTTACATCTGGTTTTCTGCCCTGGGGTGCCAATGCCCAAATAGCCAGAGTCTCATACTCTTCACTAAAGGTAGAATCTTGTGAGGTTGCTCTGAACTCCTCTTCACTACTCTGCATAGAATGCTTGGATTGCATAATTGCATTGAATTCCACAACATCAGCCATATCCCACTCAGGGAGGAGTAAAACACCAGTTTGAGTTACAATTCTTCTCCCCTCCTTAGGAGTGATGCTCTTGAATTGCTCCATTAATTCAGCTTTGACTTCAACATCATTCTCCTGGTTAGACCTATCGGGTCTTGATTTCCTCCTACTCTTGCATTTTTCTTGATACTCTTCTAATTTCATTCTCCAAATCATTTGCAAGAACACAGGGGTTTTTACAAAGGCATCATCATCTAGAAATGCCTTGCAAGCCTCCATCTTGGAATCTTGTACATACTGCCCCTTTACATCCATATCAGTGAGCACCAATTGTGCTGACCTAAGGGGGGAGGGAATGCCAACCTGCATTTCCTATTAAATAATGACTATTTCATCCATCAGAGCCTCTTGTGACTCCTCAATCCTTCGCCTCTTAAGGCTTGGCTCTTATGGTAGCTCCAAAGGGTCATTTCTAGGAGGTGAATCAAGATCCACAATTTTTATCCCTCCAAGTTTCCTGGCCTCATGACTCGACAGTGATGGTGTTCCCATTTCTCGTTCGCCTTTTCTATTGCCAGCCTCTTCATCACTGCTTCCATCCCTCTTCCTCCTATACAGAGGCACATTCACTGGTGGCTAATAAGTTGGCCTTGCTTCTTCAGGCCCCACTTCTAATCCTTGCATCCTCAAGTCCACCTCCAAACTGATTTTCTTGGTCCTCAAGGTTTTCATAATCTCCTTGAAGTTACCCATTAAGAAATCCACTTTTTTATGGAAATGGAGTGAACTCCATCAGTGGATCATACTTTGGATTTAATTTGTGCACCATGGCCAACATCTTCTCGTATGCAATCCATTTCTCTTTATTCAATTCCTGTTGTCTCAAATCAAACTCATTTCTAATTAAATCCTCAGGGAAATTGAAAACATGAGTAAATTTGCCACCCTTAATTCTTTGACTAAACAAAGCAAAGAATCCCTTAGGGTCATGCTGCCTCTTGGTCCCAATCTTCAAGTGGTATCCATCAAAATACTTATCAAAGTGGACCCATCCTCCCTTGGAAAAAACAAAATCTGATACAACAGTATAATCAGGGAACAAGGTCCCTTTTCCTCTTGCCATCAGATTTTCATCGTGGATGCAGCCCAATTGCCACATGACTTCTGCAAATCCCATTCTTGATGGTACATTGTATGGGAGTATATGAGGAGCTCCTTGGAAACCATAAACGCTTAGAATAGTACTTACAAGGTATAGGATTAGGTCACCCCAGTTATGGAGCATTTTCAAATCAGGCTTCCTTACTTTAGGTCAGAGGAAGTCATGCATATCCTCAGGGATTCTTGGCACATTTATCATTAACCTAGCTCTGAGCCTAGAGGCGAAACAATTATTAAACTGCACAAAACTGGCACTTCCCTTGTTGGAGGACATGTATGCACTCCAAGCCTACACTGGTAATTTCTCCCCACGCATTTCTCACCTTAACTCCATCTTCTCTGAGAAGAAGTCGACATTCTTATATAGGAAAATGTGCTTCAGTAAGGAGTACCAGAAGAAAGGAGAACCAAAATCTCCCACATGTAATTTCATCAAACCCCCGTGTATCCTTTCAACCAGGAAAGAAGCATAGTCATACAAAACAAAAAAATTAGGGTGTTGGCTCTGAGCCCCCATAAACATGTAAGCGATAGGCATCATAGTATTTGGATTGAAACCTAAAATTTGGCAAAGAGAATAGAACGTTGCCAGGAAATGGTCAGCAAAGGAACTCAACCTGAAAGGTTCCCTGTCAGTTGGGATGATGTGAATTGTTGAACTCCCTGCTTTAGCTAGGTGAGGAGGAAGCAACCTCAACCTAAAGAGATGTTGTGTCCTGGCGTACTCTTGCTTCATTTCCTCAAGATCAATCTGAAACATGAATGAGCTATACTCAGTTAAATAAAAAACCTACCAAATTTCATCCACATTAACACTCAGCAAAACCCCACCATCACTATCCCTAATAACCCTTGTGACAGGATCATACCATGCAGCCACTGCCCTAAGTAGATCAAAATCAAGGAACACATTCAGTACCACAAGCTTCCCCATATCGTATATCCATCCATTTAAAAAATGATGATGCATGTTACATTGTCCATACCATTTCTTAAACATTTCCAAACCTGTTAGTGGTACCCTAGCATCTGCAATATTACATTTTTTCATCTTAATCCTTCACCCAGAATTGTCCCATTCATCAAAGCCAAACCCCTGTTTCTATCATTTGTCGATGAATGGAATTGATCAAGAAAGTCATCATACAGGTTCCTATGCAAATAGTCAATACGACCAGAATGTTGTTTTGATGGCACCATTAAAAACAACCAGGGCTTCTTCTACAACCAAATTCATGAACTGACTAGGGCTACCCCGAACAAAATTATAACAGGACCATGTAATTTCCCACAACTCAAAAGAAATGGTAACCCTAGAATCGTAATCAAGAAAAACCTTGACCAATACAATACAACCCTTCACAAGAATTGCACTTAATAGAAGCAGTGATGAAAGAAATAACTTACGGAATTCGCATTATGTAGAAAATCAAACTCCTGCTGCAATTGCTTTTGAAAACTCTATCTTTGGCTCAGGATCACTTCAAAAATACTTGGATGTCTTTATGGCGAAGGTAGCATGAAGTTAAATACTTTAGCATTGATGAAACTAGCCAGTAGATGTCTCATCTTCCATTAAAGCTTACTTGCATGCCATGCCAACGGCTTCAATCGTATTTGGTGCAAGTTTAAAACCCTGTCGTCGATCTCTTGTTTTCGTCAGATCATCAAATGACCATCTTCAAAAAGCTAACAACACCTCCATGTCACTATCAATGGTCCACCATAATACACAACACCAAAAGGTACACGTGGCGCTCACCTGCAATATCACGATCACTAAACTTCCCTCAATTTAGAATCACGCAATAGCGGGCAACCGTTGATTTCCCTCATCAGAGATTACGATTATTCATACCAAAGAGCAGCACCAACACCTATTCGTCGAGCAACTTTTCCATCCCAGTTAAAACATCCTCATTGATCACAAGCATGTGCACCTCATATGTTGTTTAGTAATCAACTTTATAATGTTCAAAAGTTCAATGCACATATTAAATCCTTAGTTTATTCCCTTTTCTGCAGCGGCAACCTAGGACACGTGGCGCTCGCCCATGATATCATGATCACCAAACTTCCCTCAGTGATGTCATCGTGATATCGTGGGGAACGGTCAAGATCAACCTCAGGGAAATTGACAGTCAATAAAATAACCCCTACGAAACATTAAAATACCTTAGAAGAAAATAAGGGGAATGGGACACCACCTAGGGCATCGACAATTGATGACTCATGGTTGTTTTAAAAGCACAAGGCAAGGATCGTTCTGGACTTAGGTAAATAAAAGGAGGCAAGCGGAACATTAAACATTATATTAAAAGGGGCACTGTCTAGATGATTCAATAAGACATAAGTTGTTTTAAGACCTCCTCCAAAAAGTAATGATGGAAAAGACCCAACCCAAAGATAGAACACTAAGGCTTCATAGAGGCAAAGAAAAGCACTAGCCCTAGGTACCTTCCACATAGCAAGACAAACCAGTAAATAAAAAGATACCAAGGAGCTATGTAAAATTTGAAACTCCTATATACAGACCTATACCTACTATTCATGGAAAATGATACCTCAACTGAAGTATAATTTCAAGAATTGTCCATGAAATGGCAATTCAAGAACATCACCTATCATTTCTTGAAGGAAGCATGAATTCTTCCCCCACTTGTCAATTATCAAGAATGGGCCTAGCCAAATTGCATCAAATTTACCATGTTTCCCTTTGTCTTCCAATCTAGCATTCCACATTAAAACCATATCTCCATTCTAGAAATTTCTTGCAATTGTCCTCTTGTCATACAAATTCTTCACCTGCAACTATAACTTGGTATTTCTCATTTGGGCCTCCCTTCTGGTTTCATCTAATTCTATGAGAGCTTCCATCCTTAGTTGCATTTCATCTTCTATCTCATTATCATACATCTGGACAAATTTATACATTTCCATGAGATTATTCTGGGGCAACCTTGCATTTATCCCATAGACTAAGTCAAATGGGGCATATCCTATTGCTTTCTTCACAGTCACCCTGTCGGCCTAGACTACTAATTTTAATTTGGAATCCCATGCCTTCTTATTTTGCTCTAAGATCCTCTTGATGATCTTCATCAAGCTTTTGTTGCTTGATTCTGCTTGTACATTTCCTTGTGGGTAGTAAGGTGATGAATAAGAAACTTGGATGCCATATTTTCCACAAAATTCCATATATTCCTCGGATCTAAAACACATTGCATTATCTGACACAATCCTTTTAGGACATCCAAATCTAGTCACTATATTATTCATTAAGAAGTCAAACACCACCCAATTGGTAAAGTAATCAGTAGCCACCAATATCCATGAATTCCCCCCACTTGATTTACATGCTATCTCTCCTACAAAATCAATACCCCATTGTTGGAATGGAGATTGAACTGTAACCGGTTTTAAAGGTAAGTTACTAGAGAATTTTAACTTACCAGAGAAACGCTGATAGGCATCACATGTCTTCACCATTTGATATGCATCCTTGAAGATGGTAGGCCACCAGAACCCAGTCTGCATTATTTTGTGTGTAGTAGTTTTGGCCATATAATGCCCTCCACAAACTCCACTGTGCATTTCATTTAAAAGTTCTTTTGCTTGATCCTGGTCCACACATTTTAGCATAACACCTTCTCTACTTCTCCACCAGAGTTTTCCTGTTATGATAACATATTTAATAGCCTGTAACTTCAATGTCCTCTTCTCATTTTCACTCAAATCACCAAGAAATTTCATCTTTTGTAAGTAATAAATCACCTTCTTATACCAATCAGAATGTTCCATGTCACATATGTATGGTCTATTCTCTTCTTCAAGCAAATTTATCTAATTTGCTTCCAGATTACTTTGAGTCATAAGCCTGGCCAATCCTTGTCCTTTTACCAACTTAGTAATCTGGATTTCAATGTTAAATTCTTGGATCCTGTTAATCCATCTACATCTTCTTCCTGACACTTCTTGTTGTGTAAAAATGTCCTTTACAACAACATTAGGCACATAGGCAATTATGGTGGCTCCCATCAAATAGGTCTTGAAAGCTTTGACTGCTTTTACTAATGCATATGCCTGTTTTTCTTTTATGTCATACTTGATTTCTGTAGCCTGCAAGGATTTGCTGAAAAAAGATATAGGTTGTTCAAAACCTTCAGCATTTTTCTGTAACAACACAGCTGCAATTGTGTGGAAGGAAGCAAACAAGAAAATCTGTAAAGGTTTGGAAAAATCAGGGGTCCTCAACACAGGTGCTTCTTTAATAGCTTGCTTAATAGTATGGAAAGCTTGCATTGTTGCTTCTTCCCATTCAACCTTGGCCCCTTTCTTAAGCATTTTAGAAATAGGGCGAACTATTTCAGCAAAGTTTGTAACAAATCTTCATAAAAAGTTTATTTGTCCAAAGAAAGACTGGATTCCTTTGACATTTCGGGGTTGAAGAACCTTATCTATTGCCATTACCCTCTCCGTATCAATTTTGACCCACTCCTTAGAAACAATATGTCCCAACAACTTTCCCTCTCTCACTCCAAAAGTGCACTTCTTGGGGTTTAGGGAAATACCATATTCCAATGCCCTTTTGAATATTTTTTCAAGATGCTGACAATGATCATCTTCTTTCTTAGAAAATGTTGTTAAGTCATCCTGGTAAATCACCAGGAATAAATTAATGAAATCTGAGAATGCCACATCCATAGCTCTCTGAAATGTAGCCCCTGCATTTGTTAGACCAAAAGGCATTCTCACATATACATAGGTCCCCCAAGGTGTAGTAAAGGCTATCTTAAATTGTTTAGACTCCTTAACCATGACTTGGTTATAACCAGAAAACCCATCCATCATGGACATCAACTCACAACCTGTTACTCTTTGCAACATGGCCTCCATATTTGGCAATGGATAATTATCCTTTAATGAGGACACATTCAAATTTCTGAAATCCACACACAATCTAATGTCACCATTCTTCTTCCTTACTAGCACCAAATTGGATACCCAAGATGAATGTCTAATTGGTTTGATGATTCCAGCATCTCTTAACTTAGTGAGTTCCTCCTGCATTTTTGGAGCCAAGGTAGGATTAATGGGTCTTTGCTTTTGCCTAAAGGGTTTAGCATCACCACTCAAAGGAATCTCACGTTGGAACAAATCCTACCTATAGGCCTTGAGATCATCATAAGACCAAGCAAACACATGTCTGAACTTTCTTAGCAAATCAATCAACATTTTTCTCACCCTTGGTGACAATTTCTTTCCAATATATACCTTTTTTGGTGATGCATCTGTCCCAAGGTTAATTTCCTCTAAATCATTAGGATGGGAAGCAACACAACTAGTCTTATCCCTATCCCGATTGTCAAATGCTCTTTCAAGAACAACTAAACCCTTAGAAATTGTATTTGTTTTTAACTGGATAACCTCATTCCCAAACACAGTATCCTTACCATCAATATTTTCAACAAAGGCTCCAAAATCTATCTCTTGACTTTCATACTTATCCACGCAACTCAAAAATCTCAAGATATCATCATCACTATCAAAAACCTACCAATTCTTAATATTATCAAGAACAGATGGTCTAGTTTGCACTTCAACCTTTGAAATCCTAGCATAAGTCATATCATCCAACCTTAGTGCAATATTTGCTAGCAAATCTGCCACCTTATTGTGACCTCTCTCCATCCAATTTATCCCAAAAGCATCAAACTTTCCAATTCATCCCAAATAACATTTCTATATTGCTTTAACCTTTTATTCTTTGATACATACAGGGACTTGACCTGGGAAATCACAAGCTCAGAGTCTCCAATCACTTTGAGCTTCCTGATCCCATGCTTTTGAGCCAATCTCAGACCTAACAACAATGCTTCATATTCAGCTACATTGTTAGTGCATTCAAATAGTAAGGTGAAAGAAAATTTGAAAGTTTTTCCACTTGACGACCTCAACAATACACTTGCACCAGATCCTTCCTTTGAATTAGCACCATCAAAAAACATAGTCCACACATCATCAGATTCTGATAAGCTCTTGATTTCAGTATCAATTGGTGCAACAAACTTATTACAATCACTAGGGGATTCTTCAGCCCTGAACTCATTTATGCCACAATCAATAAAACATGTCAAATCCTCAGTCACACCATGCTCAATCATATAAGGCATCTTTGATTCTCTTTCAATCCTGACATCTTTTCCATCAATGCAAAAGGTAGCAAATGACAAGTCACATTGCATGTTGCTGCCCATTGATGCACTCCACTTTCTTGACAATAACATCCCAAAATGGGGGGGAATGTCAGCAACCAAAATAGTCATGGCCAGAACTTTATCAGGGTATTGGGTCAGCACATAGGGCAAGGCCTTAATGGTCCCAATAATTGGCACCTCTCTCGAATCCAATGCATAACATTTACCCTGAGTGGTATCAACCGTCAAGCCCATTGCTTCCATAATCTTCATGGGCATAACATTATTTGAGGCCCCTGAGTCTATCATGCAATTTCTCAGAGTTCTCCCATTCACATTAACACTCAAGAAAAAGGGCGTAATGTTTTCCAAACACATATTGATAGAATTTCCTAGGTATATAGGGGGAATTTGAGTTACACTCCCCTCCAATTCTTTCATTTTCATTTCTTCCTTTTCCTTGGTTCCATTATGATTTCCTTGTTGAACTTTAATACCAAGAATCCCAGTAAGCAAGTCTATTGTCTTTTCTCTATGCTCATCTATTCTCATCATCTCAAGCCAAGGTATAGTAACTTTAACTTGAGATAATACTTGAAATATATCAACAGGAGTTTACTTAGGTAGGCAAGGAATCATACCATCATTAATTTCTTTCTTCTCTAATTGTTGTTCTCCCTCAAGCTTCTTTTTCTTTTCCATTGGAAATACTTCAGCAGATTTGGTAATCACTTTGGTTTTTACCAATAGAGGTGTAGTATCTTCATTGGGCTTTTGGATGTCAGTCCTCTTTGCCCATATCTTGTCATCTTTGACCTCTTTGATTTTGATAGTACCATTCTTAATATCTTCTTTAGTATCCTTACCTTTACCCTTCTGTTCCTTAATGAAAAGACCAGCAGGCTTGCCTTGCTCACCGCCTATAGTTCTATTTCTTAACTGTAGCATACTCCTCATCTAAGCAGCCATTTCCTCAGTTAATCGGGCAATCTCCTCTTCTTACGGTCTTCTTAAAGCTACTAGATCTTTAGCCTATTCCATATTGCAGGCATGGTGGTCAAACTCACTTTCTTCATAAAAAAAAACTTGCTGATGGTATAATTCAATTTTTTGTCACTGATTATTCACATCAACCTCCTGCAACTCCTCATCAGAAGAAAATTCAACCTCCTCAATATATGACCGGGCCATACAACAATCCACATCATTATGCTCGAAATCAAGAGTCTACTGATGAACATTTTCTTCTTTTCCTTCTGCAGCAAGGAGCTGAGCAACACCACAAGAGTTCTGATCATGTGGGTGTTCACAGACTATACACCATGATTTATCTTGTGCCAAATTTATAGAATGCTTATGCAGAGGATCTGGTACTTGTTGATCAGTTCTAATCTTCTGGACTGGTAGTATTGGTTTTCCATCCTTCCAATTCGTATTATAGGGATAATTTTGCAATCTAGGGGGCTTATCAATTTTATTATACTACTATTTGTCACCTCCAAGACCATTTTCTTGCTTAGCAGTATTATATTTTATATCGTTCAAAGTGCTAAGGACCTTATCCCATTTCTCATCTTCTTTAAAACCCGCAACAGGGACTTTCTTAGTTTTATCTCTAGGATTCTTCAAATGGGGAGGTTCCTCCCTCCTAGCATACTTACCAGAAGCTCTCCTATTACTTTCAATATTAATGGATGCCCTAAAAGCATCCCTCATGGTTTGAGGGTCCTTATCTCGGAGAAGATATGCCATTTTAGCATCAAAAGCATTGAAATAAGTAGTTAAACAAACATTCTCATCAAGTCTCATCACTTGAAATAGTTTATACATTGCCTTTTGAAATCTAAGGTTAAACTCTGTTGCAGGCTCATTAGCTGATTTTTTAATAGTATTGAATTCATTCAACATGAAAATAGCATTTGTCTTATCACCATATTGTTCCTTAAAGCATTTTTCAAATTCTTCCCATGAACCAATACTGGCATTCAGTAAACCCCTGTACCAATCCCTTGCATCTTCTGTCAAGGATTGGACAAACAATTTCATCACTACGTCTTCATGTTCTACCTCATAATCATTAAACATATCCATGAAACCTTTTAAATGTTCCTCTACTGAAAAAATCATTATTCCCAGCAAACTTATTCATCTTTTCTCTTAACTCATCAGGAATAGGGTTTGGGTACCCTGGAATACCATCAAAGAACAGTTGTCTATATCTTTCCAATTGTATAGGTCTTCTTTGCAATGGCCCATCAACTTTCTGAGGGTTATCACCCATAGTTTTACTCTGAGTTTTAGGACCAACTTGATGTGAATTAACCAACTTGGTCACCTGAATCTTTGGGCCAGAGTTATTTGTGACATTCTCCTGATCGAGTTTAGGATCAATCTTCAACATCTATTGATGACCTGATGAAGTTGTGGCTTGTGCTACCTCATCCAGACTTGTCATCTTTAGAAAGCTTATCTTCCTTCTTTTTTCTACATTTGCAGCTTCAATTTCTTTCCTTTCTAATTCTTCTGCTAAAGCTTCCCCTTCCCTTCTAACCTTATCTAAAGCAGTATCTACTTGTGATGATTCACGCAGGAGGGGATCTTTTCTAGGCTGGTGGGAAACTATCCTTTCATTTATTTTAATTCCTTCAGCCCTCTGTTTTCCCTTGTCTGCAACAGGTTTAAGATATGGATTATCTATTTGTGGCCTGATAGGGTTCAAGGGTTTTGGGTCTGTAGGCTTTGTTTGGATCCTAGCTTGACCTTCAGGACCCACTTTGGATGTTGGCTTCACTTCCTTATCAACAATTTGTTGTACAATCGGACCCTTTTCTCCTAGGTCCGATCCACTTTGGTTCAAGATTTTCATAGTTGCCAATTATCTAATTAACCTATCCCTTTCAATGATAGCATTTACTAATTCTGCTTCCTTTTCTTTTTCCTTCTTTGCCCTTAGCTCAACCTGTTTTTGGATTTCTCGTCTTAGAGAACGGATATCCCCAAAAACATCTTCAGGGTCAGGCAAAGTTATGTCAAAAATTGATGTCTCACTTAAGTCTATCAAATTTGTTTCCTCTCATCTAAATAATAAAGGGGTTCCATCATCTTCAGTAGGAGGAGGAGGCACATCACTGGTGCATTCTCTGTGATGGCTTTGACTTCTACTCCTACCTCTTCTCTCAATATATTGGACATTGATAGGCCCTTTATTATGACATGTTACATCCTCTTGAACAGGTGTACTAAACAATGCATCAAAAAATCCACAGCTATCTGATTCAGAATGTCTAGATACATGCTCAAAAGTCTCAGGGATAGGGTGTAGAGTATTATGTGTACCTTGATGTACAAGATTCTATGATGCGGGAGCAACATTGTTGGTTTCTTGTTTCTTCTTTATCCAGTCTCTCTTTTTTGTTTTAGGAAGTTCACCTTCCAATCTATGTTCCAGGTTATTCTTCATGAATGACCTGGTATTCTTCATTCCTCTATGTGTGTTCAAAGATCTTTCAACTTATATAAAACTTCAAATAAAGTGCACACTGGTGCAAAGACTATCAGAGTCGCCACCCAAATATCTTGGGAATATCCACTTAAAAATGGTAACACCTTAAAAGATCCTAAAGTATTATCATACTAACAGTACACAAGACAGACTGCACGAGGTATATGCAACCCTCTTGGATTGACACACTTAATTGGATAAAAGAAACCCAATCCCAAGGGCTCAACCTTCCAATCTCAAAAATAATATGGTAGACTCTATGCAAAATGGATAACCAACCCACTGACAAGAAACAATCAAGCTATCCCTAGCAGAGTCGCCATTTTGTTGGTGTACTTTCTTGTAAACTAGGTTTGTCTCCTAATCTACCTATGGAATTGCCAATTCCAATCAAGGGCAGCTTGGAGGACCTGGACCAATTGACGAGGATTTTAACAATAACCTCCTACACTTCAGGCTCTGTAAAACCTAGGAGGGTGGTCCTTATAATGTGTTTATGATCTCTGCACCAAACTCATAAACAATCATTAATAATTTACAGATAATCCCACAAATAGCTCAACAGAATAGGACACTACTAGAATGAATTGGCTATTCACCAGTAATATTAACTACTTGGAGCGTGAGATGATTTCAATATTGCTTCATAACTCATGATAGTCATTTTAATTGCAGTTTGGTGGCAAGCCCTAGGCAAAGATATACAATCACAAAGCTTTATAAACCCGATATAATTTAGATCAGTGCCATATACCATTGGGGAGTCAAATTTATAAACACTCAAGATTCATGAACAGATTCAAATACTTAGCATATACAATCCTTGGCAATATTGTGTTACAATAGTGTCAATCCCTGTCCCAGCCCAATACTTCGTATTAAATCCCCTTAGAGACATACCCATTTATGATTCCATCCAATCCTTTTAATTAATTCTTTGAATTAAAGCTAAAACATAAAACATACACATCAGATCAATGAGATGAATGTCATAATCCTTGATTATTCTATTCAAAATGGTGATATATCTGTATAGAGGAGAGACAAGAGCTCGAAACACAACATCATAGCTCAAATTCTAGTACTGTCATGAACATCAAATCTTCACAGACTTAAAACCCGTTACCACATAACCCCAGACCTAAATTTGCATTAACATTCAAAAAAAACCTCTTATAATTGCTCTGCAACTATACCCAGACTCGACCTTCAGAAAAATCTGACTTGCCAACCCCCACTTTTTGGCCTTGAAATCCTTCTTATAGAAAACGAAGGAGTAAACGAGCATCAGGGTAGAAAGTACACATGTCATTGGTCTATTGGACCGCTATGTGCCAATTCGAAACTATGATTGAAAACACCAAGTCCTGTAGCATCTTTATGTTGATTCTACCCATTTCAAAATAACTGCCGCATTGGTTATACCTCAAAACTTGTGCCCAAAGCCGTTTGTGGAAACAAAAACCATAATTAGTTGTACTGTAACCGCCGAGCTATTTTTTGCTCGTAATAGGTTCCGTTTCACTCCTCCTCGGTTAAGTACTTGTCTACCTAATTCTGATATTCTTCATCTGTGGGCTAGTTAAAATTTACCACCTCCATCACCTTAGTATTGTAAGGTGTGAATTTTACAGCCACTTGGTTGGCCTCTCTCTCAAATGACTAAAAATATGCTGGTATTAATTATTTTATCCATGCTGTTTATCAGCAAGTCATGGTCCGAGTCATCACAAGTCAATTTGATTAGTGCATTGATGACCTCTTCTGCCCTACCTTGCCACTGCTGCAATGTTTTGATGTTTCCTTGTTCATCTGTGATATTTGGCAAAAAGGTGTCACTCCAATCATCAAAAACTTTTACAAAATCCTTAATTTTCCTACTCAAATCATCAGGTAGGGCTTGGAATCCCTTTAATGACTTCACAAAACTGTGAGTAGGCTTCAATGACTGGGGCCTGTTATTTACATCAAACCTAGAAGCCTTAAAAATAATATCCAAATCATTGGCCCAAGGGATCCACTTCTCAACCAATGGTAGAACCACTTCCCGATCCCTATTAATGTTTTGTAACCCACCCAAGAATAAAGAATACAAAGAATGAATAGATGGCAGCCTAGAATCAACCTTTTCATTTAAGTGCCTCAAAACAGTGTCAACCACCTCATTGTGCTTAGACACAGCATCATCCTCAGTTGCCCTTAGGGCAGCCTATAATTCTGTGATCTTGCTCATCAACTGCTTTTTTGTTGGATCCACAAAGTACTCCATTTCTTCTTCAGTTGGTCCCTGCATAGGGCTCTGGACAAGTGTCTGTATTGGGGACCTCAGAGTAGAGACAATTGGGATAATAGGGGGCAATGACCCCAAAGTAGTAGGTGGTGTTCTGATGGCAGGGGCACTAGAGGATTCTCCCACCTGTCCATGTTTTAATCTATCCACCTCCGATTGCAGCTCAACATTTCTCTGCTGCATCCTACTATACTCCCCAATTATTGCATTATATTTCTCCATTAGGCTTTTCCTTTCAACCTCCTCTCTTTCAGCCGTCTTTTGGGCCAATTTTGCCACATTCAAGGTCAGGCTTGTGGCTTCTATTGTTGAGGTCTCAGAAGCTCTCTTGATAATGAGCCCACCCCTTAGATTTGGGCTAATCTCTCTTACATCTGGTTTTCTGCCCTGGGGTGCCAATGCCCAAATAGCCAAAGTCTCATACTTTTCATTGAAGGCAGAGTCTTGTAAGGCTGCTCTAACCTCCTCTTCACTACTCTGCATAGGATGCTTGGATTGCATAATTGCATTGAATGCCATAGCATCAGCCATATCCCACTCAGGGAGGACTAAAACACCAGTCTGAGTTAGAATTCTTCTCCCCTCCTCAGGAGTGATGCTCTTGAATTGCTCCATTAATTCAGCTTTGACTTCAACATCATTCTCCTGGTCAGACCTATCGGGTCTTGATTTCCTCCTACTCTTGCATTTTTTTTGATACTCTTCTAATCTCATTCTCCAAATCATTTACAAGAATAGAGGGGTTTTTACAAAGGCATCATCATCCAGAAATGCCTTGCAAGCCTCCATCCTGGCATCTTGTACATACTGCCCCTTTACATCCATATTAGTGAGCACCAATTGTGGTGACCTAGGGGGGGAGGGAATGCCAACCTGCATTTCCTGGTCAGTAATGACTATTTCATCCATCAGAGCCTCTTGTGACTCCTCAATCCTTCACTTCTTAAGGCTTGGCTCTGATGGAAGCTCCAAAGGGTCATTTCTAGGGGGTGAATCAAGATCTACAATTTTTATCCCTCCAAGTTTCCTAGCCTCATGATCCAACAATGATGATGTTCCCATTTCTCGTTTTCCTTTTTTGTTGCCAGCCTCTTCATCACTGCTTACATCCCTCTTCCTCCTGTACAGAGGCACATTCACTGGTGGCTGATAAGTTGGCCTTGCTTCTTCAGGCCCCACTTCTAATCCTTGCATCCTCAAGTCCACCTCCAAACTAATTTTCTTGGTCCTCAAGGTTTTCATAATCTCCTTGAAGTTACCCATTAAGAAATCCACTTTTTTATGAAATGGAGTGAACTCCATCAGTGGATCATACTTTGGATTCAATTTGTGCACCATGGCTAGCATCTTCTCGTATGCAATCCATTTCTCCTTATTCAATTCTTGTTGGCTCAAATCAAACTCATTTCTAATTAAATCCTCAGGGAAATTGAAAACATGAGTAAATTTGCCACCCTTAATTCTTTGCCTAAACAAAGCAAAGAATCGCTCAGGGTCATGCTTCCTATTGGTCCCACTCTTCAAGTGATATCCATCAAAATACTTATCAAAGTGGACCCATCCTCCCTTGGAAAAAAAAAATCTAATACAATAGTATAATTAGGGAATAAGGTCCCTTTTCCTCTTGCTGTTAGATTTTCCTCGTGGATGCAGCCGAGTTGCCACATGACTTCTACAAATCCCATTCTTGATGGTACATTGTATGGGAGTATATGAGAAGCTCCTTGGAAACCATAAACCCTTAGAACAGTACTTACAGGGTATAGGATTATGTCACCCCAATTATGGAGCACTTTCAAATCAGGCTTCCTTACTTTAGGTCGAAGGAAGTCATGCAGATCCTCAAGGATTCTTGGCACATTTATCATTAACCTAGCCCTGAGCATTGAGGCGAAACAGTTATCAAACTACACAAAACTGGAACTTCCCTTGTTGCAGGACATGTATGCACTCTAAGCCTGCACTGGTAATTTCTCCCCACTCATTTCTCACATTAACTCCATCTTCTTTGAGAAGAAGTCGACATTCTTATACAGGAACATGTGCATCAGTAAGGAGTACCAGAAGAAAGGAGTACCAGAATCTCCCACATGCAATTTCATCAAACCCCCGTGTATCCTTTCAACTAGGAAAGAAGCATAGTCATACACAACAGAAAAATTAGGGTGCTAGATCTGAGCCCCCATAAAAATGTAAGCAATAGGCATCATAGCATTTGGATTGAAACCTAAAATTTGGCAAAGAGAATAGAACGTTGCCAAGAAATGGTCAGCAAAGCAACCCAACCTGAAAGGTTCCCTGTTAGTTGGGCTGATGTGAATTGTTGAACTGCCTACTTTAGCTAGGTGAGGAGGAAGCAACCTCAACCTAAAGAGATGTTGTGTCCTGGCGTACTCCTGCTTCATTTCCTCAAGATCAATCTGAACCAGGAATGAGCTATACTCAATTAAATCAAAAACCTGCCGAATTTCATCCGCATTAACACTCAGCAAAACCCCACCATCACTATCCCTGATAACCCTTGTGACAGGATCATACCGTGCAACCACTGCCCTAAGTAGATCAACATCAAGGAACACATTCGCTACCACAAGCTTCCCCATATTGTATCTCCATCCATTTGAAAAAGGATGATCCATGTTACATTGCCCATACCATTTCTTAAACATTTCCAAACCTGTCAGTGGTACCCTAGCATCTGCAATATTATAGTTTTTACATCTTAATCCTTCACCCAAAATTGTCCCATTCATCAAAGCCAAACCCCTGTTTCTATCATTTGTTGATGAAGGGAATTGATCAAGAAAGTCGTCATACAAGTTCCTATCCAAATAGTCAATACGACCAGAATGTTGTTTTGATGGCTCCATTAAAAACAACTAGGGCTTCTTCTACAACCAAATTCGTGAACACACTAGGGCTACCCCGAACAAAATTATAACAAGACCATGTAATTTCCCACAACTCAAAAGAAATGGTAACCCTAGAATCATAATCAAGAAAAACCCCGACCAATACAATACAACCCTTCATAAGAATTGCACTTAACAGAATCAGTGATGAAAGAAATAACTTACGAAATTTGCGTTCTGCAGAAAATCAAACTCCTGCTGCAATTGCTTTTGAAAACTCTATCTTTGGCTTAGGATCGCTTCGAAAATACTTGGATGTCTTTATGGCGAAGGTAGCATGAAGTTAAATACTTTAGCATTGATGAAACTAGCCAGTAGATGTCTCATCTACCATTAAAGCTTACTTGCATGTCATGCCAACGACTTTAATCGTATTTGATGCAAGTTTAAAACCCCGTCGTCGATCTCTTATTTTCATCAGATCATCGAACGACCATCTTCAAAAAGCTGACAACACCTCCATGTCACTATCAATGGCCCACCATAATACGCAGTGCCAAAAGGTACATGTGGCGCTCGCCCGCGATATCATGATCACTGAACTTCCCTTAGTTTAGGATCATGTGATAGCGGACAACCATTGATTTGCCTCATCAGAGATTACGATCATTCATACCAAAGAGCAGCACCAACACCTATCCATTGAGCAGCTTTTCCATCCCAGTTAAAGCATCGTCATTGATCACAAGCACGTGCACCTCATATGTTGTTTAGTAATCAACTTTATAATGTTCAAAAGTCTGATGCACATATTAAACCCTTAGTTTATTCCCTTTTCTGCAGCGGTAACCTGGGACACGTGGTGCTCGCTCGTGATATCGTGATCACCAAACTTCCCTCAGTGATGTCATCACAATATCACGGGGAACGATCAAGATCAACCTCAGGGAAATCGACGGTCAGTAAAATAACCCCTGCGAAACATTAAAATACCTTAGAAGAAAATAAGGGGAATGGGACACCACCTAGGGCAATGACAATTGATGACTCACAGTTGTTTTAAAAGCACAAGGCAAGGACCAATCCGGACTTAGGTAAATAAAAGGAGGCAGGCGAAACATTAAACATTATATTAAAAGGGGCCCTGTCTAGATGATTCAATAAGACATAAGTTGTTTTAAGACCTCCTCCAAAAAGTAACGATGGAAAAGACCCAACCCAAAGATAGAACACCAAGGCTTCATAGAGGCAAAGAAAAGCACCAGCCCTAGGTACCTTTTGAATAGCAAGACAAACCAGTAAATAAAAAGATACCAAGGACCTATGTAAAATTTGAAACTCCATCAGGTCACTCACCTAGGACACACATTCTCCAATGTTAATTGGCATTAATGAATTCCAAGTTTTACCCTTTGAAAATTTTAATTAAAGGGGCCAATTAAGGCATAATTAACCTCAATTAATTAATAAAGCACTAGATAAGTGTGAAAGTGTAAAGGTACAACTTACAACACCACAAATAAGGCACAATCAAGTCCATTTTATTTAAAAAGGCCCTAAACTTAGTGTGAATATGTAAAATACTTATTACAACACTAAATTAAGGCATAATTTAGTCCTTTTATTTAATATTTCTTATCAAATTAAGTGTGAAAAATTGATACTTTTTTCTACACTACACATGATAATAGATAGTGATATTTGGATATAAACTTTAAATGGGATTAATTGTTATAATAACAGTGATTTATGTTTTGTACTTGCTAAATGGAATCATTTTGATAGTGAGATCAAGAAAAATATGCAACCAGTAACATTGTCTAAAATGTGTTTAGTAGCAATAGAATCTACTAGTAAAAGTTGAAAATCTACTATGACAACACCCATCAAGGAATTTGTAGGTCTTTCTTGCAATTTCACTAGTTCCATCTTGCAAGTCCATTTTAAGAATGTATCTAAAATCCCATCCAGAGGGATTAGTAGAGCACTTTAGGCATCAAAAAGTATTGGGGGAAGTTGGTACAACTTTTTTCCACACTAGCTAAGGGAAAAAACCATATGCCCTTTTGAATCTACTAAAGATTGACCTAACAACTTGTTTCCATTAGAATAGGTATTATTATACATCAAGAAGATCATGGAACTTTATATAGCTCAATCAGAATGCATATTTTCCTATTTATTTCATAGGAGAAGTGATCCTAGATCTAATTAAATTAACTAGGATTATCCCCTTTTTGCTTACTCAACATTGAAACATAGATCAACTAGGGTTTTGATAATTGACTTGATGCCACAATGGAGAGACAATCCCCTAGTGATTTATGTTTGGGATGTTTTGTGTTTTAATAAATTTGTTGTTTGATTTGACAAGCCTATTTGGCATGTAACCCTAGATCTAAAAATGTAATTTATCAGACAAATGACAATGAAAAGTATTAGTATGGACCCATATCAAAAAAATCATGATAGAGAAGAACCTATGACTAAAATACGATCTAGAATTTTCTAGTCTAGGGCATAGGATTCACTAAACTAATCTCCTTTGATGGATCTAAAAATTCTAGATCTGGCATGCACACATTTAAAGAGAGGAAAGGTTGTGTTGTATAAGGGATTCCTAAGTCATACCCTATCTTTGGTATTTATACATCCACTTACAATAATAGATGATGATCAATAGTGCATTCTCTAGGTTGGATATGTAGGACAAAACAACAATGATTGACTCAAATTGATAAATGATAATAATATAGGTTGATGACAGAACCCTTGAAGAAGAGATGTCAAACACAAGTTGATTAATGGGTTCCTTGACTATTTGATAGACCTGCAAAAGGTTAGCTCACATACACCATAGATTGGTTAAGTTGGCATGTAGAGGATAATTGAATACTTCCTCAAAATTGCCTTCTAATTGATCTCTCATTCATAAATTGCCTCCTTAATGTTCAAAATGAGAGGAAAAAATGTTTATATATGCATGGTGTAATTAATTATTTTGGGTAGGGACTAGCCTGGGGTCATTTTCAAATCATAGAAGCCCGCCAATCAAAACTTCAAACCTTCGAAAAAAATTGGTCTAGGGTGCCTAGTGTCCTAGAACAATACTTTTTAGCCCAAAAATTGTCAGGATGATAAGGATTTAAATATAATTTATTGATTCGGCCCCAAAATATGTTACTTGTTATCATTAAAATTAATGTTATCGACAAAATAAGATGTCAAGATAGTGTGAAATTATCAAAGATGACAATTTTTGACACTACGACTTATTACAAAACTTTCTTCAACTAATTTAAGATTTTCTTTTAAAAACTATTTTCTTATTACATATTGATACTAACAATAACAAAATAAT
This sequence comes from Sequoiadendron giganteum, assembly GCA_007115665.2. Lineage (NCBI taxonomy): Eukaryota > Viridiplantae > Streptophyta > Pinopsida > Cupressales > Cupressaceae > Sequoiadendron > Sequoiadendron giganteum. Next base: position 38,187,260 of record VCHN02000014.1, read on the forward strand.
ATTAAAATAATATTAAATAATGATTTATATATCCATACTATTCAAATTAATTCTATATGTCAAAAATCAAGTTGTGTAAACAATTAGATTAATAAGAAAGAAGTAATCAATAACCACCATTAAAAAAAACTAGATGCGATACGCCTTAAAAATAATATTCCTAACAATAGAAATTCTTTATTTCTATGGAAGGCAAATGTAATGATAAGAATATAAATTCTTTCTTGATGACACATTATTTCATTTTGTTTTGGAGAAAATCTCTCTTCCACGCGGCTGCCTCCACAATCTAAAGTTGGAGTTTCCTTTAGAGTTGTCTTGACTAAGTAATGACCGGCTATAAGAACTATGTAAATAAAAGTATTCGCCAAATATATCATTTTTTGACAATAGTATGAGTGCAGAGTTTGGAAAATTTGTTTCCACTACTATTCTTTCCCATTGCCATTTGTCACATGGTAAGATAGTACGAACTATTGTTGTTCATCGGTCAATTTATAATAATTGTGCATGCATTGTTTCTCTTTGACTTATTGGATTATTTCATTACAATAATACTTACGATGGATGGGCATTTAATTTCTTGTAAGCTTTGACAGTATTACAATTATTCAAATTATTTTTTTACTATACAATTTCTAATGAGGAATCTATTTTTGGTCATAATCGTTTTCAATAATTTATTTTTGAAAATATGATGTGATAGAAAGAAGTATTTTTAGATATTTATTGTAAGAAGAAGAAATATGAAATTTCTTGAACTTTTAATAAAATCAATCTCGTACATATAATTTATTATAAGTAATTCTCACAACTTACAATTTCATAAGATGTTATTACACATGATGATGACATTAGATCCTCTACAACCTGTTACACATTTCAAAATGTAAAAGAAATAATCTTCCTAAAGAAAGAATTATCTAAAAGGAAAGCATCTTAGAAACTTTGTTTTTATACTAGCTAAAGATGAAGCCTTACGATTCTCTTTTCTCAATCATTCAGCTTGATTTGACATTTGAATCAGTGCACTGAATGGTTCTTCCGAGGTACTCTCAAATGTGGATGGAAAAGTGTAACTCCTGAATTTGTATGACGATTGTGATGCTTCTTTAGAAATGCGTGTCTTCTCAAATATTGTGTCGCCACGCTTTCCACTATCATGCAATTTCGTCTTTCTTGTGCCACCTCTTACCCAAACAAGTTCCTCCACCACCTCTTTCATTGACGGTCTCTTCCTCCTTTCAAAATGAAGGCATTCTCTTGCTATCCTTGCCATACCTTCCATCTGTTGCAGGTTTTCCTCCTCCAATACTTTGTTGTCTAAGATTTCTGTGAGGCGATTGTGGTTAAGTCTCGACAGAAAAAGACTAGATAAAGTCCACTCTTCATTGGCCCTTTCTACAGAGATGGGTTTTAGAGCTGTTAAAAGCTCAACAAGGACTACACCAAAACTGTATACATCACTTTTATCGGTGAGCTGATACGTTTGGAGGTACTCAGGATCCAAGTAACCCCTTGTGCCCACTATATTATTAGTGGTGACATGTGTGTTATTGGAAGTGGAGATGAGACGAGAAATCCCAAAGTCTGCAACTTTGGGAGAGAATCTCTCATTCAAAAGAATATTAGAAGATTTTACATCTCGATGGAAAATGGGTTGAGATGCTCCAGAATGTAGATATGCCAAAGCCTCCCCTGTCTCGATTGCAATCTGTAGACGTGATGCCCAAGGCAAAGACACCTCTTTAGAGTGTAAATGCTGAAAGAGTGTTCCATTCGGAACGAATTCAGATACTAACAAAGGGAACTTAGTTTGGATGCAACACCCTAGCAATTTCACTATATTTCTGTGATTTATTTGGGAGAGAATTGTAACTTCATTAAGAAACTCATGGTCATCCTCCAGGTTTAAAGCTTGCTTGGACTTTTTAATGGCCACAACAGTACCATCTAATAAAATACCTTTGAACACAGTTCCAAAGCCACCACTTCCCAACACCATTTCACTTGAATAATTATTAGACGCCCTTGCCATTTCTTTGGCAGAAAAAATTCTCAGGCTTTCTCTGCCCCCTGTAGAAGATATGTGTTGCTGCAATTGCTGATAATACTTGGCCTCCACAAGTTTCAATTGGCGTTTCTTTAACCACCAAACCATAAGACATGCCGCTAAGGAGACAACCACAAACGAAGAGACGGAGCCTGTGTATTTACCAGATCAGACATTGAAAGAAAAAATATATTTATCTTATGCCTATTTTCGAACATCTTTGAGGCAAACAATTAAAATAACAGACAATATATTAAATATTTTGTTACCTATGATTGCAGAAAAGATGAGGCGATTTGAACTTGTCAACACGCATCCTGTCCCATTTGTAAACCCATCTCCCTCGTATCCTTTTGCACATGAACAGGTGTAGGAACCTGCCAAATTATGGCATATTCCCCCTTTCTCTGCTCCAACGCACAAATTCCGCTTTGTAGGACTACATTCATTTACATCTGATGATTCAACATCATTGTTGTTAGAATTTTTGAGATTTTAAAGAGCAATGATTACAAAACAGAAAATATGGCTATTATTAAGAATAGAGCCGAGGTCTTACCTGTGCAATCAGTGCCATTGGAGTAACCATTTCCTACATATCCAGGGAGACATTTGCATACGTGCCCTTTTCCTGAAGGCGAGTCAAGACATTCTGCATTAGAGGAGCAAGAATAATTGGTCGTTCCTTCAGCTGTGGAACAATTCTGAAGGCCAATACCCCAGTTAAGGCGGAGACCGTAAACAGGATTCCTGCCTTTTCCCCAAAAGACCTTTTTTTTAGTGTCGACGATGGTGAAGGTAGAGGGGTCCATTATGGTGGAGAAACCACACTTGTTTTTATTGTCGTTGGGCAACTGAAACACACCTCCGCCAGTGAAATTTATAAACGGCAAATTATCTGGAAGGTTTATTTCGCAACAGCCATAGCGGCAGTATGGCTGATCACTTCGAAGATTAAGTGATACACATCTGGCCTCTCCCAAATTCCCAAAGCTGTAGGCACCGAATGTTTGGTTGCCTACAACCACCAACCTATTGGATTTGGAAAGAGTGAAAGGCCCACCTGAAGGTAGCCCAAAGTAGCTTCTCGCACTAGTGTTTGGATTACACGAAAAGGCTTTGATATAAGAAGAATTTATAATGAGGCGGCCCTCATAATCGATGTTCAAAATCTTGAAAGAGTGGTAAAAAAGAATCGCGCCTCCAGAATCAGTATTATTACCTATATAGGCATTAAAGTATGGAGCGATCATCCCAGTAGAGTTGTCCTTCCTGCATGTTATATTAAAACCAGGGTATCCACAATGGGGATTGTGAATCCAGAAAGGGTAACTCACATTCAACCAACTACACTTTTCAGGAACACATTTTGCTACAGTAAAACCCACGAAACAGAAACAAAGTAGAAAACGAAGCACGACTCCGCAATGCATTTTCGTTTGCAGCAACATTTTCTGTTTCAACAAACCGGCTACTCAATCATCACAACAATAACAACCAAAAGATGTTATTGAATGAAAAGCCGCCTCGAATAAATAGCAGAGCGCACGGTTGACTGTGCAACAGAAGAATATGCAAAATACAATGTGAAGTTTCCAAGTAGTTTCGTACAGTGACAAAAGAAATTCAGTTTGAAAAATCAAACTGTAGGATCCTAAAGCAATTTCGTAGTGATTTCATATTATAAGTCAGCTTTTGCAAAAATTGTAAGATGACAGGGAATTGCAATGAACGGAGTTAGAACTTTCCGTGTTCTTGAAATGTAAAATTCAGCAAGTTATCTTCCGTGGAATCTTCAACAGTTTTAGAATACTGAAAATGGGAAATCTGATCTGGCAGTAAAGTATGTTAAACGCATATTAAAAGAATTGATTTTCAAATTTATTAGCAGAAAGTTTGAAGGATAGGATTTTTAGTATTTGTAATGGTGAAATTAACATATCTACTGTAATTTTTCTTTTAGCTTTATGGTTAATATTTTAAGACGTATACATTTTAGGGTCATAGTCTTAGGAATAATGTCTATCAAAGAGAAGCAATTTAGATGGTGAAAAAATTTCAATGTATTTATCTTTGTAATAATATTTTCTTAAACAAATGAATTGGGATTAATTAGTATAAATATTAAACGGCTATTCAATTATAACAATATAATCTGAGTAGATTGTGATAAACTAAAAGTAGTAGGAATTATATACTAGCTTGTTTGTTTCACTAGATATAATTATTATGTGAGTTATGGTTGTAAAAATATTAACATTTTTAGACTTTAGACAATATTAATGTTCAATGAGTTGACTTTTCAAGATACTTTGGGCTAGGCAAGAGATCCAACTTTACACAAATTATATCATTTTTCAATTTGTCTAGGTATCGAGGCAATTTCTCCAAAGTAGACACAAAAGTAATGGGGAATTGCACGAATATGCTAATTTTACCATAATATTTTTTCCTCACATTGAGGTGCATGTGAATCTGAGAATGATTATGCATCTAAAAGTATGTAATATTCAAAAACATATATGTAAAATGAATATCATAGACATTCAAAGGAGATCACAATAATATGCATATTAAAGTCATCATTTTTTACAATGAGACATATTAACCATATTACTAGAGTTCTCATATTTAAATTTTCTAAGGTGTTTTGTTTTATGTACTTCTTGCCAATATGTAGGTTCCTCCTCATTCTCCATAATTGAAGATGTTAATAAAGGTGAAAATGACTCATTTATAGAATCAAAAATGGATTCTAAAATATAATCAGCTGAAAATGACTCTTTAATGAAAGTTTGAACAACTTTCTATCTTACATTTTGAATTCTATATGAAGTAAAAAATTTACCTTTTTTACATTAGTAACCAATTTCTCCTTTTGAAATTAATAAAAAAACAATATTTTTCTTACTATTAAAAACCAACATAGTAACACTTGTACCTTTTTATTATTCTTTTGCAACTTGCCTAACCCTCAAAACCATTAGAGAAAATGAGAAGGATGATATCCTAAATAAATAGAGAAGTAGATAAGGGATGAGAAGCAATGACCCACCCAAAAACTTCCAAAATATATGTAGCCAAAGAGTAAACTATCATCCATCACTTGAGCCTTGGGATTAAGGCAGTCTATTCTATCACGTCACTATTTTGAATTCTATTTGATAGGTCTATTGAATGCATTATGTGTATGTGTATTTCTTGTACTCAATTATTACCCTATTGATCAAACCCATCCACATTGTTTGGTGTAACCTCATTTTTTTTATATGTCAACTTAAGATTGGTCCATGATTCATAAAAGTACTTCACATATTAAACATCCATCAAAATGTAATTGAAAGTAGATTTCACATTGTGATCAACTTTCTTATAACTTCTTTTATGCATTATTTAAGTTTCAAACCAGACCACTCATTTCTTTTCAAACCCTGTCGCTCCTTTCCCTTTCAGGTCATTGAATAGTTCAGGTCATTGAATAGTCTCTTCATCATAATTATAATAATTATATATATGTTCGTTCTTTTCACACCATACGGTGACCAACGAATTGATTAACACATAATGGCTAACTATTATGGATGATTCACATCCATTGCCTACTGTATAGGAGTCTCAATATCAATACCATATTAAATGCATTGATAGGAAATAGGCAACCAGACAAAGGCCTCTTATTAGCCAGAATTTTCGAAATTGAACAATTTTGAAAGCAAACGATCCATCTTTCCTAGTCAGATGTAAATGTCGCTGGAGATGGACCACACGCTAAGATAGAACGAATGTCGGTGAAGGTACTTTCCACACAATCTCTGGAGGAAGTGTTGTTCAATAGTCAATTTACAATAATTTATACACGCAATGCATTCGTCCACTGAAAGCGTGTTTATCTTGATTTATTTGATTATTTCATTACAAGATTACTTACGATGAATTGACATTTAATTTCTGTTGAGCTGCCTGACAGTATTGCACTAATTCACACGAATTTTGTTATACAAATCTTAATTAAAGTGATCTTATCTTATGAGGGAATCTCTTTTGGCGATCAATTGTTTTCAATAGTTCTTTTTCCCAGCATAATTTGGAGAAAGAAGCACGTCCAGAGGTTTGTTGTAAGAAGAAAGTGTAAATTTCTTTAATTGAAAATGAAATAATAATGCAATGTCTAAATGTATATATATAGGTCATATAATTTGATATCGAAAATATTCTATTACAATTTATTTTTTTAAGTTGAACATTAAGGAGGTAATGTGCTTCATATGCAATATCTTTGGAGATCCTATGATAGATCATATGGATCTTCTTTGGGATCTTTTCTTGTTTACATTTATCAATGAAAATAGAATCCTTAATTTGGGAGAAATCATTATGACTAATCTCCAATGGTACTTTATTGGTTTAAAAAATAGTCAAATCTTCTATATGGTGTCATAATTTATAGACAATTTTTGTGGTTGTTATCCATAATTTACCTACATGTAAAGATTAATGGATAAGCAGTTAAGATCTCTAAACTATTGACACATATCCTTCTATCACTTGAAGCACATTGAGATCCTCTCTATTTGTTGTGTCTTTCACGCCACAATCCCCATACGAATTCAAAGATAGCCCACATGTAGGTTTCCTCAAAATGTATAAACACTTCCATATAGATTGATTTATTCAAGCTTAGAGGGTCCTATCAAACTACCCAACCTTGCAACTGTACTATAAAAAACTGTATACACTTAGAATTACATTATTTTCTTGGCCCCCTAGTTTATTGGACTTAATTAAGCTTTTAATTTTCCAAATTATGCATTCCAAAGCCTATTTTTTATCGTTTTCTGAAGAGGAACCAATATTAAACAAATACATTCAATAATTAAAATACCTTGGATCAAGTGTTTTGTGGAAGTTTGTGCCAAGGGCGAATGGGCACCTCTTCTTAGCCAGAACACAAATTCGAATATGTTATTGACAGTATTTTAAAATCCAAAATTCAAATATGAAGTGTCAGCTTTTGAAATCTATTTTTTGGGAAATTGAATAAACACCTATAAATACCTAGTATTTTGATCATTTGAAATAAAAACAAAATTAACACACACCTTCTAGCTTTGAAGAGTAAATACTATTGTCAAGAGTGTTAAAAATAAGCATATCAGAGCATTATTACAATAATTCGAGGTCTAACATCATGCCAAATTTTATGTATGTTTATGTTCATGTCATCTGAAGGCTAACACTATTGTAGGTCTCTAAGCATTCAAGTAAATCAAGCAAGCAAGATCCTTGATCCTTGAAGTGATGTGTATGTCTTCAGTCCATCAGGGAAGACATTCAAAGATGGTGAGTTGCAACATTATATTCATTAATCACTTCCTTCCTTTCCATTCAAGGTTTTATCATTAGCATTGCCATTGTGAAACACTTACATAAGGTTTGATTGAGGTAATCCCCTATATGGCACAACATTTTTCCTCTTTGTGAATGTGTAGGTTGTAGTTTTGAAGTGAATTGAGGAAAGCTTGAAGATCCATTTTGTATTGTTGCATTTATTGTCATCAACCTTGTTAAGACACAAAAAATCACCTACTAAACATAGTTACTACATTTTGACTATGGGGCAGACATAAATAGAAGCTATGATCCAATATCAGAGGACCCTGAAATTTGAGAAAGACACCCTCACAAGGATTCAATGGCCATATGGAAACCCTTTCCTTATAGGCCTAACACAAACAAATTTTATAGGTAGGTACATATCAGTCCACACCTTCCAGATCTGTCAAATCTTGACTAATTTTGTTTATTAGTTATCAGATAATTGCATTTATTCCATTAGGTCACATAGTTTAATCAGGGAAATCAATCACAATCATTTCTAAATAATTCCTATCATCAAAAGGATAAAGATCTAGATCTGAATGGCTCACCATTGAGGTTGATATTAAATCAATACACCTTGTTGACTTGCATCCCAATAAAACATATATAAAAATAACAAAACATAACCTAACTTTGGTACTTTCAACTTAGGGTGTACAAAAATTATATGTTTCATTTAGGTGAACCTAATGTCTTCCATCATAAAAAATTTTGAAATTGGAAGTCCTTCAAATGCTAGATCTAGGTTTTGCATTGCATTGTTTGCATTTCTCATTTAGGGTTTCATTTTTATATTATAAAGCATAAAAGATAAATTATTTGCATTTCATCTTGCATCATAGCTTGCATTATAATTTGTTACATTCATGTTTAGATCTGATTTACATTCATTAGGTCATTAATGTTTGAAATTTATCATTGCATTGCACCTTTTATTTAGGCCAAAAAGTGAAAAAAATTGCATTCTTTTGTTTCAAGTTTGCATCAAATCTTCATTTTCAAAATTTTGCATCTTAGACTTAGCCATTTGTTGCATGATTAAGGTCTAGGAATTTTGTTCACAATTTTCCTTTATTATTTCACATTTTCATTTGAAGTTTTTCTAAATTGAATAAATTCTAGAAAAATGGACACTATTAGGTCTATTTGTAAAATAAAAAAGTAACATTAAATAACAACTTAGGGATTTTATTTTTTTAGTTTTTAGAACCTTGATCAAGGACCCAATCACCATTGGGAAACCATGTACTTTTATAGGTGTTTTTGCAATATTTTTCACACATTTTTATCTCTATTTTCTCAATCTATTCATGCCTACAAAACCCATAATTGAAACTCATAATTGCATATATTTTGGAATATTTTATTTAGTTCAAAAGGTGGAAAATAATGCATTGTTTCAATTCAAAATTACATCAAAATCATCATTTTTGGATTGTCACATCTTAGAATCGGTGAATTATTGCATTTCAAATCTCAAAATTACATTCAAAACTTGTTAAAATATTTTCATCTTTGTTTCACACCCGCATTTTGAATTTCATTGCCCTAAATTGAGAAAAATCTAGAAAAATATCATGTGTTCAACCTATTTGCTACCAGAGAATGAAAAATTAAACCAAAAACATAAAAATTCAGTATTTTAGTTTTATGAACCCTGATCAAGGACCCAGTCACCATCGTGTGACCCTTTCCTTGTACAGGTTTCTCAAGAAAATTCTACACATATTTCTACCTTTGTATTTTCATTCTAGTCCTACTTGCAAATGTCTGATTTGAAATTTTGAAACAGTGTTATTACATGTGCAAGAAAGGAGTCATTTTTCTTGATTCATTGCAAATTTGAAAAAAAATGTTGCATTTCAGATCTATAGGACAATTCTTTACATCATGTTCTCATTTCAAAAATCTTGTGTTATCATAATTTATATTCTATGCTCAAATATTGTTGAGCATTTTAAGGGATTTTCATTACAAGCATATGAAAATGAATTTATTTCCCCTCTTTTCTTGTTTTTTATTCATTCCTCTCCCACTAGCCCTCTTATGAGTGAGAATAGTTTGTTCATCTCTCAATATATCTCTCCTACTAGAAAATCCAATCATCGAGAGTCATTAGAATGTTGTTTTTTTATCTTCCCTACCTCTCCTACTTGGGAAGATACTGTTGAACAAGAGGATGCAATCATAGACAAACATGATAATCATAGTTGTCCTTCTCTTGGAACCTCTCCTACTTGTGGTGATGGTATCGTGGTGTTAGAAGATCCAATCATTGAGAGTTACGAGAATCTTGTTTGCCCCTCTCCCAATGCTTCTCTCACTTGGGAAGATATTGTTGGACAAGATGATGACATCATTGATACATTTAGTAAGAGGCATTTCTTAGAGGAAGGTGCTAATGTGACATTAGATCCCCCCTTGATATAAGATCATCAACAAGAAGTTGCATTTGTTGAGGTTATGGACACACAATTGGCCACTAGATATCCCTTGATAATTGGACCACCTAAAACTCCTTTTGGAAATCCTAACAGTCCTCTAATTATTGGAACTCTTAAAACTCCTTTTGGACATCCTTAAAGTCCTCTAATTATTAGACCATGTAAGTAACCTTTCATTATATGACCTCCTAAAGCTTCAAGTGTTATCTTTGACTTTGCAAAAAAAATCACTAGTAATTGTGTCACAAAAATATAGTTATCATACCATAGCTCATGCATATAACACTAGAAACAATAGTCAATGAAAGAAAACTCAAACTCCCATTCTAGTGTATCTCCCACCCACACCTGACATTCCATAACATAGTGATAAAGGATTCGATCTTGTTGATCATCTTCATAGCATTCCTACTAAGATATCCTTGTGAGATTTGATGCAAATGGGTATGTGCAGAATCATGATGGGCCAAAAAGTGGTAAAATGTAAGTGATATGATGAGCCATGTGGCTGACAACTTTTTTTTACCCAAAATTGATGAAATGAAAAGGATTTGTAAAGGAGATTCTCAGCTTTCCACCAATATAAATTATGCTTTACTTTGAATTTAATAAATAATTATTATTCATTTTTTATTTGAATTACGACTAAAGTCCTGATTGATAGGCTTATTGAAAAACATCTATAGCTTTCAAATGGTATCACATTTTTTGAATCCAAAACATGTGTCACATTTTATGCTTCACATACTATAGGATTAAAAAAAAAATTGAATTTCATGAAGTTTTGACAAAGTTAAGGTGGTCAGACATACGAGTTTCTACATTTTTTAAAAGTAATAAAAAAATCATAATTAATTATTTACTTAGGAAACAATTACAAAACAATATGCATCACATCGGGACGTGAGTCCTCTACTTATATCTAAAATATTATCATTTTACTGTGATTAGGGTGGTTAGACAAATCCCCTCTTTCTTATTTTTTCTCTGAAATTTAAGTACTACTACATTGAAATTTTAATTTTTCACCAAATATATTTTTATTTATTTTTTAAATAAACCTAGTAGTTTAGAAACTACATTCAATTTTCTATAGATTCTATTCTTACATATTTTTGAAATAATATAGATAACTTATTCAAACTTTTATGTCAAGTTGCCTAACTCTGATTTTTCTAAATTTTATTGCCACTTAAGGGCCTGTTTTTTCCATGATGATCTTGCACATACCCAAATATAATTTACTTACCATGTCATTCTTCAAAAGGCTTTTCAAAAAGTTTTTATCTCACCTAGTGTGCAACAAAATGATGTGAAAACTTTTATTGAGAATTTATGAATCAACCTAATTTGGGTATTGTATTTCATCAAATTGAATTGCCTTCTTTGAAAACACAAAAAAAAAATGATACTTTGATAATATTGGTTGTTATTTGTGAAGAAATTTTTTCCTTTGTATATCTTTTCCTTTCAGCTTTATTTTTGTCTCCAGGGTGATCTGTACACAAAGAGCTTGTGTTTCTGACAGACGCACAATATGCCATGTGGTGGTTGCGCGTGTCTCAACGGTCGTTCTCTCTGTAATCAGAAATCGAACCACATGTTGATCTGGTGGACGTTTTCTCATTTCTCCTTTTCACAGAGATGAGATTACCCACCCTTCTAACACATTGTCCTTTCGTGCCATGCAACTGTATAAAAGGAATGTTCAACTTAGAGTCCATCAGAACGCGTTGTACCTTTTTCTAGTCAAGGGATGTGAGTCAGTGTTGCCAAAGCCACTTGGGTGATTGATAGTGTTTTGTCAGACTGTCTTCTAGGATCAAAGCGATTACAAGGACTAATCTTGTTGAAATATTTAAACGACATAAATGTGGTATTTGAAAGTTGATGAGCAGGATTTCAGTGGCCTAATAAAATATCTAGAATCAGATTTTGAAGCTATTAGATTTGGATGTCTGATAGACATTAACTTTGAAGAAGGTCGGCATTTTCTCCTCTGGGTGGCTATATATTGAAGACGACGGCATGAAGAAAGGGTTCCTGAATTTTTCTCGTTGGAAAAGTTTTCCTTAGTTTTCTTAGTTAATAGAAGTATTTCTTTAAAAATTTATAGAACAATGCTTCACTCTGGCATGTTATGTCTATTATATGATCAAACTATTGTTAGATTGGGGTTCGATCTTTGTTTTATAGTTCATTTGAATCTGAAATGTGAGTTATTCTGAAGAAATATTTGAAACTATGCATATGGTCTTTATCAATATTTCTTACTCTATATCTTCATCCATAATAGAACACTATGTTTTGCTTGATCTGAATAGTTTTGGTAATCAGTTTTCCATGTTGTTTGTGTATATGACTAAATCATAAGCTTTAGAAACTAGACTATGTCATTGGACTTCTCCATTTTCTTTGTAAGGTTATCATTTTTTCATGATATGCTATATTAAGAGGAAGGGTTTTTATTGATTTTGAATGTTTTTCAGTTAAATCTGGAACTTCTATGTTTGGTTCAGAGCTTAATACACATTTCCTAAGGGTTGATTGAATGATTGCATATGTGCTTGTATCGAGCCTCTGTTGTTTGTTCTCCTCCCGCCAATGAAGGGAAGTGGTGTTTTGTGTCTCTCATATCACTCATAGAGGAGAACTTGTGGTTTTGAAATGTTGTAAAAGCATTGGCACATTGCCATTTTTCATGTTTTGTTTTTAATATTTTCTTTTCCCTTTTCCCGAACTCAAAGAAGAGTTAGCTTTCTATAAAAATCTTGGAGGTATTCAGTGAGTGCATATTGTCCCCCACTCATTGACTTTCCCATAAGACTATCAGAGGGGTGCAAGCTTTTATGATCAACAATTATTTTTTTGGCATGCCAGGTGGGACCTATTCTGAAAGCTTGATTAGAGGTCAAAAATATCTCTAGATCAGACTAGAGGAAAGAAATTAGAAGTTTCATGCCCAGGCTTCAAACAAGAGCATCATCAAAGGGTAACTTTCAGTACTCTCAATTACCAACTTGGGTACCTAGGAGAAGAAGAGTCGTAGGTTCTGTATCACTTGTAAGAAGTAGAAGAGTAAGAAGTAGGAGTGCAGAGTTTAGAGCTTTGTCTACTCCGCTTGGAGGCCGAAGTTTCCAAATAAGAATACCAATTTATCCAATTCACAAGAATATTTTTTTATGTGGCCCATATACCCCCTTCCGCTCTTAGAAAATTTCTAACTTGGGATAGTGGTAGTCCACTGTGGCCACCTACTCCACCCGATATCTGGCCCACCATACCCGCTAATTCCCTCAAGGCTATTCTAAAATTTTCGGGAGAGGATTCTAAAACCCCTTCTGAACACCTACAAGATGTAGCGAAGGTATGTAGGGTTCACAATATCATGGAGGGAAATATTTCTATGAGATTGTTGGTCACTTCTTTCAAAGGGAAGGCTCAAGACTTGTATAGATCTCTAGCTTCTAGTTCTATCACTTCGTGGGATGAGCTCAGATAGAAACTTTTTGAATGCTTTTCAAAGAAGGGAGATCATTCCTTGCTATTACATCAATTGATCACCATCAAGAGAGCCCTACAAGATGCTATGAGCAAATTTAACACCAAGTTTAACAAAACCTGGCAAAGGATCCTGACTACTGTATGACCTCTAGCTACTATGGCCTTCATGTTCTTTCTAAAGGCCATCAATTTAGATATTGTGATCCAGATAACTTCCATGGGAGGAGATACTCTACCCAATAACTACGAGCTGGCAGTTTGCATGGAGAATAGTTTGATAGATGCAAGAAAGCTTCTTCCACGACCTCTGATGCTTATTTTTCTCGAAATATCAAGTGCTCCACTTCGAGAAGACTCCTCTCTGAACACTCTATCAACCCAGACGACGAGCCCAACTCCACCCCAATCTATGTATGTGTACATGTTGTGCACTTTTGCACACACGCCCCACTGAAAGTAGGGACCCTCTCTTGGCCTGCCCTTTTGGGCCCATTTTATGTGGCATTTCCCCCTCTAATGTGCTTATCTCTGAAGGTCTTGGAGTTTTGGTCTTCGGTGCCTTTGTGTTGAATTCCTAGTGGTTTTGGGGTCTCGCAGATGTCCTCTCTGGGGTGGTTTTCCTTTTGTCGTGTGTTTTATCCCTTGGTGTTTTTGTTTGGGTCCTAAGGGTTGTTTTCCTCCCTTAGGTTTTCCCTTTTTTTCTTTGTTCCTTTTATTCTATTGAAGGCGGCATCAGGATGGAACCTGGCCCTGAAATTTCCCAAAGTTCACTATCCAGTTTTTGTTCTTGTTCTGGCTCCGCTTCTCGCCTCCTCATTTTCTTTGAAGCTCTCCCCATTTTCAGCCTAAGGGTTGGCTTCCCCCACATTAGGTTTTCCTCGATTTGTTTCTTTCTCCATTTGTCAGAGATGAAACCAGGATGGAACCAGATTCTAAAGTTTCACGAAGTTCATGGTTCGCTTTTTGTTTTTGATCCGCCTCTACCTCCTGTCTTCTAGCTGTCTTCGTCATTTCGTTTGTCTTTGTCCTGGGGTTGCTCTCCTCCCGTCGGTCTTGTTTCCTCCTTCGCTTTGGTCTTCCTTCCCTTCGCTAGAACTGGAACCGAGATGAGACTGGACTTTGAACTTTGGCAAAGTTCACTGTTCGGCCCTCGTTCCCATTCCGGCTCCACTTTCACCTATTCATTATTCTTTGCTCCTATTCCCATTCTGCCTCCACCTATTTCCCTTTTGGTCCTAGTTTTGGCTCCACCTACACCGTGGTTGGCTTTGGTTTTTCCTATTTTCTTCTCAGTTTCAGTTCTTATTTTGGTTTTTCCACCGCCTGTGTTGTCTTTGTTTCCATCTCACTTCTGGCTCCGCTTCTGCTTGCTTCTGGCTCTGCTTCCACCTGCTTCTTGTTCCGCTTCCACCTAGGTTTGTTCATGATTTTCTTTCCTTAGGAACTCTGATTGATCATATTGGATTTTGGTGATGTTTTTTGCATTAATAGCGGCCTATTTTGAGTGCAGGTTGGATTGATTTGATGGTTGTTGTTGGGGACGAAGGAAGAATGGGTGTACCTTGAATATTTTTGCGGATCTACAGATGCACTCAGTGCATTGTGGTTGATTTCAGATGAAGCCTATCCCCACACGCAAGTTCAATTCATTTGGTGGCCATTAATGCACAATGGGCGTGACATGAGGAGATCGGCCTGATCTGATTAGATCTGGGTTGTTCGTTTTCCTTGCTCAGGTTTGATCAATGGCTCATGTTTGTGCTGGTGTTCGCACGCATTTCTGTTCATGTGGGTGGGGCATTGATGGTGGGCATGGCTCGAGGTGTTGCATTGACTTTGAGTGATCCCATATCGATTTGATGGGGCACTTGTGCATTCAATTTGGAGCAGTGAGTTATTGTTGACTGTCGGAACATATTTGATAAATGGTCAAGCTTCTCTGTAACCCTAGCTTTGTTCACGTGGGAGTAGTGTCTATAAGTATGGCCTTTGGCCTCATTTGTAAGGGTTCTCCAATTGGTTCTCCCACTAGTCGATTGAGCAGACTAAGTCAGAGGACTTGTAATAGTCGATTTAGCAGTAGAGTAGCATGTTAGAAGGTTAGAAGTTAGTTTCACATTTCAAGCAAGTGCTATAATAGACCTGAATTTTGGCTAATATGATGATTTAATACAAAGTGCAGACATTGTGTTATGACTGGTGCCTTCTTTGGATAGGATAATCTTGCATGGTTCTTGTTCTATCATTCAAATCACTTGGAAATGTTTGAATGTATCTTAGGTTTAATTAGGAATGCTTGTGATTTAATGCTTGGAGTGTTGTAGTAATCCTTGGTTCATAATTTGGGAAGCTTCTCGATTGTGGGAATGTTGTGCAAGGTCAACCTATACCTCATATACATGTGCCTAGTTCAACTATAGATATTCATCCAACTTTATTGAATGAATACCCACCGTTTGAAAGTATTTAACACCTTAGAAGATTTTACTGTTTTCTGCAAGATCGCAGGTATAGCCTGGGTCGAACAAAAATTGGTTTAAGGGATTGGTCCATTCCAAATATTTCATCATCTGCATGGATAATTTTAGAAATAGTGAACAACATTAGGACTTCTAAAACCCCCACCTTTTGTTGTTTCTTTTATTATTTGGTTAAACTATAAATCTGAAGCATCACCATATCTCAAAATATGATGAGTTTGGAGCTTCCAGCATATGTGCGTAAGACCCCTTGTGATTACCAGCATTTTCACATTTATCAATGAGTTTTCCTACTGCATCGTCATGGCCTGACACCCAAGAGACCTTGGGGTTATCTCTTTGCTCATAAGAGATCAACCTTTCAAGAGAGATAGGATAGCTTTTATTTTGTCTATGTTGTTGCCGTGCAGAAACACCAAACAATAGGATTGGTGCTAGAAGGAGGGCCATAACAAGCAAGCTGGAGCATTTCCTAAATTCCATCTCTCTTGAGAGGCTCAAAAGAAGAACTAGATCTGTACCAGGAGAAGAAGAAGAGTTTCTCGAACTTCCACCTCCAACCAAGTAAAGAAGGACCAGAAGAAGGGAGGAATCATCTTCCAATCCATCACTTCCACCATCCTCACCTCCATCCACCTCATCTTCATCCAATTCTAAGACTTGGTCCATTCCACAACTTCAACTAGTCATCCATTGACCATTACCACTTCCACCAATGGCTTTCTTGGCAAATAACCTATCACCTCTGACATTCAACAATTACAATGTTATTCCCAAGAACCTTGAGCATTTTTTCTCTAGGTTTCACACAAATGACCATAATAGAATGACAGAGGAGCACATTAGGATCTTTTAGACTTGTCTAAGAGATAGAGGAATTGATCATGAGGATGTTGCTTGCAAACTTTTCCCATATTCTCTAGGAGAGGAGGCCTTTTACTAGTATAATCATTTACTTGTTGCATCCATCCATAACTGGGTTGAGCTTGAGGTTGGATTTCTGCTGAAATTAAAGATCCCCATTAGTGTTAATGAGATTTATCTACAGTTTACAGGAGTCAAAAGAGAGGTTAATGAGCCTATAGGTTCATTCAACAATAAGTTCCACCGAGCATACACTAGACTTCAGCACCTTATGCTAGAAATGAGTTAGTTTCCCTAGAGGTCTACTTTGAAGCCTTGGATAGCCTCACATCCACCTTCCTTAAGTGGAGAATTGATCCTCCGACTACCCTACTCGTTGCATATACATAGGCTATTAAGGTCAATACAGACCTAAGACAACACTTGTCGGGACCTTTTCCATCTCTGGGACCTACTGCTCATCCAAGCCAAGTCCAATCTCTCAACTAGGCTCTAATTAATCACACGCCTAGCATGAATCTTATTCCATAGTTTCCTCTGGTCCCTCACCCAAGTCATCTAATATACCAGGCCCAACCAATACCTAGTTATCCCCAAGAAAATAATAACCATCCCCTCCATTCACAGTCACAAGTTGGTTTCACTACATATTGGAAAAACTCAGAAGTTTTGAATCAATCTACTGGTTTTGGGGGAGTGTTAGGACCCCTCCAAAACACTGTGAATCTGGTCCCTTACAACAATCTTGATAAGGAGAGGTTAGATGAGCTAACCAGGAGCAAGTGAAGAAGTTGAACACTGAGGTAACCTAATTGAGGAACTAGAATAATCAACTCCAAGCTAATTAGCGGAGCATGCAATCGAGTTACAACAAAGGGAAAGACTATGACATAAATCAGAACTTTGATAGAAGTCAACAAGGTGGACAAGGATTTGAAAGAAAACAACCACCTAGATAGAGCATGTCATGGAATACTAGGCCTAACAATGGAGGAGTCCCCACTCCATTAGATCAACCTTCCAATCCATAGAAACCTCTAGGTGGTGTATTTTTAGCAGAGGCTGCTTTGTCTGGATGGTGTAGGCTTCATGAGACAAGTGAGCACTCTGAGCTTGATTGCCTTGTATTTCACATTTATGCTTCCATGTTTCAATGTGAGGTTGAAAACAACTCCATTGGTCAAGAATTGGTGCCCTAAAATCCCTATGATTCCCTAGTGTTGGTGGTGAATCATGCTCCCTTCCCAAGGGCTGAAGAGAATGAGCTAGAAGAGCTTTCAAGTAGCCAGAATGGGGAGGCTGAACAAGTTCTCAATGAAGATGAAATCTCTCAACTATTTGATGAAGAAGCTGAGAATGACAATGGCCCATTGGATGAAGAAGAGGCTCACATTGAAGAAGTGCAGATGTTTCAAGAACCTGTTAGAAAGTATGATCTAAGGAGCAAGCCCCATAGGAATCCACAAGCTGGAGGACCATTCACTACATTTGCCCCTCCACACAATTTTACTACTCCACCAGATTTGCATGCCAAAAACAATCCATCATACCCTCAGGTTCCAACACAATACCTCTTAAAAGAAGGACAACCTGATATGTCAAGAGGAAGCAATGTTGATACAGTAAAGGAGAGGAAGGCTGGTCATCCCAAGGAGACCCACACTAGCATGAATGTGGAGCAACTGGGAGAATACATCACTAAGGAACTCAAAAAGGTGAAGGTGAGTCTTTTTGCTTTTGAGTTATTAAGAGTTCTTGAAATCAGAAATGTAGTCCTAGGATCCTTTCATTCAAGTATAGCAACACAAGGAGTAGCAACCAATGAGGAAAAATTTGGAATGCCTCCTAGTTCACAAGCACCCAAAGATCCTATTCAATCACAACCTATGGATAGGGGTAAAGAAAAATATAGGGATCAAGTTGCCTAAGCTGATTCACAGTTGAGTTTATTCCAAGGCAAGATGGAAACCCCTCCTTTTCTGATCTCTATTAGTATATATTCAGTAAAAACCTGCACAATTTCTTGCTAGATTCAGGGGCATCTACGAATGTTATGCCATTTGTTGTCTGTAGGGCTCTTGGTATTACCCCTGCAGCCTCTCAGAAGAAGGTCACCCAATTGGACAAAACAAAGGTGAACATAGTAGGAGAATTGAACATGATTCCCATGCAAGTTGCTTTAGATCCTAGAGTGCAACAAGTGCTTAATATTCAATTAGCTGACATTCTTGACACTTATGGTCTGATCTTGAGTAGAGATTTTACCAAAACACTAATTGGATACACATCCATAGACCATTCTCATATGTGGCTCCCCTAGAAAGGAGTCCCAAATCAAATCAGAATTGAAAGAGAACCTAGAATGAAGTATGTCATCACTGAATATCAGAATACTTCAAATGAGATACTGGTGTTAGAAGTCAGTATGGGGAATTATGTCCTAGCCTCCCCTGCTTCGGACACAGAGGAAACCTTGGTGCTGAAAATCTCTTCTAGCGAATCCGCATCAAAAGCCATCAGCTTTGAAGTGCAATTTGAACAAACAAAGGAACTTGATGATTAGACAGATAGACAACCTAGTTTGTTGGATAACTTCCAGGAGTTTATCCGAAAATGTTTAGAAGATCAGATCCAACTGGGTAGACATACAAACTTCAAAGAATTACTTCTTCCTAATTGGTGCAGATTTCACAATGCTCCTCATTCCAAACTGGAATGTTTCTTGTGTCAAACTACAGTAGGACAGATACAAAGGCACATCAACACAACCTGAACTGTTGATTTAAACATACAAAGCATTTAAAATGTTCTAAAGGAAAAGAACCCAAAACCTCCTGAAGAGCCTCTGGATGGTAGTAGGGACAAATGTATCTTAAAGAAGGTAGGAATTAATGATTGTTGGACATTAAGGTTTGATGGATCCAAATCCAAGCAAGGTGCTGGAGTCGGGCTTGAGTTGATCAGCCCTAAAGGTAAAACCTACTTTTTTGGTCATAGACTCTAATTCCAGTGCACTAGCAATGTAGCCGAGTACGAAGCTTTGGTTCATGGGTTGTTAATGGCATTAAGAAAGAAGGTTAAAATTCTGCAAGTGTTTGGGGATTCTAAACTAGTGGTTAGGAAAGTAAGGAAACAATACTCATGCCATTATAGAAGGATGGCCAATTACAAGCATAGAATATGGGATCTTATTGAAGGATTTAATACCTTCAACATTCAGTTGATACCCTAGAGTAAGAATCAAACTGTTGATTCTTTGGCACAAGCAACCAGTACATTGTAGCCCTTATCACTTTCAGGCTTAAAGAAGTTCACTGTGGAACTTGGTCCAGCACCCTCAATGCTTGACAATGTCACCAATTTTTCAGGTATTTGAAGATGATAAGCATATTCTTGATTTTATCACTAGTTGTGATGTGTTTTCTTCTCAAGTGATTGATGAGGTCGAGCCTCAAGAAGCTAAAATAGACCTAGAAGGATTCCTTAATCTAAAGACTAATACCATCTTGAGGGGCATGGTGCAATTGGAAAGGATATTTGATTTAGATAAGATAAGGGATGAAGAGCAAAAAATGAAAAGGGAGTCCTGCAGTTGTTAGTGTGAAACATACAACATGGGGGTCCACGGTGATGTCAAAAATGTATCTATTGGTAAGGTGTGCACCCCAGAGGAGAAACAAGGAATTATTAATGCCTTGCACACATATCAGGATGTAATAGCATTGAGCTATGATGACTTGAGAACATATGATACCTCTGTCATCACACATATTATCCCCCTCAAGTCAGATGTTAAGCCATTCAGGCAAAGACAAAGACCAATTAATGCTCTATTGGAGCCCACCATTCAGAAGGAAGTACAAAAGCTACTTTCAGCTTGAATCATATTTCCAGTAAGACATTCAACATGGGTTGCAAACTTGGTTTCGGTCAGGAAGAAGAATGGAGAAATTAGGTTGTGTGTTGATTTCAAAAACCTAAACAGAGCATCAAAAAAGGATAATTACCCAGTCCCTTCACTGGATGAGGTGCTTCAGATTGTTAATGGGTCTCAGAGATGGATACTTGGGATATAACCAGGTCATGGTCCAATATGAAGATAGGCACAAAACTGCCTTCACTACAAAATGGGGAACCTTTTCTTACCAAAGAATGCCCTTTCGGTTAATCAATGTTGGAGCTACATTCCAAAGAGCTATGGATATCACCTTCAAGGTCATCATTGGAAAGTGTATAATCATCTACATGGATGATTTGATAGTCTTTTCCAAGAAGAGAAGTGATCATGTTGCAAATTTATGCAAAGTGTTCCAAAAGTGCAAGAAATTTGGTATTTCACTTAATCCAAAGAAGTTCATATTTGGAGTCACTGAGGGAAAGCTGTTAGGACATGTTATTTCAAAAAAAGGTATTGCCATTGATCTTGAATGAGTGGAGGCTATACTGAAGATTCAACCACCTGCAAGGAAGAAAGAAATGAAGTAATTCTTTGCAAGATTAATTTTGTCAGAAAGTTTATCACTGGATTTGCAGAAATAGTTAAACCATTGAATTCCATGTTGAAGCAAGAAGCAGAGGTTGAATGGAATACAGAGGCTAAGGAAGCATTTGTAGAAATCAAGAGAGCTATTGTTGGGGCCCCTATTTTGGTGAGTCCCAATTATGCTAGGCCTTTTTACATCTATTCATTTGCTTCTGATCACTCCTGTGTGGGCTTGTTGACACAAAATTTAGATCAAGGGAATGAGTATCCCATAGCATTCATGAGTGCACCTTTGAAGGAGGCAGAACTAAGGTATCCTAATGTTAAAAATTAGGCTTATGCCTTGATCTGAATTGTGAAGAATTTTAGACAATATATACTGAGAAACAAGGTCTTTGCTATAGTCCCTAATCTTCCACTCAAGCTGTTGTTGATGCAAAATGAGCTAGGAGAATGCAAAGCCAAGTGGGTGACTATGTTACAAGAATATGATATGGAAATTCAACCCATGAAGTTGGTAAGAGGACTGGGACTGACCAAGACAATGGTAGAAATGGGTTCTGGCCTTGTTACCCAACATTATAATCTTGAGGGTGTTTCTCTAGGGTGGCTGGTATAATGACATTATCCATTACTTATTGAATCAGGAGTGTCCCAAACACCTTAATTCAGTACAAAGGAGAGCTCTACGTTTGAGGGGTGGCAGTTTCATGATGAAGGGAGTTGTCCTATACAAGATAAATCATGAAGGTTTCTACTTGAGATGCCTAAACAAGGAGGAGGCAAGGAGAGTGTTGATTGAATTTCATGAAAAATATGGCATAACTGAATTTTATTTGAATCGGTAGTGTCCCAAACACCTTAATTCAGTACAAAGGAGAGCTCTACATTTGAGGGGTGGCATTTTCATGATGAAGGGAGTTTTCCTATACAAGAGAAATCATGAAGGTGTCTACTTGAGATGCCTAAACAAGGAGGAGGCAGGGAGAGTGTTGACCTACTTTCATGAAAAATATGGCACAAGCCGTGGTTCAACATCTTCCATTGCAAATCAGATCCTGAGGGCAGGCTATTACTGGCCTACCTTGTTCAAGGACACACATCACCATGTGAGAACTTGCCATGTGTGCCAAACTAGGGCAAGAAGGGAGAGAGGTGCAACTCTTCCACTTCAGCATATCATAGAGGTAAAACCATTCGCACAGTGGGGCATGGACTTCATAGGTCCAATAAACCCACCATCATCTGCAGGCCATAGATATATTCTTACCATAACTGATTATTTTACTAGATGGACCGAGGCTCTTGCATGCAAGCAATGCTCCTCCAAAGTGGTAATCAATTTCATGGAATTAGGTATCATTAATCACTTTGGTTGTCCATTTATTGTAGTTTGTGATAACGGTTCTGCATTTGCATCTTTAATTTTTTCTAACCGAGCTTATGATCATGAAATTTCCATAAAATTTGCATCCAATTACTATCCGCAAGGGAATGGTTTGGCTGAGTCTTCCAATAAGAACCTCTTGAAAGTCATCCGAAAGTTACTAGAAAAGAACCCCAAAGATTGGCACACTGAGCTCAGATTTTCTCTTTGGGTAGACCGCACTAGACACAAGGCATCCTTAGGAACCTCTCATTATCATCTATTGTATGGTTTGGAACCTGTCTTTCCCATCCAACTGAAAATCCCTACGCTACAATTCATCAATAAGTATTATGTTTGAGAGGATAAGCGTGAAGCCCGCTTGGCTAAATTGTTACACCTTGAGGAGAGAAGAGATGAAGCCTTAGAAAACTTTGCTAAACATCAAGGTGTAGTGAATAGATGGTTTGATAGGAGAGCCAAGGTGAAGTCCTTTAGAATCTCTAACTTGGTTCTCTACTAGGATAAAGCCCATGACAAAAAAGGGGAGCATGGAAAAGTTGACAAACTTTGGCTTGGCCCTTATCAGACTGTAGAGATTCCGGGAGATAATGATTTCCATTTGAAAACCCTCATTGGAGGAGATATCCCACTGCCTGTCAATGGGCAGTATTTGAACCATTACTTCCAATCTTGAGTTGTTCTCAGCTTTTTCCTTGTACATAAGTAGATCAAGTTTCCTTTATTCTTTTTTTGTTTCTGCTTTGGTTTCCTTTTGGGGTTTTCCCTGCTGCTTTGTTGTTGCTTTTTGGGGTTGTCTTACTTTCCTCTAGGCTTGTTGCATCTATACAACTAGCTTCTTGTCTGGGGCTGCTTTGGGATTTCTTTTACAAACTCTTATCATCTTTTTAGAGTCATTCAAACTAGTGGAATTCCTTTATCTGATGTTGCATGGGCTGGGAGTTAGTGTCACTTGATTTAGTCAAATTATGGAATATATTTGGGTCTTATATCTTCACACAAATCTTAAGAATTCTAAGGTTGCATATGGTCTTTAGGAGGTCTTTCTGGGTGAGAAATCTTAAATTCTACTCCAGTGCCACTGTGGTTCTCATCCTTGAGTGTGGGCTTAATTTCCTACAAGGTGAAAAATAAAGCTTTAAAAGAAAATCTCAAAAGAGAATATCAAAAGAAAAGAAAAGAAAATATTGAAAATAAAAATCAAATTTTCACCTTTTCAAGGGTATCCTAGTATCTCTACCGGGGCTATGGAAGCCTGGTTGGAAGTAGAGCTATGCTAGGGAGGGTCACAGTGACAACCTCACCGGGCCTATGGATGCCTGATTGGTAGTGAGGCTCTATCCAGGTTTCTTTTGGAGTTGGGATCCTTATGTAGCCCTATCAGACTGAGTTTGGTCCTTGTTGCAACTTAAGAAAGGGAAATAAATGCATATGCACACACTTTGACCCTAGTACAGGAAAGGTTTTCCTGCTTGTGATTTCTAAAACCTTGTCCATTTGTAACCTAATGCTTGGATGGAAACCAAAGATTCTTAGTTCATGATGCCAGTTTGTCATCAAAATTCTCTAGAGCATTTCCCCAGTGGAGTCGCCATTTGTTGTGCACTTTTGCACACACGCCCCACTGAAAGTAGGGACCCTCTCTTGGCCTGCCCTTTTGGGCCCATTTTCTGTGGCCTTGCCCCCTCTGATGTGCTTATCTTTGAAGGTCTTTGAGTTTTTTTCTTTGGTTTTTCCTTGGTCTTGGGTGCCTTTGTGTTCAGTTCTCGATGGTTTTGGGGTCTCGCGGATGTCCTCTCTAGGGTGGTTTTCTTTTTTCCTTGTGTTTTTTACCTTGGTGTTTTCGTTTGGGTACTAAGGGTTGTTTTCTTCCCTTAGGTTTTCCCTTGTTTTATTTGTTCATTTTGTTCTGCCAGAGGCAGAACCAGGATGGAACCTGGCCCTGAACTTTCCCAAAGTTCACTGTCCAGTTTTTGTTCTTGTTCTGACTCTTCTTCCTGCCTCCTCATTTTCTTTGTTGCTCTACCCATTTTTGGCCTAAGGGTTGGCTTCCCCCCCCTTAGGTTTTCCTCGATTTGTTTCTTCCTCCACTTTTTAGAGACAGAGCCAAGATGGAACTAGATTATGAACTTTCATGAAGTTCATGGTTCGCTTTTTCTTTCTGATCTGCCTCTACCTCCCATATTCTGGTTGTCTTTGTCATTTTGTTTGTCTTTGTCTTGGGGTCAATCTCCTCCCGTCGGTCTTTTTTCCACCTTCGCATTGGTCTTCCTTCCCTTTGAACTTTGGCAAAGTTCATCGTTCGGCCCCCATTCCCGTTCTGACTCCACTTCCGCATGTTCTTTGTTCTATGTTCCAGTTCCCATTCCGCCTTCGCTTGTTTCCCTTTCAGTCCCGGTTTTCATTCCGCCTCCGCCGTGTTTGGCTTTGGTTTTTCCTATTTTCTTTTCGATTTTGGTTCATGTTTTCGTTCCGCCCCCACCTATGTTGTTTTTATTTTCGTCTCACTTCGGGCTCCGCTTCCGCTTGGGTTTGTGCATGATTTTCTTGCCTTAGGAAATATGATTGATCAGATTGGATTTTGGTGATGTTTTGTGCATTAATGGTGGCCCGTTTTGAGTGCAGGTTAGATCGATTTGATGGTTGTTGTTGGGGATAATAGAAGAATGGGTATACCTTGAATATTTTGGTGGATCTACAAATGCACTCGGGTGTATTGCGGATGATTTCAGATGAAGCCCATCCCCACATGCAAGGTCGATTTGTTTGGTTTCCATTAATGCACAATGGGCGTGATGTGAGGAGCTCGGCCTAGTCTGACCAAATCTGGGTCATTCGTTTTCCTTGCTTGGTTTGATCAATGACTTGTGTATGTGTTGGTGTTCATGCGCATTTCTATTCATGCAGGTGGGGCATTGATGACGGCATGGCTCGAGGTGTTGCACTGACTTTGGGTGATCCCATATTGATTTGATGGGGTGCTTGTGCATTCAATGTCGAGCGGTGGGTTATTGCTGACTGTCGAGACATATTTGGTTGGTGGTCGAGCTTCTCTGTAACCCTACCTTTGTTCACACAGGAGCAGTGTTTATAAGTATGGCCTTTTGCCTCATTTGTAAGGGTTCTCCAATCAGTTCTCCCACTAGTTGATTGAGCAAACTAAGTTAGAGTACTTGTAATAGTAGATTTAGCAGTAGAGTAGCATGTTAGAAGGTTATAAGTTAGTTTCACATTTCAAGCAAGTGTTGTAACAGACCCAAATTGTTGCTAATATGATGATTTAATATAAAGTGTAGACATTGTGCTATGGCTGGTGCCTTCTTTGGATTGGATAATCTTGCATAATTCTTGTTTTATCTTTCAAATCACTTTGAAATATTTGAATTTATCTTAGGTTTAATTAGTAATGCTTGTGATTTAATGCTTGGAGTGTTGTAGCAATCCTTGGTTCATACTTTGGGTAGCTTCTCAATTGTGGGAATGTTGTGCAAGGTCAACTTGTACCTTAGATTCATGTGCCTAGTTCAGCTCTAGATATTCATCCAACTTTATTAAATGAATACCCACTGTCTAAAAATATTTAATACCTTAAAAGATTGCACTGTTCTTTGCAAGATCGTAGGTATAGCTTGGGTCGAACAGAAATTGGTTTAAGGGATTGGTCCATTCCAAATATTTCATCATTTGCATGGTTAGTTTTAGAAGTAGTGTTAGAATTAGGACTTTTGAAACCCCCACCTTTTGTTATTTCTTTTATTATTTGGTTAAACTATAAATCTGATAAGTTTGGATCTTCCAGCATATGTGTGTAAGACCCCTTGTGATTACCAACATTTTCACATTTATCACTGAGTTTGTTCTACTACATCGTCATGACCTGTCACCCGAGAGACCTTGGGGTTATCTCTTTGCTCATAAGAGATCAACCTTTCAAGAGAGATAAGATAGCTTTTATTTTGTCTATATTGTTGCCATGCAGAAACACTAAAAAATAGTACCCTACCACACAAGAAGCACGTCAGGTTTTTCCTCTGTAGTAGCAGACCTTAACGATATGAAAAGCATGATGTGATAATTTTTTAATGAGCTAGTTCTCATAAAATTGTAGAAAGAAGATCCTTTGAATCAAGCAACTTAGACATACCAAGGGAGTAGACCTTTCTATCAATAGAATCAGTAGAGTACATATCAACGACCTTCGGGTTGGGAAGGTTAGCAAGCAACTTTCGCTAACCAAATAGTCACAGTTACTATGACATTGGAAACGATCAAAGATAGTCATAGCAAAGAGTTGGTACTAGGCCAAAAAAACCAGGCGGATGATGAAAACGCATGGTGTTTTCCTTGAAATGATAGCCACATGCCTCAGAATTTCCCCAAAGGAAACTTGCAGTAGAGAATAGCAGAGCACAGGAAAAAAGGTGTAAAACCAAACATAGAAGAGTATGAGTCTCTTGAGATGGAGAATGCCTGATTTTGAGTGTAAATGCAAGGGATGTTTGTAGAAAAAGAGCTCGAAATAGCACCTGATCAAGCACTTTTCTCTTGGATGGAAGAACAAGATACATTTTTTTATGAACAAAGCCTTGACAACTAGCACTCCACAGGTATAGTCGGATTACAATACCAAATCCAAGAGAAGACTCAATGGGGAATATGTGTTGTAGGCTCTGCCTCATTCCCAACATCACTAGCTACCATCGTTGAAGAGACGGTGGCCCCAATTGATTGTTCGACAGACTATTCAGTCGGCTCTACAACAACAAATTTCTTCAATGCCCAACAAATTGACTGATAAAACATTCAATCTATTCATAATGGATCGCTTTCCATAGAAGCCTATGGATATTCCTCCATTTAGACCCAAGGTTCAGCTGGTCAGAATGCTTAACATAGTAGAGAAGAATAAAGAAAGAGCCTACTAATGTATCTCTATGGGACATAATATCCATCCCAGAGCAAAGGTCATTGCTTGAAGGAGCACTAAAAAAGGAAGAACCAATGTCACACATGGATGGGGCTCCGTCGTGTGATCTGAATAAAGACAAAGTCCCCACATCGGATCCTCAAATTTTGAAGGTCATAGCTTATACAAATGATGTGGAGAAAGAAAAAGAGGGAGAGGTAAGCAAGCCAAAGCCCACTCCTTTCTTTTTAGCATTAATTGTGGGGGATAAGCTTTTACACAATAATATAATTGAATCGAGAGCCAGTACGACAGTCATGCCAAAGCAAGTGGTCGATGCCTTAATGCTCAAGTATGAACCTTTGGAAAAGGGAATCATATAGTTGGATGGAAAGAAGGTTCTGATGGTCGGTCGGATAAAAAATTTATCCTTAGCCTTTTTTTCGTGTCCAAGCCAGACAGTCTCATAAGAGGTAGTAAGAATCGACATCCCCCTAGTTTTTTGGATGTGTCTCTCTAGAGATTTCACCGTGAAGCTAGGTGGATATTTGGCACTAGATTGGTCCCATTTTATACTAAGAACTAAGCATGGAGCAAAGATCAAGATTATTTCAAAATATCTACATTCCGAACACATAGCAGATAATGTTGTTCTCTGTTTTGAGGCTGCACATACTTCTTTTTCAAAACAAGAAGGGTATTGCATTGAAATGTATGAAGATGAAGAAGACACAAGCATGCGGACCCTTGAAGAGGAGGTTCTCCTTAACTAGTTCATTGATTCTGACCCATTTGGTAATTTCCATGCCACGGGACTGGGTACTTATGTCATATTTGATGATGATGTGATCCATCTGAAACTAATAAAAGATCGGGTAATCTATGATGATTCGATGGATAATCACTTGTGGACCTTGTACTTGGATGTTGCTAAATGCAAGGCTAGTTCTGGAGTAGGAGTCTGATTGTTGTCTCTAACAGGATCTGAGACCCTTAAGGCATATCATTTCTAGTTTTCGTGCTTAAATAATGATGTGGAATATGAAGCATTAATCCACGGTCTTTCCCTTGTCGAGCGGATTGGTGCGAAAAGATTGCAAGTATTTGGAGATTCTAAGTTGATAGTAAGCCAATTTTGTGGCCAAGTGGCAGAAAACATACCAGGATGAAGGCCTATAGACATCAGATATGGGACCTAATTGAAGTTTTTGAAGCTTTCAATTTGCAAGTTATTCCTCGGTCCTTGAATGATATAGCAGATCAGATGGCTTCCATCGGGTCATAATTTGAGCCTGTTTTCGACTCTAAACAAAGTGCAGTCTGCATTATTGTTTGACTGTCAATTCTTGAAAATGACCAAAACTGGCAGGTATTTGAAGATGATGCCTAGATAGCCACCTTTGTTCAAAAGTCTGAATGACCTTCCAACTATTCAAAATTAGAATTCCAAAAATTTGAAGGATAGGTCATTCAGCTAAAGGGCAACAAACTTCCTTGGGGTTTTATTTCCCTTGAGAATTTATTTGATTGTGAAGATGTGAGGAATGGAAAGCAAAGGTTGATAGCCAACGAAAAGGATTTTGAAGAGTTAGATGTTGGGAATGAAAAAAGACTGAATGTTGAAAGAAATGTACAGTAGGAAGACAGAGAAAGGTTGAAGAGTTTGTGCTCTAAGTATGAAGGAGTTATAGCATGGACCTACGATGATCTTAGAGGATACGACCCTAGTATAATTCAACATACCATCAACTTGGTGGAAGGGTCAAATCATTTTCAACAGAAGCAAAGGCCTACCAATTCGAAGGTCAAAGCACTAATGGTGCAAGAGCTCACTAAACTGATCGAATCCCAAATCACTTATCAGATTAAACACTCAACTTGGGTGTCTAATTTGGTACCAGTTCAAAAGAAAAATGATGAAATTAGGCTTTGTGTCTATTTTTAGGACCTGAATAAGGCCTCATTGATAGATCATCACCCTTTTCCTGCCATGGAGTAGATCTTGCAAATAGTGGACGGTTCTGAGATGTTCTCATTACTCGATTAGACACCCAAGTACTTGTCAAGCAGAGTGACCAACAAAAGATGACATTTACCACCAAGTGGGGCACATTCACATATGCAAAGATTCCCTTCAGACTCTCAAATGTCAGTGGGACTTTTCAGTGGGCCATGGACATCGCTTTTCCAGGATTGATTAATTCTATCATTTTGATTTACTTGGATGATCTGACCGTCTTTTCAAAAGTAGAGGTTGATCACTTTGATCACCTAGAACAGATCTTTCATAGGTTCCAAAAGTTCAAGAGTTCTTTAAATCCCAAAAAATGTGTTTTTAGAGTACCTCAAGGTAAACTTCTTGGTTTTGTGGTGTCCAAAGAAGGAATTACAATAGACTCTAAAAGAGTCAAATCTATATTGGATTTTCCTTTACCAGTAAACCAAAAGGGGTTACTATATTGCTTAGGAAAGATTAATTTTGTCAGTCATTTCATTTCCGAATTTGCAGGCATCGCAAGGCCCATCACCTTGATGCTAAAGAAGAATACAATTCTCAAATGGACTCCCAAAGGCAAAGAAGATTTCAAATAGATAAAGAAGGCTATCTTTGCTACTTTGGTATTGGCCAATCCATATTTCTCTAAAGATTTATTGTTAAATATGTATATAGTGGCCAACATAGCTTAGCTTTTGTGCTCACTCAAAAGGACAAGAAGGATAATGGAGAGCATCTAATTTCCTTTCATTCAAGAACCCTCGAGGGTAATGAGGCCAGATATAACTTTGTAGAGAAGCAAGAATTTTCTATTGTCAAGAGTCTCAAAAAATTTTGACACCTAGTGTCAGCCAATAAGATCACTATTTTGGTCGCCCACCCAAGTGTAAGGGAATACATCACTGAGGGAGAGATAACTGAAGAAATAGAAAATTGGATCACCAAGATCCTAGAGTATGACATGGACATCAAGCCAATAAGTTGGTGCGAGGAAGAGGCCTGTTTGCATATCTTGCATGAGAGTCAGGTTCCGAACCTGAGAAGGATATTGATCAAGTCTTCTTGAACCAATTTGAATCCGACGAATCTTGGGTAATGGATAAAAAATTATACATGTAGAAGGGATATTACCCGATGACTCTTCCCTCCCAAAAACAAAGATACTATCAACTACAAGGCACCAGGTATGTGTTGGTGGAAGGAATTTTATTCAAGAGAAACTATGATGGAGTGTTTCTCTGATGTTTAGACAAATGTCAATCAAATACGATGCTGACAGAATTTCATAGCAGTTCTATGGGTGGACATTTTTCTGTTAAAACCACCACTCTGAAAATTATGCGAGTAGGATATTATTGGCCCTCAATGTTTTTAGAAGCACACTGTTTGGTGCAGAAATGCACTCAATGCCAATTCTTCATTGGCAAGAGAAAAAAAAATTCTTTTCCTTTGAGTCCCATTGTAACTAAGGAACCTTTTGCTCAATGGGGTTTGGATTTTGTTGGAATGATAAATCCTATCTCTTGTGCTAGTCATAAGTGGATTCTCACAGCGACTAATTATTTCACAAGATGGATAGAAGTTGTCACCCTAAAAGGCACTACAGAAGGTGAGATTGTTAACTTTCTAGAAGGGCTAGTGACTAGGTTCGGTTCACCAAAGACCATCATATCTAACAATGTTAGGGCCTTCGTAGGTTTGAAGGTGTTAGATTTGTCCATCAAGAATAGGATCTACCTCAAGACCTCTTCAAATTACTACCCACAAGGGAATGGTCTAGCAGAGTCAACAAATAAAAACCTAATTAGGTTAATCAGGTGCATTGGGTTTGAATGACAAAGGGAATGGCACGAACATCTATGGGCCACTCTGTGGGCAGACTGAATCACATCGAAATAGATCCTAAAGATATCTCCTTAAGAGTTAGTCTATGGAAAGGAAGTAGTTTTTCCTATCTCTACGGAACTACCTTCATTATAATTACTGAAATCCCTAGAAATAGAGGAAAATAGTGGAATGGAGGTACGAATAGGCGAACTTCTCGAATTGGAGGAAAATAGAGAAAAATATTTTGAAGCTATGATCAGCCACCAGTGAATGGTCAAGTGATGGTTTGATAAAAATACTTCCAACCTAGATTTCCAAGAAGGGAGCTTGGTTCTAAAATATGATGAGTTCATAGCAAAACTAGGACAACACACCAAATTCGAAGCATTGTGGAAGGGCCCCTTTTGAATCAGTGCGTGCAAAGAAAGGAATGCATAAAAATTAGAAGATATGGAAGGTAATTCTTTGGGGATACTAGTGAATGGTATTCATCTAAAACCATTCCATTAAAGTATGACATTCTTTAAAATTTTCATAGATATGTACAATATGTAAAAAAATTGTAAAAAAACTTAGGTTTTAGATTTAAGAATAAGCGAGAAAATAGAAGAAGTATGAAAAGATATTATATTTATTGTATATATTCTTTATCGAATTTACAGTATGGGGTAGCCCGAGGTTCATATTTTACCAGAAAACCTCTTTCGAGCAAAACATAGAAGAGGGTATTTGAGAAAAATAAAAAAAGAAAGACAAAATGGAGGCATTTTTACAAAAAATTAAAGAAAGGCCTCCACCTATCAATATAGGGGCTTGTTGCCCATAATCACTTTTTCTTTTTCCTCTTCTTCTTCTTCACTTGCAGACAGCAGGAACACAATTCATGGACATTGACCTCATTCTATATAGTTGAAGATGATGAGCTTGAACTATTTCTTTAAGTCATATTGAGCCTAAGCTTCATCAACACCATACTCCTGAAGGAGATAGGTAGTAGAAGGTAGAGACAAGGCATAGTGTCTATTCAGGTCCATGGTGTGAAATTCTCTAAGAAAGGGAAGCCAAGGCACGTCCATGCCATAGTTGATGAACCTACGAAGGTCCATTGTGCTAGGAATGTCGATGCCAGGGATAGCAACTTGCACTATTTCACCAAGCGCTTCTAACAGAGAAACGTCGAACATGCAGCCACAAAGCTCAATTATCCTAGTTTTGGTGATATTCAGGTCCAGCAAAGAAGCCACGAAGTGGGACAGACGTTGCAATTGGTTTGCATCTGGTTCTCATCTTCAATGAATTCCATGCCAACGACCCACAAAAAGGAAATTATCCCTATGTGGTCGCACCCCTTTACCAAGCACTTAATTCTCTCACCTGTAACCTCCCCGGTGAAGGAATATTTTGGCCTATGTGGGAGAAGATGAACAGGAGTACCCAGACCCGTAGGCATGATTGGAGCAGTAGAGAAAAAGGCAATATTGCAGATAGAAAGAAGATAGCTAAACTTTGAAGTTTTTCTTTTTCGAATGAATATAACCTTGAGGTGTCATATCTAATTATAGAAAAGAGGTGTCAAAATGGTTAAATAGTGGAGTTTCTATTTTTGGCAAGACGGTAATGGAAAATTTCAAGGCAGCCAGTGAATGGAGAATAGATCATATGGAAAATCTGTCATCAAGTTTGAGATTTAATGTTTGGGTGTTGAGAGTAAATGCCCGTATAGGCCAATTTTTGACATGTGTCCTTGGTCATAATTAGCATCATCCAACTTGTGTAAATGAAAGGAGGGTATGTCCAGGATCATGATGGACCAAAAAGTTGCGATATGTAAGTGATATGATGGTCCATGTGGCTAACAACTTTTTTTTTACCAAAAATTGATGAAATGAAAGGGTTTTTAAAGGAGATTCTCAGCTTTCCACCAATATAAATTATACTTTATTTGAATTTAATAAATAATTACTATCCATTTTCTATTTGAATTATGACTAAAGTCTTGATTGATAGGTTGATTGAAAAACATCTATAGCTTTCAAACAGGATCACATTTTTTGAATCCAAAACATGTGTTACATTCTATGCTTCACATACTACAGGATTAAGAAAAAAAAAAAGAATTTCATGAAGTTTTGACCAAGTTAAGGTGACACATGAGTTTTTATATTTTTTAAAAGTTGTAATAAAAAATTCATAATTAATTATTTACTTCTAAAAACTTACAAAAAAATATGCATCACATCGATACATGAGTCCTCTACTTATATCTAAAATATTATAAGAAAATATTATCATTTTATTGTGGTTAGGGTGGTCAGACAAATGCCTACTTATTTTTTCCCTAAAATTTAAGTACTATTGCATTGAAATTTCAAATTTACACCAAATAGATTTTTTTTTAAAATCAACCTAGTAGTTTAGAAACTACATTCAATTTGCTACAAATTCTATTCTTACACATTTTTGAAATAATATAGATAACTTATTCAAATTTTTATGTCAAGTTGCCTAACTCTAATTTTCTGAATTTTCATTGCCACCTAAGGGCTTATTTTTTCCATGATAATCCTACACATACCTAGGACATGGATTAATGTGCTAATGCCTAAAAAATTAATGCGAAAGTCTTTTCAAGACTACTTCGCATCACTAAACAAAGATTGACATAAATAATGACACTCTCCCCAAGGCAACGAGTTTATTTGAGAAAAGAGGCGATGAAAAAGAATGTACTAAATTCATTTCTACAGAGTTTTGGAATTCTCGAGGGATATAGACCCTCTACCCACACGTATCTCCTGTTTGGCAGCATTTAATGGACCAGCAGTAATGGCTTAGCCTTAACTACATGTACTTATTAGGAAATTAATTGCACGAAAAGTAGTTTTTTCCAAAGGAAGCAAAGAGGAAGTGGCCATTTCAGTAAAATATCTAGAACTTTTGAAGTAGTCATGGAGGAACCAACAACGACTGGGAGAAGAGCTAAATCTACACCAAGGAGGCCCATTTTTGCCAATATTTTTGGGCGAAAACCATTTGCCAATGCCCCAGTGCCTGAGGATCAACC
Source organism: Sequoiadendron giganteum (assembly GCA_007115665.2). NCBI lineage: Eukaryota > Viridiplantae > Streptophyta > Pinopsida > Cupressales > Cupressaceae > Sequoiadendron > Sequoiadendron giganteum. The sequence continues at coordinate 38,221,647 of VCHN02000014.1, forward strand.
TTTCGAATTTTGTATTGTTAGTATGTCGCGACTGATCATTCTATACTGTACACTCTTCATGTATATTACTGAAAAAGGGAAAAAACACAAAAAGGGAAAAAACCCCGATTTTGTATAACCCTAATTTATAAAGGGTTTAGGATAGAGTTATAGTATGACAAGAAACAAGCGATTATTCGTGATATTGTAATAGGTTTTTTTACATTGGTTAATGAAATCATTGGATGGCTGCGGTTTGGTGGATGTAGCCCACATTGGGTGAACCACGTTAAATTCTCTGTGTTATTTTTCTGTGTGTTTTATTTCTGGTTTATTTGATAAAATCTGCATTTAGCTTTTAGATATCTGCCATTAAAAACCTAACAGTTGGTATCAGAGCGGGTTGTTTTCAATTAACGTTTGTAGGAAAGTCTCACGGTTGAGTGGGAGTCTCATGGTTAAGTGGGAGCAATGACAGATGAGGGTAAGTTGAAGGTTGATAAGTTCAATGGGCAGAACTATCAGTTATGGAAGATGCAGATGGAGGATTATCTCTATCAAAAGGATTTATGGTGGCCATTGGAAGGGAAAACCAAGAAACCCACAACAATGATGGATGAGGATTGGGATATTTTGGACAGAAAGGCACTTGGCAGTATTCGCTTATGCCTAGCACAATCACTGGCATTCAATATCACAACAGCAAAGACAACTCTAGAGTTGATGGAAACCCTAGCAAAGTTGTATGAAAAGCCTTTCGCTTCGAATAAGGTATTTCTTATGAAGCATTTATTTAAAATGAAAATGGTAGAAGGTGGATCAGTTACTGATCATTTAAATGAGTTCAATACAGTTACTAGTCAATTAACTTCTGTAAAAGTAGACTTTGATGAAGAAGTTAGGGCTCTTTTGATTCTGTGTTCTTTGCCTGAAAGCTGGAATAGCTTGGTAATGGCGGTTAGCAATTTTGTTTCTGGTTCAAATACATTGAAATTTGATGATGTTGTTGGTGTTATTTTGAGCGAGGAAATTCATAGAAAAAGTTCAAGTGGAACATCCACATCAGGCAGTGTTTTGAATGCAGAAAGCAGGGGCAGAACAAACCAGAGACGAAACAATTTTGGGAGTCGCGGGAAGTCACGAGGAAAATCAAGGGACAGAAGGTCCCAATCTAGAGACAAGAGTGATTGCTGGTACTGTGGTAAGCCAGGGCATGTAAAGAAATATTGTTGGTCTCGAAAAAATAAAGGAGACAAACAGGAAGGAAATAAAGAGGCAAATGTGGTAAGTAATAAATCTGATGAGGATGCTTTGATTCTTTCTCTTGATAATGCTGATGATTCTTGGGTGTTAGATTTAGGAGCTTCATTTCATGCTACGCCCCATAGAAATTATTTTCTTGATTATGTCTAAGGGGATTTTGGGCTAGTTTATTTGGGAGATAATGAACTCTATCAGATTGTTGGAAAGGGAAGAATCAAGATCAAGTTGCAGAATATGAATCATTGGCTACTACATAAGGTAAGGCACGTTCCAAAGCTAAAAAGAAATTTAATTTCTGCAGGGCAACTAGATGATGAAGGTTGTGTTGTTACATTTAGTGATAAAAATTGGCAGGTTACAAAAGGTGCCTTAGTAGTAGAAAAATGTGCGAAAGTAGGCACCTTATATCTTTGTATAGGTCATACTGTTCCTTCTACTTTAGCTATTGCAGATAAAAATCAATGTTTAGGAACAGTTGCTGCAGTTCAGCAGGAAGAAAATTAGATAGTTGCTACGAATTCTGAATCAGCACTATGGCATAACAGACTTGGGCATATGAGTGCAAAAGGTATGAAAGTACTTAATTCAAAGAATGTTTTACCAAGTCTAAAATGTGTTAATATGGATTTCTGTGAAAGTTGTGTTTATGGAAAACAAAAGAGAGTTAGTTTTCTCAAGGATGGGAAACAAAAGAAAGATGAGAAATTGGAGCTTGTGCATATGAATGTATGGGGACCAGCTCAGGTATCTTCTCTCGGTGGCTCCCATTATTATGTCACATTCATTGATGATGCAACTAGGAAGGTATGGATTTATTTCATTAGGCAGAAATCTGATGTATTTGAAACTTTTAAAAAATGGAGAATCTTGGTTGAGAATGAGACAGGTAAAAAGTTGAAATGTCTCAGATCTGATAATGGTGGTGAGTATTGCAGCAAAGAGTTTGAAGATTATTGTTCCTCTAATGGTATTTGTAGGCAGAAAACGGTTCCAAGGACTCCACATGAAAATGGAGTGGCTGAGCGTATGAACAGAACAATAATGGAGTGTGCACGAACTATGATATTGCATGCTGGGTTGCCTTTAAACATGTGGGAAGAGGTTGTAAATACTGCTATTTATTTAATTAATAGAGGTCCTTCTAATATTTTGGGTTGTGGTATTCCAGAGGAAGCATGGAAACGTAAGAAGGTAAGTTATTCTTTTCTGAAAACCTTCGGTTGTGAAGCATTTGCACATATAGATTTTGAAAATAGAACCAAGCTTGATGTAAAATCAAAGAAATGTATATTTGTTGGATATGGCATAGATGAATTTGGTTATAGGCTTTGGGATTTTGAAAATAAGAAAATTGTGAGAAGCAGGGATGTCATATTCAATGAGAAAATGTTGTACACAGATCTATTGCAACAGCATGAGAAGAAAGAATAGGATTATGCAGTGTTGGATGATATTACAAACACCAATGTTCCAGTGGTTCCTCATGCTCCGCAACAACAGCAACAAGAAATACTAAAAACTCCAGTGAATGTTAGGCGATCTTCAAGGTTAAGTAGACCTCCAGAAAGATTTTCTCCCTCTTTGTACTCTATTCTATTAAGTGATGCTGGTGAACTAGAATGTTATCATGAAGCTATGCAGGTGGATACCAAGGTTCAGTGGGAGCATGGAATGGAAGAAGAAATGGACTCCTTGCTGAAAAATCAGACTTGGGAATTATGCAAGTTGCCTGCAGGTAAAAAGGCTTTAGCAAACAAATGGGTTTATAGGATGAAAGAGGAGGATGGAGGTAAGAAAAGATTTAAATCTAGATTAGTTGTAAAGGGATTTGCACAGAAACAAGGTATTGATTTTGATGAAATATTTTCTCCAGTTGTTAAAATGACCTCTATTCGTACTGTGTTAAGTATTGTGGCTGTTGAAGATTTGCATTTAGAACAGCTTGATGTTAAAACTGCCTTTCTCCATGGTGATTTGGAAGAGGAAATTTATATGGAACAACCACAAGGATTTGAGGTCAAAGGTAAGGAGAAACTGGTGTGCAGATTGAAGAAAAGCTTATATGGCTTGAAGCAAGCACCTCGACAATGGTATCTTAAATTTGATAGTTTTATGGCTGAGCAAGGTTACAATAGGTGTAATTCAGACCATTGTGTTTATTTTAAGATGCTAGGTGAAGATAGCTACATTATTTTATGTTTATATGTTGATGATATGCTTGTAGCGGGGTCTAACATGGATCACATAAAGGAGTTAAAACAACAGTTAGCAAATTCATTTGCTATGAAGGATTTGGGGGCAGCGAAAAAAATCCTTGGTATGAAGATTACAAGAGATAGGAAAAATAGGAAATTGTTTTTATCTCAGGTTGATTATGTTAAAAAGGTGTTGTAGAGATTTCATATGGAGAATGCAAAAGCTATCAGCACACCTTTGCCCAGTCATGTAAAATTGACTAAGGATATGTGTCCAAAGACACAAGAGGAGGAAGAAAAAATGCCCAAGGTACCATATGCTTCAGTTGTAGGTAGTTTAATGTATGCCATGGTATGCACGAGACCAGATATTGCACATGCTGTAGGAGTTGTTAGCCGATATATGAGTAATCTAGGAATTGAGCATTGGAATGTAGTGAAATGGATTCTCAGGTATTTGAAAGGTACACCAAATAAACATTTATGTTTTGAGCGCTCTAATACAGATTTAAAAGGCTATGTTGACTCAGATCTGGCAGGGGATATTGATACTAGATGTAGTACCACAGGTTATGTATTTACCGTTGGTGGGACAGCAGTAAGTTGGATATCTCGATTGTAAAAGGTGGTTGCTTTATCCACCACAGAGGCAGAGTATGTGGCTGCAATAGAGGCAACAAAGGAGATGATATGGATGCAATTTTTCATGGAAGAGTTGGAAAAACAACAAGCTAAAAATTACTTGTTCACAGACAGCCAGAGTGTTATACATCTTGCAAAGAATTCTGCCTTGCACTCTAAAACCAAACACATATAGTTGAGGTATCATTCATTCGGTCAGTGTTGGAGGATGGACAGGTAAAGCTGGAAAAGATACATACAGATGTAAATCCAGCGGATATGTTTACTAAGGTAGTGATAAGGGAGAAGCTGAGCTCCTCTTCAACTTTGGTTGGCCTTCAAGGTTGAATTAAATTATAAGAAAGCAGCAAGGTCCATGGTGCTTATTTCCAGTGGGAGCTGTAAGTGCAGCGGTGTTGTCCAGGTTCAGTCTCCAAGTGGGAGATTGTTTAGGTGTGGAGCCTGATCAGTCTCCAAGTGGGAGATTGTTGGTATGTGGTGATTGATCATTCTATACTGTACACTCTTCATGTATCCTTGTCGAGGTTTGGGGGTGCTAGCTCCCGAGAAAAATTTTTGTCCTGCTTTTTCGTGAAATTACTGAAAAAGGGTAAAATCACAAAAAGGGAAAAAACCCTGATTTTGTATAACCCTAATTTATAAAGGGTTTAGGATAGAGTTACAGTATGACAAGAAACAAGTGATTATTCATGATATTGTAATAGGGTTTTTTACACTGGTTAATGAAATCATTGGATGGCTGCGGTTTGGTGGATGTAGCCCACATTGGGTGAACCACGTTAAATTCTCTGTGTGTTTTATTTCTGGTTTATTTGATAAAATCTGCATTTAGCTTTTAGATATCTAGCATTAAAAACCTAACATGTATAAGGGTGTCAATAGATGGGAGTGTTAAAAGGGAAGCGGTGCAAGATGTTTCCGACAATGTTTTCGACCCCAAGTTGGAAAAGAGCCCTAAAAACCTCAGAGAAGGAGCTTTTCAAAGAATGAAAGATCACGGTAGCTCTGAGAGTTTTTCCTCTTGGCTCTAGAATTATGGGTTGCCACAATTCATGATACCTTTCGTACACTCGTGTTTGGAATTGGTGCATGCATGTTCCAAAAGACTTGATGAAGAGACTGGGAACATAACATGCAACAGGTTAAAGGTCATAATCTCCACTCTAGCTATATGAGAGATGTTGTGTATCCCTTTCAATTGGCATATTGAGATGTTCGTTGAAGAGGATATGGAGACCAATTGGGAGGAATCGAATGAAAGGGATAGTTTCTATCATCATGAAACAGGGGAGAGGCCAAGCAGAGGTCATTTTATTTTTCCTTTGGCATTCAATAATTTCTCAGAGAATGTGTAGGACCGTTTTTTAATGGTAGCCTGGGTTTTTAGTCTGGACAATGACGAGGAGGTCCAAACCTTTTAGATGGCCCTTGCTTTGATACTCAAGCATGAGGGGGAGTAGAGGTATTTTAATTTTGTTGATGTGATAGCTGCCAATATGTTGTTGCAGCTAAAATATTACCAAGTTAAATCTAAATTCAGGTTGGACAAGGAGGATTTAATTCAGCCAATTTTTGTATGGACTTATGTCCTGTCAAGGACAAGTAGTTATTATTGGTTTGTGTACCTTTTTCTAAAACTATTATTGCAAGAGTTATTACCTCGGTCCAGTGATCGCTTGTCTCCTGAATTTTTGTTGTGGATTAAAAACTCATCACCCCTGGTGGATTATTTCTTCAGGGAAGATTTTACATTTATAAGATATCATGGTTTTGCTAGAGAACCTTTTTGACTCCCTATATTTGTAATGGATCAGGTCTTCATGTTGGAGGCATGCCAACAAGAAAATATTGTTGACAACGCGTATGGGAGAGGAAGGAACGAAACAAAGTTATATCTACTCCCCCTCTACATTGCAGAGGGCAAGGTAGTGTTGGAGAAGCATAGAGCACAAAATGAATTGACCAATTTGTTGGTGGCTCTAGGCTTAGTCCTTATATGTGACAAATGGGATTATAATCCATCAAGATAACTTCCCTTGAAGTATGATATGTAGGAGTATGAGGAATCTAAGAGAAACCTAACACAGGAAAGGCTAGATTTTTACATCAACTTGGCCTTCATACCCATAAAGAGGCCAAAGTGGTTGAGTTTCTATAAGCCATAGGCAAGATATCAGAGGGATATTCTGATAGGCAATACCTTAAGGAATTAGATGAAATGGAAAGGATGGTCAAAACACAAAATGGCAGACTTCTAGAGGTTCTCACAAGAAATGGGTAGCACCCACAAGAAGCTTGAGGACTTTCAGCCATATGATGAATAGTTTGAAGACATTTACGAGGAGGAGGCTGATTTCGACAAAAATAATCTAGAGTCCAGCCATGAAGTAATAGAGGAATGACTTCCATACCATGATCCCAGACCATAGGAATTTGATAAGGGAAAGAGTTCTAAGAAAAATGACTCATAGATTGTATCCTCTACCAATGTTCGAAGCAAGGGGAAGAGAACCTGACGGTCCCCAAGAGGATCAACCATGAAATTTGAAGGTTAGGCTTTGGCAGGATCATCCATAAAAGGGTATGACCATTCTAGTTCAAGTCAAACAAAGTTACAATAAGTTTGATACCTAGACACATTTGATGCAACCATCAAAAAAGAGGAAGGAGAGTCTTCTCTCCAAAATGTTTGGACTGTCATGATTCAGGTAAGTCTTGCTCCCACTCTTCTTCCTACTTCTACATCTTTGGTTAATCCTTTTCCTCTGCCTATTCAAAAGAATCCTCCACGTTCGAATCTTGAGTTATTAGTGTTAAATGAACCCCCTGCTATTTTTCATCTGTCAAGTGATGTGCCACCGCATGCCGAACAAGCAGTATCTACTTTCACTGACATTGACTCCTTAATCGCCCTATCTAGGGACCCCATAGAAAAAAATTGTGTCATCCATGCTACCTATTACCCCACACCCATCCACATTTGGACAAAAAATACCTACCTCATCTATCATTTTCATTACTTTGACTAGTACTCCTGGTCCCCAATCTTAATTTGGAATCCCACCATTCTCAATGATTACTCTTCCATTCGCCACCCCACATGACCATACATCTAAAGTGTCCCCTTCTGTCACTCTATTTAGTCCGCCTCCCCATGCTTCTATGGCAGCACAGAGTATTGATAGCCTACAGACTCTCCAGAAGCATTTCGATGCAACTATGCAGGCCCAAAAAAATAGAAAGCACAAAAGAAGAGAGAAGATTGTTGAGCTGCCAGCCTCTAAGAAGATTGAGACATGTTTTAATGAAAAAAGGAATTCTCTATGGATCACCACCATGAATCCACTCACATCCCAACCTGAAGGATAGATGCAACTGGAGGACTATGATATCCAAGTAGTAGGTCTGGATTTGAATGAGATCCGCCTATGTGACAAGGTAGATCTAGAAAAGACCACTTAGAAGGTTGTATACATAGACTACAAGCGGTTAGATTAGAAGCTGAGAAAGCGTGAGGGTGAGCTGGAAAATGTAAAAGGAATGGTGAACCATTTGCAATCAGTGCTTAGGGCCCAAAATGAAGAAATGACCTGCATATTGTAGGTACATGACCAAAAAAATTAAGCAACAAGATCTCTTGCAGCGCTCGAAGATGAGAGGATATAGCTTTACACTAAGATTGATAGATTGAGGGGGGGACTTACAATTGAGCACCAATCTATTACAAAACATCAACGTGTTCAGGAAGATATAAAGAAGGAGCTAGATAGCATCTGAGCTTAGGCTTTCGATGAGATACAAAAGGCCCGACAGGAGATCAAAAAGCTAAGAGGTGATAAATAAGAAGCTGAGGCTACTTTATATGCTTGGGTTCAAGAAACACAAAATTTGGTTTCTGAGCTGAGAGAATCCCTTGACAAGAGAGATCAACTGGAGTAGAGATTGCAAGTGAAGGAGGCTTAGGTATAGGAGGAGTTAGCTGCTGCATAGAAATCCACAACCCTTCCTATAAAGAAGAGGTTGGTATCCGCTTACTGGGAGTGAATCATTGTTTCGCTTGTCGTTCTGAAACTGACCTTATAGTTCTTGAGGGATGCCCAAGAATTAAATGAAAATTTTAGCCCGTTGCCCAATCAAACTCTTTAGGAATATGCTCCTTGATTGGCCAAGTCCCAGAATTTGATCTCTAAGCTCTGTGTGGCAATGGATGATGCCCTGAAAGGTGTAGGTATTATGGATCGAAGGGCTACCTCTAGTAAAGCAAGTAAATTCACCTACTACCATAAGGTGGCATCCAGAACCAAGAACAACCAGGTGATTTTGAATAAGAGGGTCGAGGAAATCAAGAAAGATTTCAGGATCTTATACAATTATGGGTTGCCTCCCTTCCTATCAATAGATGGAGATGTATTGTTAGTCGAGTAGATTACAAAAGAGGTCAAGAACAAGGTTCAGACTCCTGCAGATCTTCTAGGCTCATGCTCAGCACTAGTAGAGGATGATATCGAGAATGAGGTTCTTCAAGTTTCTCATCTTTATTATCACATAGGGGTTATTTTAGCAAGATGGGGATTTTTTTCTTTCAAGGAATTTTTCGAGCTAGATCAAGCATAGAAGGAATTTAGTATCCTTGACCGACCGACTGACATAGACTAGAAGATGCGGCATTCTGCTTTTGTCAAACTTCAAGAATAACCAAAGGTCTGGGTTTGTGCCTTCACAAGTGAAGGCCCCTTGTGAGTCACCAGAACTGTGAAGAAATTTTTTCCTTTGTATATCTTTGTCTTTCAGCTTTATTTTTATCTTTAGGGTGATCCACACAAAAAGAGCTTATGTTTCTGATAGACATGCAATACGACATGTGGTGGTTGCGCGTGTCTCAATGATCATTCTCTCTATAGTCGGAAGCCAAACCACATGTTGATCTGGCGTACATTTTCACATTTCCACTTTTCGTAGAGATGAGACTACCCGCCCTTTTGACACATCATCCTTTCGCACCATGCAGCTATATAAAAGGAATGTTCAACTTAGAGTCTGTTAGAATGTTTTCTAACTTTTTCCAGTGAAGGGATGTGAGTTGGTGCCGCCAAAGCGACTTGGGTGATCGACAGGGTTTTGTCAGACTGTCTTCTAGGATCAAAGTGCTTACAAGAGCTAATCCTATTGAAATATCTAAATGACATAAATGTGGTAATTGAAAGTTGATGAGTAGGATTTCAATGACCTAATAAAAGATCTAGAATCAGATTTCTAAGCTATCAGATTTGGATGTTTAGCAGTCATTAACTCTAAAGGAGGTCGGCGTTTTCTCCTCTGGGTGGCTATATATTGAATATGGTAGCATGGAGCAAGGGTTCCTAAATTTTTCCCATTGGAAAATTTTTCTTTAGTATTCTTAGTTAATAGAAGTATTTCTTTAAAATTTTATAGAACACTACTTCACTTTGGCATGTTATGTCTATTTTATGATCAAACTATTGTCGGATTGGGATCCAATCTTTGTTTTATAGTTCATTTGAATCTGAAATGTGAGTTATTTTGAAGAAATATTTGAAACTATGCATGATATGGTTTGTATCAATATTTCTTCCTCTATATCTTCATCTAGAATAGAACATTGTTTTTTGCTTGATCTGAATAGTTTTTGTTATCGAATTTTCATGTTGTTTGTGTATATGATTGAATCATAAGCTTTAGAAACTGGACTATGTTATTGGACTTCTCCATTTTCTTTGTAAGGTTATCATTTTTTCATGATATGCTATATTAAGAGGAAGGGTTTGTATTGCTTTTGAATGTTTTTCTATTAAATCTGGAACTTCTATATTTAGTTTGGATCTTAATATGCATTTCCTAAGGGTTGATTGCATGACTGCATCTATGCTTGTATTGAGCCTCTGTTGTTCATTCTCCTCTCACCAGTGAAGGGAAGTGGTGTTCCGTGTCTCTCATATCACTAATAGAGGAGAACTTATGGTTTTGAAATGTTGTAAAAGTGTTGCCACATCATCATTTTTCATGTTTTGTTGTTTACATTTCCTTTTCGCTTTTCCCAAATTGAGAGAAGAGCCAACTTTATATAAAAATATTGAAGGTATTCAGTGAGGCACGTATTGTCCCCCACTCACTGAATTTCACATAAGACTGTCAGAGAGGTGCAAGCTTTTATCATCAAAATTATTAATAAGGTTAGGATTAGATATACCTTCATTGTAAATGGTTCAGGACTTAATGTTTGTAGTGCCAATTGTGAACATTTATTCATGCACCGCTTTGCATTCATGGTTTTTCTTTTCCTTTCATGGCTTTTCCTTGTTCCATATTGCTCGTAGCTTCCCGGCGTTAGCCATGTGGTCACATATCAGAGCTTTCTTTTTGTTGTATCGTTCTTCCTCTATCGGGCTTTGTGTGTTCGACGCGTTGCCCTTTCTAATATCTTTCTTAGTTGGGCCCACTTTGCATTTTCTTTTGTCAGAGGTTTGTCCATGTGGCTTCCCTTCGGAGCTTTTTGTCAGGGCATCCCTCTTTATTTTTTTCGGGCTCCATTTTTTTGATGCGTGGCACTTTTTTATGCATCCGTTATCTAGGAATTATCGCTTGTGGTCTAGTTTTTCTCTACTTTCGTGTGTTCCCTATTGATGTTGTGTGGCCCTGGTTTATCAAAGGACATGCCTGATGGCACACTATTGGATGATCCTTCTGTTCGACACTAGCTTGAGGGTATTTGGATCGTTAATGTTTTTTCTCAAGCATCTTTCTCATGGGAGATTTCAGGCTGCGGGCTGGCTTATTTAAGCAGCCTCTTTCTCATTGTAATGGTCGTTGTTGGATAGATTAAATTTCCCGAGCACTGGGAATTATCCTTTGTAATATTTTCAATTGAATTTGAACTTGCAAACTATGCCAATCAATTCAACCTCTCTATTTCCATGCATTTAATAGGATATTAAATTGTGCTTGCATTTCCTGAAGTATCTAAATGTCTATTTCAAGCTTTTGTAATCTTCATATAGCGTAATAAAATGTAGATTATGTTGTTACTCTTTTGCGTTGAATTGTGTTGTTTTGGTTATGATATGCAAATGAATTGATGTTCTTATGTTTGTAGTGTTCAGAAGCATCTATTTGATAAATGACAGTTACTAGTCAAGCCTTTGTGTCGGCATTGTGCTTAGTTATTTCTCTTATGATTTGGCGCATTGCCTTAGTGTGGGATTGATTATTACATGTTACTTTTATAACCCTTTACCCCCCCCCCCCCAACGCATAAAAATGAAGAGCCGGCTTCGATAAAACCCCAAAGGTTACTTAGCTAACTGCAAAAGTCCCCCAATAGCTAAGTTTCCCATAAGGCTATTGCCTCTGTAATTTTTTGCATTAACAATTTTTTTTTGGCATGCCCGATGGGATGCCAACTTGTACGTTCACAAGATAATAGGAGTGTATGATCCATTGGCCCGTTACTAGGTCTCAAATGGCAAGAATCTATGGCCTGCTTGTACCACCATTGGTCTTAGTCTAGGCGAGAGGTCAGTAGGCTAATACTTCGCCTCCCCCTTCTCCTCCATCTCCTGTGCCAATGGCCGCTAGAAATTACATAGCCTCAGATGCTAGTAGTCTTTTTGTAGCTCTTGTACCTCCTGCAACATGGGCTCCAATTCTACCTTCTACTTTAAAGGTTGTCCCTAAGTTCTTCGAGGATGAATCAAAAACTCTGGCAGAGCACTTGCAGGATGTAGCTGATGTATGTCTGGTGCATGGCATTTTCAATGAGAATGTGGCTTTGCGATTGCTCGTTGCCTGTTTTAGAGGCAAGGAATTGAGTTGGTATCGTACTCTTTTGGCTAATACAGTTGCCACTTGGGACAATCTCAGAGGTCCTTTTTATGAATGATTCTCAAATGCTGGCGACAAGTCTTTGCTATATCATCAGCAGGCTCATATAAAGCGAGTTCCCCATGAAGCTCTAGTTGATTTCAATGCTCATTTCTATTTGAATTGGTAGCGAGTTCCTTTTGGTAGTTGACCACCTCCAGATCTAGCATTCATGTTCTATTTGAAGTCTATAAATGTTGATATTGCTGTGATGCTTCAAGCTCTCGGCAGAAATACCTTACCTAATGCATACGACCTTATCATTACTGCGGAGAACAATCTTATTGCTACTGAAAAATTGGTGACGAGACCTATCATGCCTTTGTTTCTAGAAACGACATAATCAAAATCAGAGGTAGCTTCAACTAGCGCTACTGCAACTCCCAAGTCTATATATGTGTACACGGGAATGACGCTGAGCATAGCTCCAGTGCCTAACCCCTTAATGGCTGAAATGAAAAAGATGAGGGAGCAGATGCGAACCATGATGAATGAATTAACCAGTATGAAGTGGCAACAATATAGCTACTAGAAGTCGGCTTACCAAAACTACCAAGGCGGGAAGGCTCCTTTCCAGTTGAACCAGTGGCAGGATAGATCATGCGGTAGTACCCAAGCTCAACCAAATAATCAAGTCTTTCTTGTGACTATGCCTATGCAGACCGTCTATCTTAGTTCAAGCAAGGAGCTAGTAGCAAGACAAAAAATCTTGCAGAGGAGGATAATTCATGGTGGTTCCCTTGTAATGATGCACACATGCCTCAAAATTCACATGAGGGAATTTACAACAAAAGATAGCAGAACAACATAGCTAAGGCAACATGCCTAATGTCGGAGCCCATACATATGGCTCTCAGCAGATGGATAATGAAGTTCTCATTGCTAAAATGCAAGGAATGTCTATAGACCAGGAGCTAGAAATAGTTCCAGACTAGGTGCTCTTTTCATGGATGGAAGCAGAAGAGTCAGCATTCCCAAATGACATTTTGGTAACCCAAGTGCCTCAGGTGCAATCAGATTACAACACGTGTTCAAGTAGGGACTCACTAGAGAATTCACGCCTTTGCAGGCTAAAGAGTCACCCAATGTAATGCCCAATCCGCCGACGAGCACGTCATCATCTCAATAGCATCCTAAGGCTACTATTCCCAGTCCTATGAATTCACCTCTTCTAAATGTAAAAGTTATGACGGCAACCCCTATAGCTGCCAAACAGTTGGATGTACTAACTGCGAAGTAGAAGGAGCAAGCTATAGTAACTCATCAGTCATGAATGCCATTCAATGTCATGGAGTAGCTAAAGAAAGCCTCTGCTAATGTTTCTTTGTGGGACATCCCGACTATCCCAGAGAAAAAGTTTCTATTACAGAGAGCATTATCGGGAGAAGAAGATGTGAAGATGTCAAAGCAGCCCACTGAAGATAGGACCACCAGGTCGGACCTGGATAAAGTGCTAGCAAATCTATCGGATGAAAAGCCAGATGGAAAATAGAGTAAGCCTAAACCCAAGCCTTTATTTCTAACACTTATAATTAGTAACAAACTATTGCACAATTATATGATTGACTCTGGTGCTAGCACCACCGTCATGCCTAAGCAAGTGGTTGATGCTCTGGGGCTCAAATATGAGCCTCTTAATAAAGGCATCATGCAACTCAATGGAAAAAAGGTTGCAACCGTCAGAGTAATTAAAGGGTTGCCTATGACATTGTTCGCTTGTCCCAGCATTACTATGAATCAAGACACTGTGTGCATCGATTTCCCTCCTCTGTTCGGGATATGTTTGTACCAAGAATTCACTACAAATGTGTGTGGCTACTTAGCATTGGACTGGTCCCACTTGATTCTAAGAACCAAACATGGAGCCAAGATGAAATTATTATCGAAATCTTTGCATTTTGAACATGTTTCTAATGAAGCAAGAATATGTTTGATATCTCTATCCGAGGATAAGACCTTGAGGTCCTACTGCTTTCAATTCACATGCTCGAACAATGAAGCAAAATATGAGGGCCTTGTCCATGGTTTGAGCTTGGTAGAAAAAATTGGCTCAAAGAAAATAAGGGTGTTTGAAGATTCGGAATTGGTAGTCAACAAAATCCGAGGGCTATCTGCTACAAAGAATGTTCATATGTGATCATACAGACATAGGGTCTGGGATTTAATTGAAAGATTTGAGGCATTTAACATCCAGGCTATACCTAGAGAGAAAAAATCTGAAGCTGACTGAGTGGCAATAGTCAGAGTTCAGTTTGAGCCAGCTTCCAAGCTGATTAATAACAAACAATCAGTAAGAGTGATCATGCAACCTGCAGTCCCAAATAATGATCAAGACTAGAAATTTTTTGATAGTGATGCTCATATCATGCCATTTCTCCAATTGTCTAGAGAATTTTTTGACCAATTACAACCAAAGATCGTTGAGGCCTATGGAGATGAAGTAATCCAGCTTAAGTCCAATAAGCTCCCCAGGCGTCTAGTTACCCTCGAGAGTATTTTTTACTCTGATGATGCAAGGAAAGATAAAAGAAAGCTTGTAGCTGATAAAGGCGACTATACCAATTTGCATATTAGAGAGGATAAAAATCTCAAGGTTGGAAAAGTAGTCTCCCAAAAGAATAAAGAAAGGTTGAAGCACTTCTATGAGGAGTATCCGAGTGTGGTAGCATGGTCATATGATGATCTTAAGGGATATGATCCTGGAATTATCTAGCACACCATCGAGCTACTAGAAGGAGCTAAGCCTGTGCGACAAAGGTAGAGACTGGTAAATCCAAAGATTGAGTCGATGATGTCTTATCAACTAAATAAGTTGATTACATCTTGAATAGTGTTCTCAATCAAGCACAACACTTGGGTGTCTAACTTGGTTCCGGTCCGGAAGAAGAATGGTGATATACAGTTGTGTGTGGACTTCTGAGACCTAAATAGAGCATCCCTGAAAAACAATTATACCCTACCTTCCATGGAGGTAATTCTACAAACAGTTGCTGGTTCTGAAATTTTTTCAATGTTGGATGGGTTTTTCGGCTATAATCATATTCGTGTGAAAGAGGAAGACTAGCATAAAAAAACATTTACTACAAAGTGGGGAACATACGCTTATGCTAAAATGCCCTTCGGACTTTCAAATGTCAGAGCCACTTTTCAACAAGCTATGGATATTTCCTTCAAATATTTAATACATAAGATTATTCTTATCTATCTAGATGACTTGACGGTGTTTTCTAAATCTGCTAAGGATCATTTTGATCATCTCGAGCTTGTCTTCTAGAAATGCCAAGAGTTCAGGATTTCTCTAAACCCGAAGAAATGTGTGTTTGGGGTTCCTCAAGGGAAGCTTTTGGGTTATGCTGTCTCAAAGGAAGTTATTTCTATTGATCCGAAAAGATTTAACACAATCAGGGAACTCCCTCTACCTATGAACAAAAAAGGATTTCAATATGTTTTGGGAAAGGCCAATTTCATCAGTCGGTTCATAGCAGACTTTGCAGGGATCATTCAACCTATTACCTTGATGCTGAAAAAGGGCCTGATTTTCAAATGGATAGCAGAAGCTAGAAGAGCTTTTGAACAGATGAAAGAGGTCATCTCCTCTGCTCCTATATTGATTAATCCAGATTTGTCAAAATATTTCATTATGTATGTCTTTGGTGGTGGCAACAATATTGCCAGTATGCTAATGCAGAAGGACAATGAAGATAAAAGAGAATCACCTATTGCCTTCTACTCGCACACCCTGAAAGAATATGAGGTGAAATACAACTTGGTAGAGAAGCAAGATTTTGCTATCATAAAGGGGCTGAAGAAGTTCTGACACCTTATATCATGCAACAAGGTGATTGTTTGTGTGTAGCACCCTAGTGTGTGAGAATACATTATGGAAAAAAGAAATCACTGAGAAACGGGCTAACTGGATAACTAAGATTTTGGAGTATGACATTGAAATCAAGCCAGTTAAGACTATAAAAGTAAACGGACTGTGCGAGTACTTGGTTGAAAATAATGAACCAGTTGTTGAGTTCGAAGCCCCGGAACCCATGCTGCTAAATGAAGAGAGTTTCGAGGAGGATTAGCTGGAGGCCAGAATAAATTTTATGCAAATAAGAAAGTATCTGACCAATCTCCTCTCATTTAAGAGGTAGTTTTATAGACTGCAAAATAATGGTTATGTTCTCTTGGAGGGAATTCTTTTCAAAAGGAATTTCAATGGTATCTTGTTAAGATGTGTGACTGAGGAACAAGCAAAAAAGGATATTGGAATAGTCTCATAGTGGTCCATTTGAACAAAAATTTTTAGTAAGAACCATTGCAATTAAAATTATATGTACTAGTTATTTATGGCCGACACTATTCAAGGACTCATATTCATTGGTGAAGACTTGCAGTGAGTGTCATTTTTTTGTGGGAAAAAGGAAAAATGTTGCTATACCACTGAGACCAATAGTGGTGGAAGAGCCTTTTGCTCATTGGGGTCTTGACTTGATTGGTATGATTAATCCATTTTCATCGACTGGACATAGGTGGATCTTAACGACAATTGACTACTTCAGCAGATGGGCCGAGGTTGTACCATTGAAAAATGTAATGGAGGCAGAAATTGTTAACTTCTTGGAGGAACTAGTAGCCAGATTCAGCCCACCAAAGACAATTGTTTCTGATAATGCAAAAGCTTTTCTCGGCTCCAAGATGAGTCAATTTTCCTTGAATTATGGGGTCTTCCTGAAGACATCTTCTGATTACTACCCACAAGGGAATGGCCTTGTCAAATCTACGAACAAGATCCTCATTAGGTTAATCAAAATAATAGGTTTAGAGAACCAAAGGGAGTGGCATAAACACCTCTAGACAGTGCTATGCATAGATCGTATCACACCCAAGCAGCTATTGGAAACATCTCCCTACGAGATAGTGTACGGGAAGGAGGCACTGTTGCAAATTCCTATGGAAATCCCTACTATCCAACTACTCAAATCTCTTCAAATTGAGAAAAACGGAGCTATGGAGGTGATTTTTTTGAACTACTTGAAGTACAAGAGAAATAAGAGCACACTCTCGAAGCAATGAAAAACCACCATCAGGTGGTGAAGAGGTGGTCGATAAGAAGACGTCTGACTAGGGGCTACAATGTGGGGACTTGGTGCTCAAGTTTAATGAGCATGGAGTAAAGCCTGACCAGCATGGTAAGTTTGACAGTCTTTGGGAAGGGTCATTCAGGATAATCTAGTGAAAACAATATAACTCATTTGAGTTAGAAACCATGGAAGGTGAAGCTTTAGGTATTCCAGTTAATGGAATACACCTTAAAAAATTTAGTTGATTCGGCATATGCAGTAGGTTTGTAAATATGTATATATTTTCCTTGCTTTGTTAGTTTTGGGTTAGTCTCAGTGCTTTCTTAACTCAGCAACCATTGATGCAAAATTGAGATAAAATACAGAAAGAGCCATAATGTAGTAAAATTCGCATATTATATTATTTTCAAGGACATTTAAATTTATATACATATAAGTCGGCGAGGCCCTTGGCCATGTTTCAAAATATATATATATATTTCAGCTGACAATGCGATGGAGTTTTTCAAGTACAAAATAAAAAGAGAGAAATCTTTGTCACATTTCTTTAAGCATTGGAGGGACCAGCAATAGTAGCAGGTGGCACATGGTGGGGAAACACCATCCTCTAAAATTCCTCGTACCATTGTATGTTTCGGAAGGGTTCAACATTATGCATTTGCATCAGGAAGTAGCAGCCGACACAAACTTTGAAATGATGTTCTTCATGTTTTTCCAACTCAAAGCTGAATAGAAAGGGCTTGGTTGGTATGGGTTCTCCTTCCTCGAGCAGTTGATGCAGGTTGTGAATGGATGGAACTCCATAGTCAAATTTTGCAGCTTGCACCACATGCTCCAATCCCCCGAGGTAACGTCGGGGAAACACCCTTTTGGTTAGCTTTAGAATTTTTTGCTTTGAGACACCAACGTCGAACAAAGAAGCTATGAAGTGAGAGAAGATGTTGGTGTTTACTCTATACTAGTCCTCATACTCTACACAATCCTTTCCTAACACCCATTTAATAGCTTTCACATATAAAAGGTTTTTCACACCTGTCATGCATTTTAAACACCTGCACCTAATCTTTCCTAGAAAAGTGGCCAGAGTCTTCTTGCAGACCAATCTAATTAGCATTTCCATAATGTACTACTACTCTAGCCAAATAATAAATTACTAAAGATGCACCAGGGCCTAATTGCTAAGAATTTTGAATGTAATTGTGGATTAGCAAGAGTGTCAAGGGTCCTATTTATAGATGGTTAGGGGCCTCCCAATGAGACGAGGTATGATTATGTTAGAAGCAAGTGGAGCTAAAGAGCCTTGATAATCAATGTTGTGGGATGTGAAATAATGAAAATAATCAGGTATGGTTACAACTTTCCTTGTTCGAGTTTTTGAAATAGGAACAAGAATGCGCCAGTTGTCAACATAAGAAATGTTGTTGTCTTGCTTAAATCAAAGCAAATATTTTAGGATGAAGTCATTGGGTGATGCGTCTAATTACAATCCAGTAATCATAAATGCAAAGGCTCATGAAAGATATGGAAATGTTGATTATGTGTTTTTTCCAAGAAAAATCAACAGCCACTGTATGTGAGGTCATACCTCTTAAATGTGAAGTCTTTTGGCAGGTTGGCAATCTCTTCACATGCACAAAAAAAGGCTAGTGGTGCATGGTGTAACTAATATGAAAAGATGGAACATACCCCTACTAAACCGATTATCTCGAAAATCAAAAGGACAGGTTGGACCGCACAGATGGAATTTTTTATGTAAGCTATACAATGTGTATAACCGTCTAAATCATTTGCAAACAAGAGAAAAAAAAATTCAAAAAAGCTAAGTTGCAGAGGTCACAAAATCCTTCGAAAAACAAGAAAATGGTTGAAATTACAGAAGGCTCAACACAGGTCATAAGTGCCAAGAGTATTGCAGAAAGAAGAATGCTTGCGCCTTGCATCAATATATATGCTCAGGATTCCTATGCTACCCTAGGTATTCCAGCAAAGCCATCCTAGCCCTTTACTAAGCCAATAGACCATAAAATATTAAGCACGGTTTCTCCTAGAAACCAGGCCTTGATAGCAGAGGATTGGGACAATGTTTGAGACCCTAAATTTTCTTAGAACCCCAAGAGCTTAAGGGAGGCTACATGTGAAAAGATGAAGAATATTATAGACCCTCTTCATGGATGTTTGTGGAATTGTGGGCTTCCCCAGTACATGGTTTCTCTAGTGTATCATTGTCTAGAGATTCTCGCAGCCTGTGTAAAATGTTTCGACCCCTAAACGAGAACCATAAGCGGCCAAAATTTTAGGGTGGTAATCTATCCTGAGGCCCTTCAGGATATGCTATGCATTCCTTTTAATTCTCCTTAGAATGTTGAGGATTTTGATATTTCTAGGCTACAAAGTTACTAGGGGACGCTTCAGATGGCACAACAATTCTGTAATGCTGAGACGGGCTAGCCGTCAGATAAACTTATCCTTCCTAGCTTCCCACTTGGTCTAGCTTCTTTAAAGGTAGGTTTCACCTCCATCTACTCCATGTTGGCATTGGTCTGTGGATTAGATATAGATAGGGAATTCTTCGAGTTCCAGATGAGCCTCAGCTTTATGTTGAGGAAGAATGCCATGCCTTCGCTAATGGACTTTGTGAAAGTCATAGTTGAAGGGATGTGCTAGTAGCTGGGGATTTTGAACCTAGCTCCAAATTCAAGTATCCCTCTTTCTTAGCTTCCATGATTTTGTATCAAAATCCTGACTATTTCCAGTAGTATCTGGCCCTGGCAGCATTTGATGAGCACAGTGCTCGGAAGCCAATTTCGACATGGACTCTCATCCTATCGAAAACTTTTGATTACTACACATTTTTCAATGCTTTCTTGGCTCCAACTTTGTGAGCCCTGGATTAGGATGGTGGCAATATGTTTGCTCAGTTGACACAGAGCCAAATATCATGGATGAGAGGGCTTGTACCACCTTGCAATTGGTTCTTTGGTATGGATTTCACGATGCTCTGTATGCAAGGTTTTTTCTGAGAGCCCTTCCAACTCCCACGCATTATTTCTGATAGGGTACTGGCCCTAGAAGTTTTTAGGCAGTTATGCAATATAGAAAATGATTACTGTGAAGGGAAGCATCTAACCTCTTATTTGGCTCTATCGGCCATGTCTAGCTTTGTATCGTTAGTAAAGAAGAAGAGCTCAAGGGTAAACAACTCCAAGGTTTTATATTCTAAATTGGGCTACCTTGGGCTAATGGTCATCAGTGACACTTGGCGGTATAATCCGAAGGGAAATCTGTCAAAGATTGGCATTAAGATTCTGCACTAACCTTAGCCATTTTGGGACCCTCAAAGAAATCCAGATGAGGGAAATGTCGGATTATATGTCAGCCTGGAGTATATTCCTTCCAGATCGGGTCAACTTCCCTGGCTAAATTTTTATCATATAATGGAAAAGCCCAATCCCAATCACAAGATAAATCAATATTTATGCAGCCAGTTGAACAAGCTCTGGTTGAAGCCTAATAGAATTAAAGATTTCTGGACATATAGGCAAGAGATAAAAATACCCAATGGGCTCTTCCAGGAGGTGGACTCATATGACACATTTGATGATATTTGGTGTCATGAGCATCCAAATAGTGAGAATTCTCCTAACACTTCGGGTTACGAGAAATTTTATGAGGTGGAAAGTGCAGCCTCGGAGCAAGGCGAAGAGGTAACCTAGAGAGCTCCCATAGTTGAAAAAGATACTGCATGAGAAGTGGCGGTCAATAAACAACATTCACAGTAGGAGGATTCCTCAAATACACAGATGTTGGAGCCCACTATTTCCTCTCGATCAGGTATGAAGAGGCCAAGGAGTTTTGAACGTCGGCCAAAAGTTATTTTGGATCTTGACAGTTCTCTGGATGAGGAGGGGCCACGAGCAAAGAAATTTCAAAAAGGAGAGGAGTCGCGACATGAAGAAGTGGTGCTAACTATTGTTGGTCTTCAAGAAGCCCAAGTATTTTTTCCTCCTTCTTCCCTATCTTCTATGTCTTTGGTATCCTCCATGTTTTCCTCTTCTATGTCCTTCACACCAGTTGTTCCTGTCACTGGTTATCCAGGCTAGACCAACATTTTTCCTCTAGGGAGTCCCTTCTCATCTCCTGCTTTTCCTTCTACCCATCAAGCATAGGGAATGGTACCTTGTCTGGACCCTCTGAGCCAACAATTTGCATCCCTTAGATCCAACATGACTGTAAGTGCTTCCTCAACCTTTCTTCCCTCCATGTTTTCAACATCTTCGGGTAGCCAGTTTATCCCACCTTTCTCCTGGGAAATTATTACCAGACCTAGCAAGTCGGTTGATGCAATGAGCACATTGTCTTTCCCACTAGAAGTTCCCCAAGAATTTCCTTTTGCTAGTGGATTGGGTATCTCGTTCCAAGAATATTTTTTGCACGTGGATGCAAAAAAAAGTGCCCAAGCAAGCCGAATACATAAAAGGAGGGAAAAGGATAAAGGCAGACAAGTGAAGCCTCTCTTGCAAACTGTGTTCAACAAAATCTAGAATTCATTGATGTTTGAAAAACTCACACCTAATGTGATCAAGCCGGTTGGGGATACGCAACCAAGTAACTATTTTTTCAATGTCATATGGCTTTATTTGCAATAGGATCGCCCTCAAGATAAAGTTGAGTTAATGGAAGAAACTCAGAGGGTGGTGACTACTGACTTCCTCAAGCTTAGTCGCTAGATAAAGAAAAAGGATGAATAGATGAGGGAGCTAAAAGATAAGGTGGACATCTGTTCAACCAAGCTTAAGGGATAGGAGGTCAAGATAAATTACCTACAGAATGAAAGGAGTGCATTTGAAAGCAGGGTCAGTGAGCTCTAGGCTTTGGGCGCGAAGGTTGTTCCATCCCTAGAAAAAGAGATCGAGCAATACCGAGTGACTGAAGCAGCCCTCCAAGATGAATTGAAATAGGTGAATGATGGCCTAAAAAAATCCGACAAAACACCACTGAGGAGGTGAATGAGATGAATGTCCCTTTGGAGCAGGAAACTGAGAAATACAGGCAGGTCGAATTGGCCTTAGGAGAAAGGGAGAGAGAGATTTCAACTCTGAGGCATCAGTTGTCCGTCCTGGAAGGAACCATATCGAAGTTGAGGGTAGATTTGAGTAGCAAAACTATAGAATTGGATCTTTTGAAGGCCCAACCTCCTGCACCCCAAATGAACTCACTAGAGATTGCCAAGGAGCTTCATGCATCATACTAGGATAAGGTCAAAGTATTATGCCTTACATTGCAGAGCACTCTAAAATTTATGGTGCAGGAAACCAGTCTATTCGGGGTGGTCAGCAAAAAAATGTAGTGGGTGCAACAGATGACTTCTGATAAAGTTCCAGAGGCTAGGCGATTATTGGGAAAATTATATATAGCCTCTGATGAAGAATTGAGCGGCGTGGGGATTGAAGATCAAACGGTGGAGGCCATGGGCATCAATATTATCATCACTATGCATGAATCCATCCAGCATGTGGGAGAGTGTAGGGCCAAGCTAACCCAGATTACCTTTGATATGCAGGAAAAAATTTCCCACTTAAATCAGCGAGGGCTTCCATCGCCCTTCATAGCAGATCAAACAGTGGAAGGTATCGAGCACATCATTGCAAGGATTGAGTAGAAGAAGTAAGATCTATCCATTTTTCAATCCTTCGATCAATATTCGACCATCAAAAATATTGAAAAGATAGTGCATCAGCTGGCGCAACTATTTTTACAGCTTGAGTTGGAGGCAAAGGTATCTAGTAGATTTCCTTTTAAGGCAATAATTGATCTTAACATGGCACACAAAAATCTACACACTCTCTCAGTGCCATCAAATGAAGTTTGGACTAGCCTTCAAGCTACCCTCTCTCAGCTATGAGCGATAATAATGGAGTTGAACCAAAGTTTCTGGGGATCTTCATTTCGCAGGTGAAATGCACCTATGAGTCACCAAACTATGAACATTTATTCATGCACCACTTTGCATTCACAATTTTTCTTTTCCTTTCACGGCTTCTCCTTGTTCTGTATTGCTCACAACTTCCTAGCATTAGCCATGTTGCCACATATTGAAACTTTTTTTGTTGTATCATTCTTCCTCTACTGGGCTCTATGTGGCCCTTGCTCATATCTTTCCGAGTCGGGCTGACTCTGCATTTTCTTTTGTCGGGGGTTTTTCCACGTGGCTTCCCTTCGGAGCTTTTTGTTGGGGCATCCCTCTTTCTTTTTTTCGAGCTCTGTGTGTTTGATGTGTGGCACTTTTCTATGCATCCATTATCTAGGAATTGTCGCTTGTGCTCTGGTTTTTCTCTATTGCTACATTTTTTTCTCTACTACCATGTGTTCCCTATTGATGTTGTGTGGCCCTAGTTTATCAAAGGAAATTCCTTTTGGCACATTGTTGGATGATCCTTCTATTCAATGCCGACTCGAGGGTATCTGGATTGTCGATTTTTTTGCCGAAGCATCTTTCTTATGGGAGCTTGCAGGCGGCGAGCTAGCTTATTTAAGCAAACTCTTTCTCATTGTAATGGTTTTTGTTGGATAGATTAAATTTCCCGAGCACTAGGAATTATCCTTTGTAATATTTTCTATTGAATTTTAACTTGTAGACTATTCCAATCAATTTGGCCTCTTTGTTTTCATGCATTTAATAGGATATTAAATTGTGCTTTCATTTCTTGAAGTATCTTAATGTCTATTTCAAGCTTTTGTAATCTTCATACATCATAATAAAATGTAGATCATGTTGTTACTCTTATGCATTGACTTGTGCTATGTTGGTTATGCTATGCAAATGAATTGTTCTTATGTTTGCAGTGTTCATAAGCATCTATTTGATAAACAATAGTTACTACTCGAGCCTTTGTCTCAGAATTGTGCTTAGTTATTTCTCTTATGATTTGGCACATCGCCTTAGTGTAGGTTGCATTATTACATGTTACTTTTCTAACCCTTTACCTCCCCCCATAAAAATGAAGAGTTGGCTTCGATAAAACCCCGAAGGTTACTTATCTACATGCAAAAGTCCCTCGATAGCTAAGTTTCCCATAAGGTTGTTGCCCCTACAAATTTTTGCGTCAACACCAACCTTTTGGATAGAATTAGAGTACATAAGACTAAACTTCAACCAATTGATTTTTCTATTTGTGGTTTTGATAATGTGGGAAAACAATCGCTTGGTGTGATAACATTACCTATCAAAGTTGGTAAGGTGATGTTACAAACCCCTATCCATGTCATTCCCAATGATATTTCATATAATATCCTCTTGGGAAAACCATGGATTCATGAAATTCATGTAGTGCCTTCAACTCTACACCATATGTTGAAATGTGTTTTCAACGATAACGTTCACATAGTAAAAGTTGACCCTAAATCTGAAAATTGGTTACAAACTGAAACATTAATGGTGAATCCTCTTACCACATTAACACCAACTACCAGATTCAAACCTTTACAAGTTGAGGATACAAATAAGTGCTTGAAAAGTGTGATAATGTTATCACAGGATGATTTGGGATTAGTTCACTACCACACATGGGGGTATAAACTTGGATTTATGCAATCATATTTTATTTTACAAGGAGTAGCATATCTTAGTCCATTTTGGCTCACTTTTTTTCTCTACACTTGGTGGAAAGGGTTTAGGTAACCTTGTCCTAGGTGTATTCCTTCTAAGAAATCCTTATTTATCTCCTTAAAGCGTTAGTTTAACAAGTACACTTTTATTTTAAGAGAGGGGCATATAGTCCCCCAATCATTGTTTGTATGGGAAGTTGTCCCTTCTTAGTGATAATAGTATACATCTCCTAGGATGTGTGACCTTGTTGATCAAAGTGCAATATTTTTAATCCATGTGATATGTCTCCTTTGTGATGATATTAGACTTTATTTTCCATAAGAGTGTGACCTTTTTGAAATGTCGGTTAAAATAGGGGGTGAAAGGATGCCCTTTTCCTCCTATTCTACCTCGCTCATTCGAAAATGTCCTAAGAAACCTAATAAGATTAACTATCAACCTCGCAAGGTGACTCAATACAGAACTAGAAGGATTTAGGAGGGGGTGTTCTATCAGATTAAGGGGTTCACCACCAAGCAAATGCTTGGAAATAATAATGTTTGAAAGAACATTGTGATATGCAAAACACTTAATTTAATAAGAAAAATGAAGCTTACTAATATTAGAAATGAACAACTCCAAGTTAGGGTATGTGTACCTGGGAAGCCTGGAGATTCCAAAAGGATTCTAGAAATGAAAATAGACTGCTGAAATATGCCTTGGAGGAATAAGATGCCTTTACTCTCATCTTAGTCCTGTTGTTGTTTTTCGGGGCAAACATATAATCCTTGGATAATGGAATAGAATCCCAAGAAATCACTAAAAGATTCCACCTAGAGGACTAAGATTCCTTTACTCCTGTCTTAGTCCCGATTTGAATTTTTGAAAAGTGTGAATGTGGTCCTGAGCTCCCAGATCTACAACTGCTTTTCCTCATATCTCAAGTTATCGAACAACCAGATCTGACCTGTAGGTGGGTTTCCATGAAGATGACAACTTTGAAAATGCAACTTTGATAAATTTTCACTCGAAGTGATCTTCAAGTCTACAACATAGATCTGCAAACACAAATGGATAAGATGGAAAAACTTGATGATTGTTAGTGAATGGGGGTTTGATTTCAAACCCCTTGTTTGGTAATTAAACCTTGAAAAAAAATAGAAATGATGAAGGAAATGGTGAATGAACAACATGCAATGCTAAAACTCACCAAACCTTTGCAAATTCTACAAACTTGTGTGTCATGGATCCAATGGATATGGATCCTAAAATGCTTGATAGATATGGACTTGAAATGCTTACTTAGATAAAAAAACCTACATTGCAAATGTTAGCACAAAAACACACATGATGCAAGAAAAATTTGACATGATGCTTGAAACTTGATGATTGCTTCAATTACTTGATGAATTTCTCTTGAATGCTCTTGTGAACTAAATTTGACTATAATGAATGAATGAACCTTGTATTTATACTTGTATTTATACTTGTATATGCTTAATATCTCAAAGTTATATCACACCAAGCTGACATATGAATTCAAAGAATAAAGGAGGTTAAATCCCACCAAGATTTGAAATTAAATTCTAAAAATGACTCAAGGAGGACTAAGATGCTCTAGGTTGCATCTTAGTCCCAAGTGATGAAGCTTGGGGCACAAACACCAAAAAGGGACTGAAAAAAGATGCCTCAAAATTAGGGTCCCAGGACCTTGGGGGGACAAAGACACCCTTAGTTTAGCATCTTAGTCTCGACTAGAAATCAGGGACATGCCAATTAGAGTCATTAGGGGATTATATACTCTTTGGAGAATGTCAAGATTTACCAAGAAATTATGTCATTCATAGGGCTTGTGAACATAAAATAGGGCCAATTAAGCCATAAAGAAGTATAAATAAAGCAAAGCAGGCCTAAACAAGTGTGAAAATGCAAGTGTATGCATTTTACTAAACTATATCTAGCCCCCACTTTAGTGAGAGGATGAGCTTTCCTCAAACTCACACTAAAGTAGGCAACCACACAAT
The DNA here is from genome assembly GCA_007115665.2 of Sequoiadendron giganteum. Classification (NCBI taxonomy): domain Eukaryota; kingdom Viridiplantae; phylum Streptophyta; class Pinopsida; order Cupressales; family Cupressaceae; genus Sequoiadendron; species Sequoiadendron giganteum. The sequence goes on from VCHN02000014.1 coordinate 38,248,288, forward strand.
CAAGAGGGGTTCAAATGTACAAATGTTGGAAAGATAGGACAACAACAATCAAGAGGGTGGTCAAGCCCCCAAGATTATGATCATGTGGTGAACCAACATAGGCACAAAGGAACACACTTTTAGATGATATATGAATCCATTGCCAAATCGAAAACATACACCATCAAAGACAAGAAGAAGGAAAAAGGAAAGGAATTGCAATGGATCAAACTTCAACTAGTCATCGAACGCAGTGGATTGGGTCTAGGCTTGAAGAGGGTTTACAAGTGTAACACACTATCCACTTTGCAAACAAATTGCATTCTCACGATGTGTCATAGGCCCCAAGGCCCATCAATTATATGCACCATCTGAACTTGTCTATGCTAACAGGCTTTGTCAAGGCATCTGCAACATTCTTCAAGGTGTCAAACTTTTCCAAACTGACCTTGCCATCTTCAACCATATCCCTCACAAAGTGATATTGCACATCTATGTGCTTGGTCCTGGCATGAAAGGTCAGATTCTCTGCCAAACAAATGGCACTTTGACTGTCACAGAAGATTGGAATTTGCCCAACATTAAATCCAATGTCTGAACACAAACACCTCGGCCATACTGCCTCCTTGCAAGCATGGGTTGCTGCCATGTACTATGCCTCTGTTGTGGATAAAGAAACAACAGCTTGTCTTTTGCTCATCCAACAAATTGCTCCACTATTAAGCATGAAAGTGTATCCACTGTTGGATTTCCTATTGTCAATGTCCCCTGCCCAATCAGAATCAACATAACCATGGATGTTGAGAGTCCTTTGTGATGCAACCATACTGCCATGGTAGCACAAAGCATAATTTGAAGTACCCTTCAAATACCTGAACACTCTCTTCACAACATCCCAATGTGATCTCCCTGGATTTTCCATAAACCGGCTTAGAAATCCCACTACTTGGGCAATGTCTAGTCTTGTACAGACCATAGCATACATCAAACTACCAACAACACTTGCATAAGGCACACCGGTCATGTCCTCCATCTCAGTGGTAGATTTTGGATAGTCTTCAGCAGATAGTTTCAATCCTTGCATGAGTGGAACAACTAGCTGCTTGCAATCATTCATGCTAAACCTCTCTAGAACTATTTTCACATACTTACTCTGACTGAGCCAAATCTTTTTGCTTGTTCTATCCCTGGTTATCTCCATTCCAAGAATGTACCTTGCTGCTCCAAGATCTTTCATTTCGAACTTAGCAGTGTAGACATGGAAAATGTACAAATTCGTTTTGGCACACCTGATCCTGATTACTAACAAAGTTTCCTCTCAGATCAAATTCTAAGCATTTCATCACTTTCTATCATTTAATTCAATAAATCACTATGTATTGGATTAGGTCTGTCACTTCCTTTGATTAAATTAATCAGTTTAATTTAATTAACCCTACATTGCTATTTAATTAAATAAATCATTTTATTTAATTAAAATCTCTAAAGCCCTTCTATTAAATTAAATAAATTAAACCTTATTTGATTTAATCTAACACATCCCTTCTTTATTAAATAAATCAAATCATTTATTTAATGAATCTTTTTCTCTCAATTTCTGACTTAAATCAATTCATAAATCTAAGTCTAAATTGTCACATCACCTAATTCCTCATTAAGTTAATCAAAACATTGATTAAGTTAATCCTACTCACTAAAATCCTCTAGAGAATGCAACTTGCACAATAAATCAATTACTTTGATTTATTAATTCTCCTATTTTCCCTCACAAAGCATCAAAAAGGGAATATTCCTCTTTTGAATTCAAAATGTCCAAATGGACTTGGTCCTTCCAACAAGGCATTAAAAGCCTCTTACATGTCCTTGACCTTGAGCCAAGTGACAATAACTTCATTCCTTTTCCCTCTTCAACATGCCATTTCTCAAGTTTGAAATGCCACCTAATTGCATTTATTGGCACATTGGCCAAAGCTTGCACATTCCTCATCCAATCACATGTGGACAAGTGGCACCATGCCATTTGATGATATTTTATCCCACATTGCTCAATATTGCTTATTCTTCCAAGATTTGAAATCTATAAATTGGAGACCCTTCTCTTCAATCTTCACACACAACTCATATGCAAAGTTACTCTCTCCAATTGAGAACTAATTTTTTCCATTTCACCCAAGCATTCACAACATTTCACACTTTGTATCAAGGTTATGCTCAAATCTCTTTGGAGATTTGACCATTCTCTTCATCAACCACATTGCAATCATAGAAATTGGGAAAGGGTCAATTGCAACATATAATTGGCACCAATTCCCCCATAAGATCTTTAACTTATTTTCTTAATTAGGACTTAGTTCAAGTTTCTTGCTTTATGTTATTCACTTTCCTAATTTTAGTTTAATAGGTGGATTTCATGGGGAATCCTTCAAATCTTTACATGCATTTTGATCTAACACTAACAATGTTTGACTTCTTTGTGCATTTGCAGGTTTAGGGGTTCACATTTTAGCGCTAGAAGGAGGGCAATCTCCCATTTGACATGTTTTTGTTTCAAAATTCCACAGTTTTTTCATGTTTTTTGGTCATATACAGGAAATTGCACTGCGAACCAAACACGCGACATTGTATTGCACCGTGGCCGCATATGCGACGTTGTATTGCACCACATCCCTAGAAGCCTGCGGCACCATATAGCACCGCAATTGCTTCCCGCCATTGAAATTTCAAATTTTTGCTGACTTTCGCCACATCCAAACTCCACCGCCACTTCCAAACTCCACCACGTGTAAAACTCCGCCACACCTGTAGTCTCTATTTCTGCAAAGCACCGCAGACAGTCGACCGTGCGACGCTGTATAGCACCGCCTATGTTTTTAAGTAGCACCGCACCCGCTAAGGAGCACCGCACTTGCCAAACTCTATCATGGGATCAGTCTATTTATTTTTTTAAATTTGAAATTTTTTTAGTATTAACTTGGTTTGCTGTATTTCTTTCTTTTTACTCTCTTTTTCTATTATTTTGCAGGATAGAGGCAAAGGGAGATGTTCATCATGATGTTATCTTCACAAACTCAAAGTGTTTCTAAACACATAAGTGTTCTTTAACACTTCTTGAGAAAATTTGTTAAAATCTTTGGCCTTAGGAAAACTAATTTTACTTTGGGCTTTAAAAAACGTTCAAATTTTCTTTTATATCATGTTCATTTTAAGCAAAGTGTTTCTAAATGCTTAAGTGTTCTTTAACACTTCTTAGGAAAAATTGCTAAAATCTTTGACCTTAGAATACTAAATTTTCATTTGGATTTAAAAAGAACAAACAAAATTTGTTTTCTAAGGTTGCCAAGTGGCTAAAAAGAATCTTAGGCAAATACACTAGAGTTGGTTTGAAAGGTAATAATTGAACAAGGCAAATTCACATCTCATTTGGTGTTTTTAAAAAGAATTCATCACTGCTTTGAAGGTTAAAATGAAAAAGTGTCTTTTGTGTTTTGCAAACTTTTTCACAAATTAACATCACTAAAATGCATATGCGCTTCTCTCGCGCTTTATAGTGATCTTCAGAATCAAAAGAATTTTAGTGATATTAACTTGTCAAAAAAATTGCCTCCACATTTCAAGTTAGGCATTTTAAAATTGAACAAAACATACGAGTGTGAGCATGACATATTGCAGAGGTTTTCCCCTTTGTTTTTCAACGAAGGTTGTGTAAATGACAGGATATGTTTGTTCGCTATTATTTATCTTAGAGGGCCTACCTTGTGGGAAAAAGTAATCACCCAAGGGAACAACCCAACCGGGAACACGCTAAAGCCAAGCGACTTCCAACCGGTATATAAGTGTGGATATTGGAACAAAGGCCAATATCATGAGGATTATTCCGACGAGATGGACAGCAATGGACTCTCGCTGACGTTGGATAATCCCCCACGAACGGAATGCCTGAATTAGAACCGCTTGTTTAGAAAAAGGCCAAAACCTTGTCTATCTTGTTGGTGCAAAAGGTTATGTCCTTTGAAGCCACTCCACATAACATGCGGTCTTGTTGTGGAAATGGAAAGTATGCCATGTGAGATTCATGGGTATTAATGCTTGGTTGACCCGAATAAGTGAGTGTCGTGGACGGGAGCTAGTGTGGTCAAGCATTTAGCCATTCGCACAAGATATGCGCAGCTGGATTTATCCAAGTGAGAACCTAACAAGGTATTGCCTCATCATCCTAGGAGTGTAAAAGAGTGCTTGGAAAAACACATTGCTTGATCTTGAAAACATCTTGAAAAATGAACATACACAAAAGACCTTCAAATTTCAAACACCTTGTGGGAAACAAATACCTCTTGAGGAGTTTGAACACTCTTGCTTTCCCTAGGAATCATATTCCTAGAGGTTTCTAAGTGCACAAATTCTATCATCATTTTTTTCCAATAAGGATAAACATAGGAGACTTTTGCCCTATTTTCTTTCTCAATTTCCACATAATGGACTTTGTGGGATGACAAAAGAAGTGGGACACTAGACATATAGTTTGAAACCTAAGCAAGCACAAGTGTCTTGGATAAAAATAATCTCATTTAACCAAGATAAAAAGACAAATTGAACCTCATATGTGTTGTTCCCAATGATTTCCTGAAAGATCAAGATTCCAAAACCGAAGTTCAAAAAGATAAGTCAAAAAAATCATGAGCAACGCCTTGAAGGGTTCCTTGAGGTAAGAGAAAGAATAGTATACAACTTCTACAAAAAAGCTTCAAGGAACAATCCCTCATTATATGCATTTTATTGTCAACAAAATCCCAAACTTTTTCAAAGGTTTGCATTTCTCCCATAGGAAGTCTAGCATGTTCTTCAATACCGAAGTTTTGTAGAAAGAGTCGCATCTAGGTTAAGGTTCAAGATCAAAGTTGTCATTATCATCCATTCCTCCATCAACCAAATCTCATTTCATCATCAAACCTTTTGAGAACTCTAGAATCAATCATCACACTAAACTTAGAGGGCTAAATCAGCATCATCATATCTTGGCTTAATGCACCTAGCCAACATAGTCTCAACCATTGGACAAATTTTCTTTGAGATAACACAACTTCTTGAAGTCTATTAGTTCTCAAAACACATTGGCATAACACACTTTGTCAATTCATCCATTTGTGCAAGTTCCCCTAGGATAACACAACTTCCTAGGGAAAACAACTTCACAACAATCTTGTTTGACTTAACATAGCTAGTCAAATTATCACAATCAATCAATTCAAAAGCCCTTACAAGTTTAGCATACACCTTCAAGATTCCTTCAAAAGGTTTCTTTCACTCATCATCATTATCACCATCTTTGATCTTTTAGCTTGCCTAGTTCTTCTCTTTTGAACCTAAAGGATTAGGATCGAACAAATCCCTTTTTTTTATGGTCCAAATAAGATCTCAATACAAGAAGGACATGGAGAATATCAAAGAAATATCAGCTTCTATGGATATGAGTCATTTAAATACCGAAGCGAACCTAGCAGGATCAAGAAATCCCCCAAGCAACTCTCCCTTATCATCACAAAACCCTCAAGAGGAGAGTCATCAAGAGGACATCACAAATGAGGACATGGGGATGACACAAACTGAAATCATGGAAATGGTTCAAAATCTAGAGAACCACAAAATTGTTAGTGCTATGTTCAAATACCTAAATACGATAGCAAGAGGAGGGGTCATGCCCCCTCCCGACTTTAACACAAGCACTAGTATAGATGCATCCCCATTGTCCAATATCAACCATGAAGTACCTTGCACAACATCAGTCATCACACCAACCTCCCCGAATATGAACAAGGGGAGTGCCATGTTCCAAGAATTGCAAAAACACCATCTTGTGGCTAATAAAGAAACAATCATCACCCCCACACTGGCTACATCTATTCCAGAAAACCCATCTCACCCATACGTCCCACTCACACTCCATAATCACATTGATTCAACCTCGTTTCATGCCACGCCGGTTTATCCACTAGACATACAAACCTCTCTTTCACTAGAGGAAGGCAATTTGTTTGGAGCAACCGAAATCATCAACCCATTTACATCAGCATTCTTCCCAGGGAATGTACCATTACTCCCTCCATTACCACTAGCATCCATAACACCTCTTGGGTTGGGTCTTCCCCCCCTACCTATTGCTAGCTTTGCAAATCAGGGAAATCTGATCATCACATGAAGCCCACCTTTTTGGACGACAGCATCATAATCGCAAGTGGCAACCGTCCCGGCCACCACAATCAATACACCAGTTGGTTCGCCAATCCCCCAAGGCATACCATCTCAAGGACCAAGTGTCTCGACTACTCCTCCAATGACTCAAATCCCAACCACCAACGTCACCCTCCCACTCACCATGACAGTTAGCACTATTCCTAATCCATCACCAATTCCACCAAAATTAAACATGTCGAATTCCTTCATCATCATGATGCAAGCTGCCCAAAAGGCCACCCAACAGAGAGTACTCCAACAAAAGTAGCAAGCTCAAGCACAAGCCCAAGCTCAAGTTGAAGCCCAAGCTCAAGCACAAGCTGAATCCCAAGCCCAAGCCCAAGCACAAACTCAAGCGCAAGCCCAAGCCCAAGCACAAGCCCAACAACAAGCACAAGCACAATATCAAGCGCAATTGTAAGCAATCCATCTGCAAGCATACCAACAAGCCCTACAAGATTTTCAGGCCCAACAAAAAGCTAAACAGTAAGCTTTACTAGCACAACAGTAGCATGACCAACAAAAAGCATTATTGGCGCAACAATAGCTAGACCAACAGCAAGCTTTACTAGCTCAATAGCAGATCGATCAACAATAGGCTTCATGGGAACAACAACAGATGGACCAAAAACAAGCATTATTGGAACAACAACAACAAGATCAACAACAAGCTTTGTTGATGCAAATACAGGCATACCATCAGGCTTTGAACGCACAACCAAGCTTGCAACAAACACCTACTAGTACTCTCCCCACCCATCAAACACCTCACAATTCATTCATCCCACCTCCCGATCCAAGCAAGGATGTCATAACACAGATCAAATTGCTCTCACAACAAGTGTTGGATCTACAAGCAAGAAAAACCACAAGGACACTAGGCAACTTGTGCCCTTATCCGTTCGATAGAAGTCTCACCATGGTACCATTCCCAAAGGGATTTGAGATCCCCAAATTTGATAAATACAATGGAACGGGCAACCCTGAAAACCACGTCAGGGAATTTCAGGTGCACTGCATGGAGGTCGCATATGATGACACGTATCTAATGCGACTCTTCCCTCAAAGCCTGACTGGTCCAGCTATGGAATGGTTTTCTCGCCTACCCACGGGCATTAAAACATTGAAAGAAATAGTGGAGGCTTTCCTTAAAAATTACGCTTTCAACATGGGTGCGGATGTCTGTTTAGAAGAACTATCTACACTAAAACAACAAAAAAGAGAGTTATTCGCATCATTCTTGCAAAGATGGTGATCCAAGGCCAATCAGAGCAAGTGGACCATGCCGGAGGAACAACAAGTTTTCACTATCATAGCCAATTTAGATGAAAACTTGGCATTTTATCTAAAAATGTAGTACATTACGTCGTATGATCAACTAATCCCAAAGGCGCTCAACATCGAAAGAGCCCTTACCGCACGAGGAGGTGCACCAACATTCACTCCACCCCAAGATAACCACCCATCTAACAACTAAATTGATAAACCTCAAACTTGGTTGAGAAATAAAAGTATCACAAATGACGGCGTGATTGACGCTAAGGTAGTCATCAGTGCTCCTAAGAAAAATACCCAAAATCATCATCAACCACAAAATCATAATCACAACAATGTGCAGACTAATGCAGTAGTAGCATAGTCACAACCACCTTCCACTAGTCAAGTCAACAATGTGGGTAATCAAGGAGGACCACCTCCCCGCAACAAGTTTCCCCCCAAGAGGAAGTTCACAACCCTTGGCGAATTGATTGAGTCTGTCATGAAGAAATTGGTCAAAGAGAACCTAATCAAGATCTCTAACTCTGAACAATACATGGAGCCCATGACCAAACCGCAGTGGTACAATGAGAATCTCCTTTGTGACTTTCACAAAATCAAAGGACACACCACTGCCAATTGTATGAGACTCAAAAACATCATCCAAGACCTCATTGAGGATAAGGTCATCAACATCGAGTAGCCAGCCGGAAACCAAGACCTGAAAATCTACACGAATCCGATGTCGAATCATAACCAAGGAAATAATTAGGGAAATAACCAAGGGAATAATAAGGGCAAGCAAAAGTATGCTAGTGCTAATCTAGTATACGAGGAGATAGTTGGATGCATCGATGAGTTGGTCACCGTCATAAATATCAAGGGAGCCAACAATGACTGTGGAGTCACCACAGGAGGTGGAAAGGTTACCATTGCTAAGGCACCTGCTAAGACCCCCATTACCAACACAAAGGCCATCCCCTATGATTACAACATCATTGACCAACTGAAAAGAACATCGGCCCAAATCTCGATCATGGAGCTACTAAAAATCTCCACTGCCCATAGGCAAATCCTTGATGAAGCATTAGCAGCCTCCACCATCTCCGCCACCCTTGACATAGATCAGTTTCAGGCTATGGTGAGTAACATCGTTACCCCAAACCCCATTACATTTTCGGATCAAGATTTCCCTCCACAGCCATCTCATAACCGCGCACTCCACCTCCAAATCCTAATCCACAAAAAGAAAGTCAAAAGAGTCCTGGTAGATGGAGGTGCAAGCCTTAATATTTGTTCTCTAAAACTTATAAAGAAATTGGGATTCGCTGAGGATTCCATCAATAAGAACAAAAGCATCACCATAAGGGTGTATGACAACTGGGAAAGAATATCTCAGGGTACTATCAAAATCCCCATTCAAGTGGGGCCAGCAACTATGGAGACCACATGTCAAGTCCTCGACCTTGACCTACCATATAACATCCTCCTTGGTCGCCCATGGATTCACAGAATGAAAGCAGTGGCTTTGACATACCATCAATACATCAAGTTCTCACATCAAAATGAGGAGGTCACTATATATGGGGATCCTGAACCTTTTGCCTACTGCAAAAACTTGGAAGCGAAGTTTTATAAGATTCCCCAAGTGCCAAAAAATGATGAAGGACCATCTACTTCATACATAGACCCATCCAATCTCGCCTCCACTTCTGTGACAAAGACACCCACCATCCCTGACATATCTTAAATCAAAGGCATGATCGAAGACAATGGATGCGGTGACTATAGAATGAAGAGAAATGCATTTGTTGTAGGAGAGTTACCATAATCTCCTAGGTCGCATGGACAACCCCAACCAGTTCAAGCACCTGTCCTCGCCCTTAGGTCGGATCCTTCTGGATTCTGTGACTGGGGGGACTTAAGTCAGGAAAATGTTGGCGAGACAAATATTTCAAGAATGCTATACCGTGATGCAGAACCCACCCTAACCCTACCCATGGAGGAAACTAATAGAGGGTTACAAATGATGTTTGGCATGGGCTATAATAGAAACGAAAGCCTTGGAAGGAATACTGATGGACATCTAGAGCCCATCATTGCTGAAAGAAGAATGCAAAACCTTGGTCTTGGATGTACTCCTCCAAGTGTAACCGTACATGGCCGAGGTACTCCTAGTCAAGTAGTCAGATCTTCTCCTCAAGTCTCGGCAACCACCCTTAGACTACCTGTATCCATAGGCCTACCTCTTGATAACTTCACATTTGACATAACCGACATTTGTAGTAGTGATGATGAGGATGCCATAGTGAACTTACCAAGACTTTTTGAGGATTCATCTTTACTCATGATTAGTGCCTCACCCACTGAGTCAAACCAACAAATCCATCAAATAACCTTAGTCTACCCTCAGCTCATCGATCACGACCAACGAGGACCGCCAATTCTAGACTCATTTGAAAATGATGAGGCGCTCTCAGAATTCATGGGACTAGGGGATACAGTTCCGTATGGGGATCACAAAGTAGGGTTCGACATTACCCTAGACACTCAGGCATACTATGGGAGATGATTGAGTCCTTCAGTCGCAAAAGAAAAAGATCAAGAAAAAGCTCAGAGTTATTGAGTGGAAACCACACTGTGGCACTCTCTAACCATAAAACAGTAAAAATAAAGGATGCATCCAATGGTGAAAACCTCTCAGAGGCACCAGAGGATGAAGGATTCAATCTCCCCCCCACTAGAATACATAAGGAGAAATCAGCAGTATTGGCAGAACAGTGCAACCCGGTCAACTTAGGAACATAATCATAACCACAAATTACCTTCTATGTAGAATCCCTCCTAATAGGAGAATAGGAATTGTTGGTAGCATTCCTCAAGGAGAGAAAGGTAAATTTTGTGTGGACCTATGTAGACATGCCAGGCTTGGACCCTGAAGTAGTAGTTCATCATTTGGCCATTTACCCCGGAGCAAAACTAGTCAGACAAAAGCTAAGGAAGATGCACCCACAAATAGCCTTGCTCGTCAAAATTGAGCTACAAAAACTTTTGGATGCTGGCTTCATATGCCCAATCGATTATCCAGAATGGGTATCAAATCTTGTACCTATCTCAAAACCAAATGGGGGCATTCGCATCTGCACAGATTTCAGAGACCTAAACAAAGCATGTCCTAAGGATGATTTTCCACTACCCAACATTGATATAATAGTGGATATGACTGCCGGACATGAGATGCTATCCCTAATGGATGGCTTTTCAAGGTACAATCAGATTATGATTGCAAAGGAGGACCAGCATAAAACCACCTTTACATGTCCTTGGGGCACTTATTGCTGGAACGTGATGCCATTCAGGCTAAAGAATGCAGGGGCTGCATACCAAAGAGCCATGACATTAATCTTCCACGACATGATCCATAAAATAGTCGAAGATTATGTAGATGACATATTGGCTAAATCAAGGAAAAGGCAAGATCGCATAGCAACTCTAGGGGCAATTTTTGACAGACTGGAAAAATACAGAGTCAGGCTAAACCCCATGAAATGTTTCTTCGGGGTACAGTCAAGAAAGATGCTAGGATACATAGTTTCAATGAGAGGAATAGAGGCGGACCCTGTAAAGGTAAAAGCAATCCTTGAAATGGAGGCACCCAGGACATTAAGACAGCTCAGAGGGCTACAAGGTAGACTCCAGTCTATTCAAAGATTCATAGCACAATTGGCAGATAAGAAGATCACCTATTCACACCTACTTCACAAGGGAGTAGCTTTTAGATGGGATGACAAATGCGAGCAAGCATTCAACAAAATCAAAGAATATCTACTTACACCACCTGTGTTGATGCCACCCATTGTGGGGAAACCATTAATCCTATACATCTTAGCCACAACAGTCGCTCTGGGGGCCCTTTTAGCCCAACATGATGAAAAGGGAACCGAGTGGGCTATCTACTACGTCAGCAGAACAATGGTGGGACACGAGCTCAACTACACACCAATAGAAAAGGCTTGCTTAGCAGTAGTGTTTGCAACATAGAAATTCAGACACTACATGCTAGCACATCAAATCAAGCTAATCGCCAAGATAGACCCTCTCAAGTATTTATTGTCTAAAGCAATGCTTATAGGCAAAATGGCCAAATGGGTAATGATACTGTCTGAACACAATATTGAGTATGGGGAATGAAAAGCCATAAAAGGACAAGTCATTGCGGATTAGCTAGCAGAAGCGCCCCTCTACATGGATAACCCACTCATATCAGAATTCCCAGATGAATCTCTTTTTAACCTTGGTGTAGCAAACCACTGGAAGTTATACTTTGATGGCTCCCACACGCAACATGGATCAAGAGCTGGTGTATTCTTCATCACCCCGCAAGGAGATTGCATTCCCATGCACCAATAAAATTGTAGAGTATGAAGCGCTGACCATAGGTCTCAAGATTGCAGCACAGTGGTGGATCATGGCATTAAAGGTCTATGGGGACTCACAGCTTATCATCAACCAAGTCAACGGTGAATACCAAACCAAGGATGATAAGCTCGCACCATACAAAAAGGTGGTAGAAATCCTAAAAGAATCATTCATTGACATCACCTTCGAGCAGATACCAAGGAAAAACAACAGAGCGGCCAATGCAATGGCAACAATTGGATCCTTGCTAGACATCCCCCGCAATGTCTCAAAACATGAATTCCTCATAGAGCAGCTTCTCGTACCCACATTCAAGGTACCAGAGTCAGAATACGCGTGTGAATTTGTTGGTCCCGGTGATCTTTGGTATCATGATATATACACCTACCTAAAGTTAGGAATCCTCCCCACTGACATCACTCTGAACCTAAAATGCACTTTTGTCAAAAGGACTTCACGATTCGTCATCCTAGGAGAAACCCTCTTCCGTAGAAGTACCGACAAAACCTTTCTACGTTGTTTAAAACCCGAGGAAGCGTTGACTGCTTGAACTGAGGTACACAATGGCACATGCAGATCACACTCAAGTGGTATGACCTTGGCTAAGAAGTTGCTGAGAACAGGGTACTATTGGCCGACGATGGAAAAAGAGGCACACAATTTTGTCAGAAAATGCTTGCAATGCCAACAGCATTAAGACCTTATTCATGCACCAGCTCAAGAACTGCATCCCATTGTTACACCCTAGCCCTTTTCACAATGGGGGCTCGATCTCATTGGTAAAATATCACCCACCTCATCCAATGGCCATAAATTCATTATCACCGCCATCGAATATTTCACAAAGTGGGTCGAAGCAATTCCCATGACCTAGATCACGGGAAAACAAATATCCAAGTTCATCCTGAACTACCTCATTTGCCGATATGGTGTTCCTCAATCCATTATCTCTGATAATGGGACACCCTTCAAAAATTAGGATGTCCGTGATTTGTGTGAAAAATTCAAAATCCAACACCGGTTTTCCACTCCATACTATCCACAAGGCAATGGCCAAGCAGAAGCTACAAATAAAACTATTTTAAAAATCCTCAAGAAAATAGTCAATGACTTTGGCCGTGATTGGCATCTGCAGCTAAATCCCGCCTTATGGGCCTACCGCACTAGCATCTGTATGCCAACAGGTGCCACCCCATTCTCTCTGGTCTACAGATCAGAGGCCATCCTCCCTATTGAGATTGAGCTCCCGTCACTAAGGATATCACTACAAAACCTCATCACAGATGAGGAATACAGGGTCACAAGACTCAATGAGTTGGAATTACTAGATGAAAGGTGCATGGATGCCCTTAATCATCTACAAGTGTACCAGAATCACCTAAAAAGGAGCTACAACAAGAAGATCAGACAACGCACTTTCCAGGTTGGTGACCTCGTGCTGAAAGAAAATCAAAAGAACGTGCCAAATCCGGACACAAAGGGGAAGTTTGAGCCCAACTGGCTGGGACCCTTCATCATCATTGTAGGTTACAAATCGGGAGCATATCAGTTATCGACACCAGAAGGCGAGCCCCTGCAGAGCCCATGAACAGTTCACACCTCAAAAAGTTTTATGCCTAAATCTTGCAACGTATAGAACCAAAAAATACAAAAACAATCAAAAAAAGTCCTAAAAAAATGGTGACCTTGATGAAAACCTGGGAAACAGGCATCTTGGTGACAACAAAAAAATCAAAAAATAGAAAAAAAAAATCCAAAAAAATCAGAAAAAAGATTGAAAATAGTAAAAAGAAAATAATTCGTTCTCTAGTGAAAACCACTTCGGTGGCGCTTTGGGCAAGTACCTTGGTGAAAACCTGGCAAACAGGTGCCAAGTGTAAATAAAGCACTCCCCATCTACCAGGATCTGCATGACTCATTCCATCACTCATTCATCCACTCATCCGCTCGCATCCATACCATAGCCTGCATTGGTGTCCATACCATATTCCACCACGGAACTACTTGGCATTTCAGTCTGTCCTGCCTTTATCGAAGTAGTCTATCGCACCACACTAGGGGCACGTTCTCGCAACATCAGATCAGATTCCTGTATATTCTCGTGATCATTTTTCAAAAATCATCAAACAATCCAAAAACATCTAAATCATTCAAAAAATCATCAAAAACATGTCAAATATCAAAAAATCTTCAAAAATTTCATCATCAGGTCTTTTCAGTCTTTCACCTTGTTGAACTACATCGTCTTCGAGCTTGAATGTAGGCAAGGTTGATCTTTGATCATCCCCCGAGATAGTTAGAGTCAGTCCTTAGGCATCCGTCGCATTGGCAATCTGTTTGCCTATCTAGTCTCCATCTTAAGTCAGTCCTTTAAGCAATAAAATGACAACCCGTTTGTCCATCTTATCATCAAGTCAGCCCATCATTAGTTGAACTACGTGGTCTCTGCGTGTATAACGTAGGCAGGGCTAATCTATGGATCAACTCCCGAGTCCCCTAGGATAGGTCTTTAAGTTAGTTTGTTCGTCATAAATCTCATAAAAATCCAAAAACATTGAAAAATCTTGAAAACACCAAAAACATTTGTAAAACATCTCAAAATTCCAAAAATAGCCTCAAAACATTTGAAAAACCCAAAATGGTGCATCCATTTCATCTCGCTTTCACCTGTAATTATCATCACTCATAATAAAATCAGTCGTCACTTTCACCCTTTGGTGAGTCAGTCAGAAGCAAGTTTAGCAGGTTCCAAAGTGAACAACTTAATCGTCAAGGTCTCAAGTCTATAGCAGTAAGCAAGCAAGTTAGTCACCTCGAAGTATCAATAGCTTATCACCCAATCAGCCCCATCAAAACCTTGATCACTACATGTCCTAGGATGAAGCTTTCCTGCGATGGACATAAGCATCAGGTAACCCTCACAGTAGTTAGTCTTGGCTAGTGGTATGAAGAACATTAGCTTGTTTGTTTAATTTATTTTGGTCTTTTTGACTTATCTTATTTTGCGCTCTTTCCAAGGACTTCTCAATGATGCCTAAACAAAACAAGTTTAGAGAGAAAGGAATGGGGCAATGATCATTATCTTTTATCTACTATGCTTGTGGGATACACTTGTAAAATAAATTAGTTATGCATGTTTTGTTGGGTTTGTGGCAAGGATGTTTTAGATATCTTGTTGACCACATAGGAAAGCTTGCTTTTTTGTGTTTTGGTCTGAGATGTTTAGAATGTTTGAACTACACCCTGAATGAAGTATGTATGCTAAGTGTGAACAAGAATACTCCTATTTGATTTTCAAGTCAAAGTCCATCACACTAGGTACCACGCCATCTTGGTTCTTAATACCTCGATGCATCGTACCTATGTGTGTTATCAAACATAACACAATTGACCCTTTGAGAATCCTAATTCGTGGCAATGAAAATCACCATCATCATCCTCACTAACTCATTAATTCTATGTTTCTTCTATTGTCTTTCCACGCTAACATGGTATTATAATAGTGATCAAAACATCGCTCATGCATACATCCTGCATCCACTAGATAGTTAACATCAGAAGAGCTTATATCATATCAATATCTTAAGTTATGAGGAATAATATAAACTCATTATTCTAAACATCTTAAGACATCATTGCATCATACATTATCATCTTCAACCATCACCATTACCATTTGCATCCATTACCATCATTAATACCCATTACATCATTTAAAGCATGGAAAACACAAAAAGAAATGCATTCATTACATACACTGCATTACATGAACCATAAAGATAGAAATATCTCATAACATCACATATTTGCATTCACATCATAAAAGGGTGAATCATCTCATATATATCATAAAAAAAAAATCACTGTTATGATACAAAATCGGATCAGGTGTCCATCGGATACATAATACAATAAGGCCAAAATACTGCAACCCCTATATCAAAAATGAAGCAAAAAACTATCATGTGATCAAGAAGGGGGCGGGCCCTGCTGGCTGCTAACCTCCCCATCTTGCCTCTCACCATGTGCCTCTACTGGTCGCCTCCCTGTCTATGGAGAAAAGTATGGCACTCGACGGTCTGACGACACTACCTGTCGATAGTGATACCGATAGTACTCGGCCTCTCTGATAGACTCTTTGTAGTCCCGAATATTAATCGATCAAGCCCGAGATGAGGACGCTACACTCTCTAACTGCCACCGCCGACCTATCTCCTAATCCCTCTCGGATCGTTCCGAGTTTCTCTCTGTGGTCAAAACTTGTATCTACCCCTGTAGCTACTGAATCAGCACATCTCGATGGTCAGGCTATCCTGTCAGCTGCCCTGCTGGCTGCCCTGTTGGCTGTCCTGCTGGTTGTCCTGTTGGTTGCCCTGCTCGCTGCCCTGCTGGCTGATGCTAAAGATCTACCCTCAGCTGACCATCCTGATCCCCTACTCGGATAGGTGAATGCTGAGCCCCGTCCCGAGGAGGTGTCTGATGAGGAGGTGCCCCACCTCATCCTCTGCCTCGCCCCCTACCACCTGCCCGACCCCTGCGTCTACATCGTAGGACAACTGCACCTCGAACTGTCAATCTAAGAGGAGGTATGAACCATGCCCTGTAAGTTGCGGTGACTCCTGCATCTGCCGGCCCCTGATCATATGGCCATGGCCGGGCCACTAACTGCCTAAATGAGGACACTGCCTCGTCTGTCGGGATGGGATGGCCCCATGCTGTCTATCTAGTAGTGCATGCAAATATGGCCACATACTGGTCATCTGGCCTGTCCTGTACCTCCCTGAACTGACGAGTAACCCTACCTGGAAGGTACCTCTCAATCATGGTGTGCTCTCGACCCTGCATCAATCTATCCTGTCGAGCAAAGAAGAGCTATTGATCATCATCTATCCATGGACCAACACCCATCCACAATCTCCAGATGAACTCTCTCATCTCATCAAGAACTCACCGCCAGTATAGAATACCACTTGCTCCAGTAAAGGAAAAATGCATCAGTGCCCCATCGTACCACCAAACAAGGGGGTCATCTATCTCTAGGGGAATTGGTGTGATGTTTGGACGAAGCACTGAGATCCTCTCCCATCCCCACACATGCATCAAGGTGCCTCCTGCCCCGATGGACCTGCTATCCATGTAAACAAACTCATGGAGGTCTCTATAAAGGGACGCCAGTAGTATCGGACCCAGGTGAAGCACTCCCTCTGATGAACCATCTGATCCCATGCAAGTCCCCATCCTAGACTGAAATATCAGCCCCGCCGATCAGGTACCACAAGGCCTGAGATAATAGCAGCAATGATCAGTCAGTATGTGTGCACTCAGTCACGATACAACTCTAGATCAATCTGACCATCACAGAACTCAATGGCATCCATCTGCATCACTCCGTCATAGGCCTCTCTACCGGCATCTAGATCATAGATAACTCAGGTCTCGTGAATGGGCAAGCGAAGGATACGCCATATGTCCTCAAGGGTGATAGTGGCCTCGCCAGTAGGAAGATGGAATGAGGAGGTCTCACTGTGCCATCGCTCTACCAAAGCCATAAGCATGCCTAGGTGGGCCCGAAAAGGAGGGGCATACACAATGTACCAAAGGCCAATGGCACCAAGGTGCTCCTAGACCAACTCAGGCATAGTCCCTAATCTACTAAGCACTGGCCATCGATGCTCCTATGAATAGAGTACACTAGGCTCCTCCTGCATAGGAAAGGCAGTCGTGTCAAAAAATATATAATAAATTTTTTTAAAAGTCAAAATTTGCCTGAAACTTTCAAGTGCGACGCAATTTGGAAAGTTCCAAACTACACCACCGTGGTGGAGTTTGTCATTTTGGCGATTGCAAAGTGACCCGCATGGTGCACTTTTTGTATGCGGTCCTATTTGACGCAAACCCTACATTCCTAACTGAGCCACATGGTGAAGAATGGACATGCGGCAGACTTTCGGCAAACCAAATGCCAAATTGCAAGCTGGCCCGCGTGGGACACTTTGCATATGCGGTGCAATATAGCACCGTGCGGTTGCGATAAGACATTTTCTATGGTGCCATATGGTACCGCACAGTTTGCACAAAGTTTAAGCCCTATTTAATGCAAATAAAATGATAAAATTAAAAGACGGATAGGGGTACATACCACGGGTCCTGCGCTGACTGGCTGCTGATGTGTCCGAACTCTCTCCGTCACGTGCCTAGGAAGCTGTCGTTGCGCCATTTCCACTCAAACTTAGAGCTAAAAGTTGAAATTTTCTAAAGGCTAAGATTGCAAAATGAATTGAAAATGACCCCTCGCGGTCTATTTAAGCCTGAAAATTAGGGTTTTTGACCTAATTTGACCTCCCAGGTTGGGTTTTGGTCCCCTGAGCCCATTTTCGTCCAACTGAGAGTCGTTTCACATCCCTTTTGGAATTTTAAAGCAATTTTTTGGCATTCTGGGGCATTTCAGGCTTGCCGGGAACCTTGTCATCTTTTTCGCGAGACCATCCAAAAATTCAAAATTTTTGTCTAGTCTCTCGAGGGGGCAATATCCAGTAATATCCTTCTGCTGGGGCAGCAGTGGGGCATCTAAAAAATTTAAAATCTTCAACCTTCGATCATAGTAGTTTATTCTTTGAATCAAAGCAACAAGTGCATTGCTTCAAAGAGGGGCAAAATGTAGACATGGAAAATGTACAAATTCATTTTGGCACACCTGATCCCGATTACTAAAAAAGTTTTCTCTCAGATCAAATTCTAAGCATTTCATTGCTTTCTATCCTTTAATTCAATAAATCACTATGTATTGGATTAGGTCTGTCACTTCCTTTGATTAAATTAATCAGTTTAATTTAATTAACCCTACATTGCTGTTTAATTAAATAAATTATTTTATTTAATTAAAATCTCTAAAGTCCTTCTATTAAATTAAATAAATTAAACCTTATTTGATTTAATCTAACACATCCCTTTTTTATTAAATAAATCAAATCATTTATTTAATGAATCATTTCCTCTCAATCTCTGACTTAAATCAATTCATAAATCTAAGTCTAAATTGTCACATCACCTAATTCCTCATTAAGTTAATCAAACCATTGATTAAATTAATCTTGCTCACTCAAATCCTCTAAAGAATGCAACTTGCACGATAAATCAATTACTTTGATTTATTAATTCTCCTATTTTCCCTCACAAAGCATCAAAAAGGGAATATTCCTCTTTTGAATTCAAAAAGTCCAAATGGACTTGGTCCTTCCAACAAGGCATTAAAAGCCTCTTACATGTCCTTGACCTTGAGCCAAGTGACAATAACTTCATTCCTTTTCCCTCTTCAACATGTCATTTCTCAAGTTTGAAATGCCACCTAATTGCATTTATTGGCACATTGGCCAAAGCTTGCACATTCCTCATCCAATCACATGTGGACAAGTGGCACCATGCCATTTGATGATCTTTTATCCCACATTGCTCAATCTTGCTCATTCTTCCAAGATTTGAAATCTATAAATTGGAGACCCTTCTCTTCAATCTTCACACACAACTCATATGCAAAGTTACTCTCTCCAATCGAGAACTAATTTTGTCTATTTCACCCAAGCATTCACAACATTTCACACTTTGTATCAAGGTTATGCTCAAATCTCTTTGGAGATTTGACCATTCTTTTCATCAACCACATTGCAATCAGAGGAATTGGGAAAGGGTCAATTGCAACATATCATTGGCACCAATTCCCCCATAAGATCTTTAACTTATTTGCTTAATTAGGACTTAGTTCAAGTTTCTTGCTTTATGTTCTTCACTTTCCTAATTTTAGCTTAATAGGTGGATTTCATGGGGATTCCTTCAAATCTTTACATGCATTTTGATCTAACACTAACAATGTTTGACTTCTTTGTGCATTTGCAGGTTTAGGGGTTCGCAAGCAGACAACTGAGTTTTAAGGTTAGAAATCATAGTCTTGCTATTACCAATGAATAACATGTCATCCACATACAGAGTAATAACAAGCACATGATCATTCTCACATTTATAATAGATGCAATGATCTGATTTTGATCTCACAAACCCAATTGACAACACAAATGTGTTAAATTTCTAGTACCACATTCTAGGAGATTGCTTTAGACCATAGAGTGATTTATCTAACTTGCAAACCAGATTTTGTTTACCTTTTTCAACAAAATGCTCAGGCTGGGACATGTAAATTTCTTCTTCCAGCTCACCATGGAGAAATGTTGTCTTCACATCCATCTGCTCAATTTCAAAGTCATACATTGCTGCTAATGACAACAAAAATCTGATGGATGTCAGCTTTGCTACAGGGGAAAATATCTCTCCATAATCAATTCCCTCAACTTGGGAAAAACCCTTTGCAACCAGTCATGCCTTATACTTCTCAACACTGCCATCAAGGCCTGTCTTCCTTTTGAATATCCACTTAAAGCCAACAGGCTTTCGCCCTTTAGGCAGTGGTACCAACTTCTAGGTATCATTCTTTTTCAAGGAATCCATCTCCTCATTCATGGCTTCCAGCCAAGACTTAGAATCAAGCATGTTGATTGCTTCTTTGATAGTCCTAGGCTCATCAGTGCTGGTAATCAAAGCATAAGCACAATTTGAATCTAACATAGAGAAGCCATACATTTCTAGTTTCCACTTTTCTCATGTAGATTTTCTTATGGGCTGAGATTGTTCTTCACCATCAGAACTTCCAGAGCTGCTTGAGCTCTCCTCAGTCTTAGGTACACCATACAGCTCTTCCCTTTCAGGAGTTTGGGGAATCTCCACTGCATCCTTCTTTTTGTCACTCTGATTTGTCTCAAGCTATTGATCACTTACTAGAGGTTTCAGCTCATGAAATGTCACGCTTCTGCTGTACACAACCTTCTCAGTAACAGGGTTCCAAAGCTTGTATCCTTTCACACCAACTCCATATTCAATGAGAATACATTTAATAGCCTTGTTATCCAACTTAGATCTCTTTTCATTTGGCACCTGAACATATGCTTCACAGCCAAAGACCCGGACATGCCTTAGTGAGGGTTTCTTGCCTGACCATGCTTCCAAAGGTGTCTTGTCA
This sequence comes from Sequoiadendron giganteum, assembly GCA_007115665.2. Lineage (NCBI taxonomy): Eukaryota > Viridiplantae > Streptophyta > Pinopsida > Cupressales > Cupressaceae > Sequoiadendron > Sequoiadendron giganteum. The sequence goes on from VCHN02000014.1 coordinate 38,269,235, forward strand.
ACAAGAGCAGAGTAAGGAGATCTATTTATTAGATAACATGTTGTAGCCATAGCCTCAGCCCAGAACCTCTGCTCCAGACCAACACCACTCAGCATACTCCTTTCCTTTTCCATCAGCGTCCTATTCAACCTTTCAGCAACTCCATTTTGTTATGGAGTGTAGGGGGTTGTCTTATGCCTTTTAATTCCATGATCAGTGAAATACCTTTCAAAATATGCAGAACAAAACTCACCTCCATTGTCTATCCTTAAACACTTTATTTTCCTTCCAGTCTGATTTTCTACCAAAGATTTGAACTCTTTAAACCGACTGAACATTTCTGATTTACTTTTAAGAAAGTATACAAATGCCCTTCTCCAACAGTCATCAATAAAGGAAACATAATATCTAGACTTTGATAACGAAGGAGCATTAACTGGACCAAACACATTAGAATGGACATAATCCAGTATACCAGAAGATTTGTGAGGACTAGAAGAAAAAGAAACACTGTGTTGCTTCCCATATATACAATGTTCGTAGAAATCAAATTCAAGGTTACAATCATCAAGCCCCTCTACTAGACTTTTGTTCTTCAAGGTCTTTAAACCTTTCTCACTAATGTGACCAAGTCTATGATGCCATAACATGGTCTTCTCTACTGGGAGTTTTACCTCCAAGGCATTTGCAGACAGAGAAGAGTCTTCATCTTTCTCTATAGGTGCAAAATTACATGACTTTACAGAGGCACTATTGCAAAGAACAGGTCATGCATCTAGCTTGTACAGAGTTCTAGTCCGAACACCCTTAGCCAACACCATTGCACCTCTAGCCATTTTACATCCCTTACTAGAAAAAAAAACTTCTACCCCAACATCATTTAACTTACTAACAGACAGAAGATTTCCAGTCAAACCTAGAATGTGAAGAACACCACCTATTCCTTTGACTCTCCCATCAAGAAACTGAATTCTGACTCTTCCTTTGCCAACAATCTCCAGTGTTGAATCACTTGCCAAGTATACCTTTCCACCATCATACTTCTCATACTTTGAGAACCAATATCTATAGGATGTCATGTGAAAAGAAGCACCTGAATCAGCCAGCTAGACATCATCAGATGCTTGAGTTGTCAAGGCTGCTACAATGAAGGCATCTACATCACTTTGGGAAGATTCATTGTCAGAGACATTCTTTTTCTTCTTCTCTTTGCAATCCTTCCGGATGTGACCAAGTTGCCCACAGTTCTAGCATTTTACCTTAGACTTTTTACCAGGAGACTTTGATCTCCTTTTGGACTTGGATTTCGACTTGTTGTCTTCCTTCTTGCCTTTCTCCTTTGGTCTACCTCGAATAGCAAGAGCCTCTTTGGCCATTTCAGAAGATTTCCTTCGCATCTCTTCGGAAAGAAGAGAAGGAATCACATCATCCATCTTGAAAGTAGTGGTTGTGCTTCCAATAGCCATCACAAGATGATCCCAACTATCAGGTAATGAGCACAATAGGATCATGCAATGATCCTCCTCCTCAGTCTTTACACCTACAGACGCCAGCTAAGTAACACTCATATTAAATGAGTTCAAATGGTCTGCAACATATGCACTTTCATCCATCTTCAAGGAGTACAACTTCTTCCTCGGGAATAACTTGTTTACCAGAGACTTTCCCTGATAGTTATCACCAAGCTTCTTCCACAATGAAGCTGCAGACGTCTCCTCATGAACATTCAAGATCACAAAATTGGCTAGACTCAGTCTTATCAAACCTCTTGCTTTCCTATCAGCAAGATCCCAAGCTTCTTGGGTCGAAGTTTGTGGCTTAGATCTAGACACTGCAATCCATAGATCTTTATCTACAAGCATGTCTTCTATCTTGAGTTTCCATAACTCAAAGTTGCTGCCATTAAACTTTTCAATCTCTATTATTCTAGATGTACTCACCATCTCAAACAGAAACACGTTTTAACAATGCAAGACTTCGACTGAAACAGTATTAGTGCAAAAAACTAACTTACCCTACCAAGGGTAACAGCAACTAGCCAAGCTTTGATACCAAATTGAAGGGAAAATAATGCGGATCTAATGATCCAACAGTGTGGAATACATTCCCTTAACGCCAATACAATAGAGGAGTAAAGCAAAAAACGAAAAATGAACAACTTCAAAAGCTTCTAGAGATGAATACAACCATTAATAGAGATAACAGAAGAACAACGCATTCACATATTGACACAGATGATTCACGTGGGAAACCTTTACAGGTAAAAACCCACCACACAATAACAAGACTATTGTATTACAGTATTGAAACAAATACATACAATTTCAATCTTCCCTGTATAGCTTACAGTTGCCAAGAGAGATACAGATTCACTGTTACAATGTTGTCTCAACATATAGTTCAAAACACCTCTCTTCAATAACTCATGTTCTCTTTCTTCTCCTTCTGCTCTTCCACCATCGACGTTCAAAGATATAGCATTTTCCAACAAACACCAACCAGACAGTGAAAGTCAAACCCTGCAATCAATGCCATCAGCCAGTGGCCGACAAAGAAGCTCCAACTCAACACGCAATCAGAGCATCCCATGCCAAGACCTGCATTGAGCCACCCAAGCATTCAATGCCATGCCAGAAACGGGTTCAGCCCCGCCAACTTACGTTGGCCATGCACCTGAAGCAATAACTAAATTAGGTAACCATCCAATCACAATTTGGTCAGACTGCCACGTGTCACCATCCCATTGCCTATACCAGTTGGCATTGAGTCCAACTTAGTCAAACAGACACTGAGCATGATCAATACTTCCAAGTCTTTACAACACTACCAGAGCCGAGACCGGAACGGGATACAAAACATGACTCCACCAAAAAAAAATACAGGTTCAGGAACCATTTCGGTTCCGCCTTCGTCCACGGAAAGTAAAAACCACGTTAGAGACAATTTTGACTAAAGGAAGTCAACCCAAAGTCAAACCAAGACAGGAACACAGAAGACCAGAGTCGGAGTCGGAAACAGAAACAGGACTTCACCAAAAGTCCAGGTTCAAGAAGCATTCTGGTTCGGCCTCTGACACATGTAAGAAACAACAAGTCCAGATTAGAACAAAGCGAAGGAAACCACCCCGAAGAAAAAACCAAACTGCAAAGAAGACCAAATCGCAAAGGCAGGAATCGGACCCGGACCCAGAATGGAAACAAAAATAGGAACATGGCAAACGAACATTGCCACCTTCCAAACTTGGTTCCGCCTCTGATAGAAACTGCAAAGCGAAGCAAAGAGACCAAACACATGAACCGGAGCCAAAGCCGAAGTCGGATGGGGAACAAAACCAGGAACATAGCAAAGGGTTCCATGCCAGATTCCATCCCGGTTCTGACTCCGACAGAACTCAAAAACAACTCAAAAAATCACTAAGGCATGAAATCAAGGACTTCAAGCTGGAAGTTGAGAGACAAATTCTAAACAAAGAGTAGCATGTATAACTTAAGTTTTATAACATTGGTAAGGGTTTCTAGAAATATTTCTTGTTCTTCATGGTTAGTGGTTTATTTTTCTATCATGTTCATCATATTCCATTTCTTCCTCACTCATATGTTCTTCTATATTCTCTAGGTTTTTCCTCAAATATGCAGCCACAATCCTTAAATTTTTGCACATTTTGGTGTATAACTTCTCAAACATCTCCTCCATCCTAGGATTTTTTCTTCTTTGGGAAATCTCTTGCAATAATAATCTATGATCTCTTCTAATTTCCATAGAAATTATCCCTCTCATAATTTTCATATCCCTCTCTACTCTTTGCAATTGAAGGGCTCCTCACAACCTACAATAAATATGCATATCCTTAGGAACACCTATGGCTTCATATCCTTGCAAATTATCAACACCTCCTAGTGAGGAAACTTATCTTTGATGTCATATAATATAGTCAAGGTTAGGGGGTTCTATAAAACTACCCAATGTTGTAGTCAATACAACAATCAACAACAAAAATTAATGTTCCAAAACTAAAATTTTCAAGATTCTATTATCTTCAAGCACCATAATTAGAATATAGGATTACAAAATTATATCACTCCTTCATCTATCACCTCTCTCAAACTTCCCCTGAAATATTTCTGTAACCCATAAGATTTACCCAACTTCTTTTAATCTCCATATTATCCTCAAGTAATTAGGGAATGGAATTACATCCAATCCTAGCTAGTTTTGCAACTAAAATCATTAAAGGAAGGAAAGTGTAGTAGTAGGTAAAATTTACATAAAATAAATAGTAGGTACAAATCCCATAGATATATTAATACACAACCAATCAAAAAATGGATAGATCAACCAATAAATTATACTTTTATTTTGATAAAACTCTGCAATCAAACATATTGAGTTCATCACATTAGTAAAATCAAATTATTGCTATGTGATTTCCATAATCCATAATACTTATATTTTTTCTATTTTTGGATTTTGATTGTGTGCTAGTTTTTGCCTCAACATTTTAGATCACACTTTGTGATCCATCATCAGGATTATAGAGATCTCAAGGAGATTCATTATCAAAATCCAGAAATAGAAAAATTATAAAATTGAAATCATGTCATCATCAAAACTATCCATCTAAACTGGTTGATTAAACCTTTAAGTGCTCAATGCTCTTGATTTTATCCACAAACTTCATATGGAAATTGTATTTTTTGTAAAATTATATTAGAAGTGAAATTCCCATAAAGGTAGATGGATATGAAGTTCACACAAGGTTAGATGACCACAACATTGTGTCAAAGGTAGATGGGTAGGAAGTCCCCTAAAAAAAAAAACTAATTTGGATTCAAATGTGTGGGGAAAAGCATTGTAACTTGCTAAAACTATTGGATTAGAAAAAAAATCTAGTTTACTTAACGAAGATATTTTCACAAATGTGGAAAGAACCATCATTATTAGTCATGTTGGAAGACCAATTCAACACCAAAACTCCACAACATTCGATAGTAGTCCAACCAACCACATAGGAAATTTTCAACAACTTGTCCTTCATCATTTTTCTACAACAAGATAGTAGCAACAATGTGGAATGAAGCAAAGGAAAAAATTTGAAAAGGCTTTTAGAAATTAGGAGATTTCAAGATAGGGGCCTTTTTGACTGCCTCTTTTATGATTTGAAATTCCTTAGTTGGTTCTTCACTCCATGATATTGACTCTCCTTTTTTTAACATCTTTTAGATAGATCTTGTTATTTCAAAAAAGTTGGTTACAAATATTCTCACAAAATTTACTTGCCCGAAAAGGATTCAATACCTTTGATATTCTTGGACTGAGGAATCCTTTCTATTGTTGTAACCCACTCTGGGTTGATTCTAATGTCTTATTTGGAAACAATATGACATAGAAGCATTCAATATATTACCCTAAAAACATATTTTATAAGATTAAGGGAAATACCATACTCCAAAGCTCTAGCAAAGAGCTTCTCTAGATGCATGGAATGATTTTCTTTTTTCTTGGAATAAGTAGTTAGATCATTCTATTACACCACCATGAATATGTCTATAAAATCTGAAAATACAACATCCATATCTCTCTAAAATGTTGCTCTTGTGTTAGTCAAACCAAATGGAATTCTTACATAGACATAAGTGTTAGAGTAATAAGTTATTTCACTTAATTAATTTAATCATATTGGTTAATTAATTAAGTCAATTATTACTTTAGTTTTACTTGAGATAAACTTAGGCACATTAATAATTATTTATTAATTATTAAGTGTGCACACTAGGGTTTCCTTTTAGGGTTTGATCTCCTTTCTTAAGGATTGATCTCATTGTAATTATTCATTCTCTTTAATGCATTTTTAGCTTCAGGCTTGCAAAGCATCTTTGTTGTTTTGAACATCTTTCTTTGTGACAAGTTATTGCTTGTAGGTGTTCACTGGTGTTTGTGGGATTGGTTTATCAACTTCTACATGGTATCAAATCTTCATATCTATAGCTTCATGTTCATCTTTTGAAGGATATTGCCTTACAGTGATTTTAATTGCAAGGGTTTCAACCAGGCATCCTTTTGCAAGATCTAGGGGTAGCCATTTTTTCTAGGAATTTTTGGGAAAAATGGACATTGCCATCGTGTTCAGAGTGCCCAAAAACCCTAGGAACACTTGTCGTTTGGTCAATTTTGAAGCAATTCAGAAAAAGGAAAAAAAACATTTGCCAAGGAAGTCGTATGGCCTCCCCAGCACACACTCTGAGGTCAAAAAATTCACGAAAAAATATATATATTTTTTTAAAGTAGTTTTTAAAGAGCTTCACTAGCGCCTCTAGTTTAAACAAGATTTGCCACCAGAGCACCACCTGATGGCCACCAAGTGGTCTTCACCGCCCATTGCACCACTGGCCCTCTGCTAGCCCCCTTAGGCTTTAAAGCTTAACCAACGGTCCTTTGGAGGACCGAGTGCCCTGCGCCCAGTCCCGCTGGCCTCCCAGCATTTGCCCGAGGTCACGTGGCTAACCAAGAGCTTCGACCCCAACCCCAAACTTCCAGCCCCTTGCTCTTGCATGTGACCAGGGGCTGATATTTTTTAGCCCCTGAGGGCTATTGAAGGGCTTATTAGGTAGTTTGGAGCACTTTCACGAAATCAGATGTAACTTTTGCTTACGATCTCCATTTTTCAAAAATGAATAGGTGTCAGAAAACTAGTTCTGGGCACTATCTAGTGGTGTGGGTTTTTTTTCTAGTTTTTTTGTTTTGCTACCTTTTTCGCCTATCAAATTCAGAAGTTGTTTCAACTCTAGGAGGCATAACTTTTGACTCGGGACTCCATTTTTTGCCATTCTCATGGCATTGAAAAGATAACTTCATCCTCTACACAGATCTAAGGCCTAATTTTTGCATAATTTATACCAAGTATCTTATTTTTTGTCAGAACTCATATTTTTCTTTCTTGGTTATTTTCTTGGGAAACATGCAATTCAGGCCTTTTTTTTTAGATCATAGATTTATTTTTTTCATTGAGAGTATATACTGCTATCTTTTATCATGGATTCACATAATATTTCATCCCTTACTCCATTCAACTACTTTTTTTGGAAAAAAAATGGACATTCATTTGATGCATAAAGGGTTGTACAGGGTGACCATGGGTACAAAAGTTGAATCTACAAGTGCTACTGAAAAGAGAAAGTGGTTTAATAGGTGTGATGAGGCTTTTGGTACTTTATTTTTATCTATTTATCTTGATATTCTTTTTCATGTTGAGTCTTGCAATACACCTCATCAGATTTTGACTACTTTGGAGTCTTTGTTTGGGAAGCCAGATATTATGAGAGGATTCTAGTTGGAGAATGAGCTTATTGGCTTAAATCCTAGGTATTTTGATAGCATCCAGGAGTTCTTCACAAAACTCAAGTCTCTTCAATTACAATTGACACATTGTGGTATTCAGAAGTAGGACTCTCAGTTGATATTGTCCATTCTTTCTAAGCTTGGACCAGATTATTCAGCTTTTGTATCTACCATTTATACCACTAGGGATGCTCTTGGTAATAGGTTTACTATGCCTTCGCTTGATGATTTTTCTTCTGCTCTCACTCGGGAGTAGGCCAAGTTGGCTAGCATGGGCAATTTGAAACCTTCTACATCATAGGCACTTATTGCATCATAGGAGCCCAAAGATCAAAAGGCTTCTATAGGAAAATGCAAGAAATAGAAACAAAAGGATTCCAAATCTCATGAGAAGAAAAAGGAGTCCTCAGATTCATCCTCCTCTTCTAAGGGGAAATCATCTAAGAAGGAGAGGTTACATGTGCATATTGCAAGAGAGAAGGACATGCAAAACATAGTTGTTATAAGAAGGACAGTGATGAGCTAAAGCATCTTCTTCAGAAACATCAGATTGATTTGGATTCTAGGATTTCTACATCATCTCCTTCCCCTCATTCTTCTTCTTCAGAGTAGCGTGACAGGGGCACAACTAGTTTACATACTTCATCAGATATGAAGGGACATGCTCTTTGTGCTCATTCAGGTCTTGGATCAAGGAGATGGCTTCTAGATTTAGGAGCATCTCATCATACGACATCTTCACAGTCTATGTTCAATTCCTTTGAGCCTTGCACTATGTCTCCTATTTTGATGGGAAACAATACATACATGAGTGTTACAAGGAAGAGGTCTATTATTTTTGGGGACAACACTTTCTAGGATGTCTTGTGTGTTCCTCATTTGATGAAAAACTTTCTTTCCATATATCATATCACACATGGAGGCAATGGGAGATCTTTGAAGTTCACACCTAATTTAGTTATCATCAGAGAATTGGAGAGTAGAGAGGTTATTGCTATTGGGGTGTGGATCACTCATCTCAGTTGTATTCCTTTTCATATTTTTCTTCTAATGGTGCTTATATTCCTAAAAAATTTCATCACACTTCTAGTGTGACCATCATTCAGAGGAGACATTTGGCTTCTTGAACATTGGTGTTCTCACTTTGGATCCAATTCTTGAGCCATCCATTCCATCTCCTCCATCTACTATTGCAGTTGTTGATACTTTTATTTCTACAGATGTGGTTTCTTCTATTTTAGTGCAATGAGATCTAGTTGATCATTCATCTTTGGAGGTTTCTCTTGAGTCTTCACCTACTTTGACTTCTTCATTGGTTGAGGTCACACCTACTTCTGTGGAGACATCTTTGACTACACCTGAATCACCTTCAGAGATTTCATTCATGAGGTATCTTCCCTCTTGCTTCTTTTAGGAGATGCGGTTTCTTCAATCTTTTTGGAGATACTTCATTCTAGGGGGCTATGTGGTCTCTTTCTTCTTGTATTTTGGTGGGGTTCATTCATGTATCTTTGTGATGGATGGTGTCCTTGGGGGCTTTATGGAGTCCTCTATCTTTCATCACTTAGTTTTTTTCTACATCCTATTTTGGGGAGGATTTTTTTTCCCATATGGTTTTCTCCTTTACCTCATTTTGCTTAGTTTGCATTGCATTTGTACATGGGTACCTGATCAAGCCTTGTTGCTGGGACCCATCTTTGCTTTCATGCATCTTTTCCTTTTTGTTTTAGCTACTTCCTAAGTTCATCTTAAGGGGGGGTGTTAGAGTAATAAGTTATTTCACTTAATTAATTTAATCATATTGGTTAATTAATTAAGTCACTTATCACTTTAGTTTTACTTAAGCTAAACTTAGGCACATTAATAATTAGTTACTAATTATTAAGTGTGCACACTAGGGTTTAATTTTAGGGTTTGATCTCCTTTCTTAAGGATTGATCTCATTGTAATTATTCATTCTCTTTAATGCATTTTTAGATTCAGGCTTGCAAAGAATATTTGTTATTTCAGACATCTTTCTTTGTGATAGGTTATTGCTTGCAAGCGTTCACTGGGGTCTGTGAGGTTGGTTTATCAACTTATACAATAAGTACCCCATGGCGTAGTAAAAGTAGTTTTATATTGCTCATATTCTTTCACCTTCACTTGGTTATAGCTAGAGAATCCATACATCATTGATAATAGCTCACAAATAATGAATTTCTACAACGTTTACTCGATATTTGAAAATGGATAATTGTCCTTTAATAAAGACATTTAAATTTTTAAAATCTACACAAAACATTACATATCTATTCTTCTTTCTGACTGACACTAGGTTTGAAACCCAAGTGGAATGTCTAATAGGTTTGATAATCCCACTATCTCTAAGTTTCATCAATTCTTGTTACATCTTAGGTGCCAATGTAGGATTTATGGCTCTTTTCTTTTGGCTAAAACGCTTTGTATCTATCTTGAGAGGGATTTCATGCTAAAACAAACCTTCTCTAAAAGACTTCGAGTCATCATATGACCAAGAAAATACATGATTATGTTTCCCTATAAAATAAATAAGCATATTCTTTTAATCCTTGGGTTCAGTTTCCTATCAATGTAGACCTTCTTTGGTGCATAATTTGTTCCTAATTTTACTTCCTCCAAGTCTTGTTCACGTGTAGGAGTTGGTTTGGCATTATCTTTATCAAAATTATGAAAAATCCTTCCAAAGCTACCAACCCATTGAGAATTTTATTAGTTTTGACCTAGATCACCTCATTCACAAAGATAGTATCCTTTCCATCAAATTTCTCTACAAAACTATAAAATTCAATTTCTTGGATATGGTATTCCTCTACACAATGCAAAAAATTTAAAACATCTTGGTCATAATTGAACACCTGCCAACTATGGATGTTATCTAACATGGATTGTCTCATTTGGAACTCAACTTTAGATATCCCATTAAAATTACTATCATCTAGTCTCATGATAATAGAAAGAAGATCTTCGATTTCATTTTTAGCTCTTTCCACTCAGCCTATAAAAATGCATCCAAAAAATCAATAGTATCCCAAAAAATAGATCCGTATTGCTTTAACCTTTAATACTTAGATGAATATTTTCCTCTAACATAGGAAACAACCATCTTTGAATTCCCTAAACTCTACGTTTCTTGAAATTGTGTTGAACTGTAATGTTCATGCCTAATAATAAAGCCTCATACTCTACTACATTAAAGAGAATGAGTACTTATAGGACATACATATTGGTGATATAATGATCACCCTAACACCTAATCCTTATTTTTAGTATGCTCCATCAAAATACATTTACTGGACATTCCATCATTTTGAGCCTATTCATTCACTTCCTCAGCTATAAGAGTAGTTTTGTTTTCACTGGGTTGAGACTATAATTCTAAAATTATCCATGTCAACATCAAAAAAATGTAAATGCTCATCTAATTGAAAATCCTCAATAATATTAGGGGACCTCTTTTATCTATTCAACTTTACATCTTTTCCATTAATATGGATTATAGAATAAGATAGATCCAATTACATGCTTGCTCCAATTGTTGTTGGCCACTTTCATGATAAGAGCATTCCATACTAGGGTGGAATGTTAACAACAGTTACACTCATTAAAAACTCATTTTCAAGGAATGCAACTAGCTTGAAATGTAGATCATTTATTATACCAATAATTAGAACTTCCCTTGAATCCATTTCAAGACATTTCCCAAATGTTTTACTTACTTGCAATCCTAGTTCTTTCATAATGGCCATTGGAATAATATTGGTGGATGCCCCAAAGTATATCATACAATTATTAACCAATTTATTATTTATTTATTAATTCCAAATAAAATGGTTCAACCTAATTGGGGAAGTAGACATAGTAGTACCCAAAAATAATTTTGGTATTTCATTAACAACACTTTCAAATTCAACCTTCTTTGATTTATCTTTAATATTCTAAGGTGGGAAATCACCTTTCTCTTATTAGAAGAGGCTATAGTTTCACCATTGATGAGGGAAAATTCATTCTCTTTGTGTTCTTCTATTATCATAATTTCTAATCGAGGAACTGATACCTTGATCTGGGATAATACTTGAACCATGTCAATTAGAATATACTTTGAAATGCCACAATATGGAATAGCAAGCACAATATGATCATTAACCCTCCCTTATTTTTAACATGGATCGATCCTTGGGGTACATTTAGTATCTATCTTATATTTCTTAGCCTTCATCTTTCAATACTTTTCCTTTATGAGAGGAGAAATAATTTGCTCCATTGGATTTTTAATACCTTTTCCTTTGCATACTGGATCACTATTTTTAACTTTGAGATCTCCTCTTTTCTTAACAAGATCTTGATTACTCACTTCATTCCTATTTTATTGATGAAAATTCTCCCTTACTTGCCTTGGTTAGTGTTAACTACTTTTCTTCTTATACTATAATCACTTTTTACTTGATCAATTGAAATAGTATTTAAAGATCTGATTTCTTCTTTTGAAGGCCTTCTCGATCTTACATCAAAATTGGAAGTCTCAACATTATATATTTTTACACTTTCTTCTTCGTATCTTCAAAAATGATCCATTGATGATAGCTACCTAACTGATATCTTCTATCATCTACATTTGTATCAAGACATCCTACATTAAAATAATAATCATTAAAAATTAATGAGAGACAATTTAGTATACATCATATTTATATCATGATCCTCATTATGTGAGCTATCACAATAATCACAAGGATTATAATGTTCCTTAATAGACTATGACACTATGCATTGCTGAGAAGGGTGAGGTAGTTGGAAAATCATACACCAAATAATTTCCTCAACAAAATTTGTATATGTTTTCCTTAAAGAGTTAGGAGTTTCTCTATTATGCACACCCAAGTTTTGTCTATTCTAAATTGGCTTACCATTGTGCCAATTTGTGTTGTAAGATTGATCTGATAGCTTGGGAATTATTTCTTGCTTCTAATACCCAAGCCTATCATGAGATAATCCCTTCTCATTCCTTTCCACTTTATAGCTCAAATATTTGAAGGAATTCATCAGCTTGTCAAGATTATCATCAGAAAATGCAACTTTATTCTAGTGTCCTTTTGGGTTTTGTAAAAATATTCACATCATCCCTCCTATTGACCTTACCAAAATATTTCGTATTTTTCTAAATATGCATGGATATTCTAAAATCACCCCTCGAATACTAATGGTCTTTATATCTTATATCATAACACATTTTAGGATCATATACATTACAATAGAACATGAAGAACATAGGCTCACTAGGCCTCATATATTGTGGAATTTTATTCACATGACCTTTATGAACCTTGTAATAAAATCAAAAACCAATTAATTATGACCCTTTTTAATACTTGTAAATTCATTTATGATGAATCTAGGGTCAATATTCTTACCATACTATTCTTTGAACACCCTTCTGAACTTCTCTCAAGATCCAATTCTATCATCAAGAAAAATCCTATACTAGTCCCTAGCATCATTTGTCAAAGATTGCATAAATAGCTTCATCACCATGTAGATTTATCCTCCACCTTAAAATCATCTATCAGATTTAGAAGTTTTATAAGATGATATTCTCCTGATAATGCATTATTTCCTAAAGCTTTTACCATTTTTTTGTTTTATATCATTATGAAGAGGATTAGGATACCCATGGATACCAATAAAGTCTAGGTTCCTATACCTTTCCAACTATAAGGTCCTTGTTAATGGGAATTTCCCTATTGAAGGATTCACCTAGGGATTAGCTTGAGCATTTCATTGGTTTACAACATTTTAACCCCCCAATGGATTTAAATTTTTTTAACCCATTTGAGCACCTACATTTGGCTTGTACTACTAGTAGTTCCCATATTGTCTATAACCTCCGATTTTTTTTGTAGAAGGCTCACTTGAGGATATGGGTTAGGATGAGGTATTTTTTTATTAATTTGGGTATTTACTTGGGCACGAAACATTTGAGTATTATTTTTTTGTTAAATATTCTACTGGAATTGAGAGTTTCCTGCATTATTTACTTGAGGGTTTTTTGTCATGCTAGGATTCATAAATATAAAAATTAAATGGGCATTAATGAATTGGGACATAAGAGGTTGAGAGATTCTTTGAGAAACACTCCCTACAACATTAATACATTTAATTAATAAAAATTAAAGATTGGATTAAAATTTTCCAAGCCAAATACATGAGGAATAGGAACTCTGGTTGTTTTTTGTCTACTTTGGATCTGCTAAGTGGCTCAGCTCTTTAGAATCATCTTGTTAAATTGATAAATGTGTTGAAGCTGGGGGTGAGAAAGAGAATTGGGAATGGGAATAACATGAATTTTTGGAAGGATCCTTAGATAGAGTCTTCTACTCTATCCTTAGAAGACTTGAGACCTCTTAAACAAAGTCTTAATAGAATCTGTGGTAAAAAGGTTTCAAACTATATAAAATGGGAGCTAGAGGAACCTAGATGGAAGAAGTTCAATTTTCTACTAAGAAGGGACAACCATAGAGGTCAAAGACAAGTAAAATGGGACCATATCCTAACTATATTGCATGGTGTGATAGGGGGATTCTAAGTGATTTGATAGAGGGAGGGAAGATGAATGGATTTGGAAAGGGTTCTCCTTTGGATGTTTCTTGATCAAAATGGCCTATGAAGAACTGATAAAGGTGAAAAATGTTGTTTTTGACAACCTCTAGGAAAAGGTGTGGAAAAAGAATTTGATCCCTAAAATTAATTTCTTTTGGTGGACAGCGGCTCGTGGAAAAATTTTGATTGTGGATAATTTGGTTAGGAGAGGTTTCTAGCTAGTCAACGGATGTACGCTTTGTAAAAAGGAAGAGGAATCTAAAATTCACTTCTTTCACTGCAATTACACAAGGGAAGTGTGGTCCTGCTTCCTCTCATTGATGTCCTCACAATGGATGTTCCCTAACACCTTGAAATATTTTATACAAAGTTGGGCTAATTTCCCTTTCTCTCATAATGTCATTATGGATATCTAGAACCAGGTTCCTCCTTTTGTGGCCTGAGGTTGATGGAAGGAAAAGAATTATCGTAGTTTCAGGGAGGAGGAAAGAAGTAGTTGGGAGGTTAGTCTGACCATTAAAAATCAAATCAAGGAAAACATAGAGGCTGGCAGATATGGGTTCTCCAAAAAATGGCCAAATTACAAAGAATTGAGGATCGAGTAGAAATGGGGAATAAAAAAGGATTTAACCAAACTTAATTGGCCATGGTGTGGAACCCCCCGCAAATGGATTGGGTAAAATTTAATTGTGATGGGTGCCCAAAAGGCAACCTAGGACAAGCTGGTGCTGGAGGATTGTTAAGGAATCGTAAATGTGAGTGTATTGTGGGCTATGGATTGAATATGGGAGTCTGATCCAATAACAAAGTGGAAGTTATGGCTACTCTAGAGGGCCTTAATATTCTTCAGGAGATGGGGTATCAAAATTTCATACAAGAAGGGGACTCTAAGATTATTGTCGACATCATTAATGAAGAGGCAAAACCACCATAGGAATTAAAAAACATAATAGACAAATGTCAAGTCATTAAAAATTCCTTTGATAATTGTAGAGTGCAACATGTTTATAGAGAAGGAAATAAAGTGGTTGATTGTGCGGCCAATGTGGCACTGAGTTGTAGGGGTTTGACCAGATGGACCTATGGGAATATGTTGGAATCCTTAAGAGGGTTAATTCTAAAGGAAAAATATGAATATGCATATAATTTGCAGAAATGAAAATTCGTTGTTTGGTCAGATAAAAGAGTACCAAGTGGTGCTTTTCGACTATCTATGTAATGATGATATTGGTGGTATGGTGATGTATCGAAGGATCTTGGCTGACATTAATATTAATAAATTTCCCATCATAAAGGTTACAAAATATCACATGAAGATTTTCATTTTGTTAAGGGGAGTCATTAAAATTGTGCGGATAGGC
Source organism: Sequoiadendron giganteum (assembly GCA_007115665.2). Classification (NCBI taxonomy): domain Eukaryota; kingdom Viridiplantae; phylum Streptophyta; class Pinopsida; order Cupressales; family Cupressaceae; genus Sequoiadendron; species Sequoiadendron giganteum. The sequence continues at coordinate 38,284,525 of VCHN02000014.1, forward strand.
CTGATGTCAGCTTGCATTCCAAATGTGGTAAAAGGAAATTAAATTAATAGGAAGATTAATTTTTATAAGAATAATGATGGTTATTTTTCCTCGAGGAATGTGTTGTGGGAGGTTTCTAAAAGAAACTTCTTGATTCACAAATATTCATTTGCTCTTGGTGTCTTTTGGTATAAGAGTGAGTTTTTCATTCTAAGAAATAAGAAGAAGGTGTGGGAGACTATGAAGAAGAGTGCAAAGCAGCTAAAAAATTTGTAGAAGAGCAAAATGGGAGGTCCTAGGAAGCGAACAGAGCCGCAAAACTTTCAAGCCCTACAACAAAATGTGGATTTATGGAAATTGTTTGTTGAAGCTGGTATGGTTCCTTTCTTCCAATCCTTGAAGGGATACAACAAGAACCTAATAGATAAATTCACTAACTCCTAGTAGAATGGAAATGTCACCATTGGTGCTGTGAAATTCGAAGTTATGACTAGATTCATTGCTAAAGCTACGGGGTTGTAGAACTAGGGAATGAAAGTTGCTAAAAAGAGTGGAGTGGACTACCAGATTTTTATTGACAAATTCCTTCATGATGGTGAGAGGCTCAAAAGGTTTCAAAATGGGTATGCAAGATTGGAACTTTCTCCTCCTTTCGCCTTAGTTAGTCTATTTATAATGATATATTTTACTCTAGAGGGAAGGCATATGTTGGTACATGTGCACCACTTTCCTCTACTAAACCACATTCGGCATGGGGAAAGAGTTATTTTGGATTATTACCTATTGTCCTCCCTAAAACTCCATATAGAGAAAGGTACCAACCCTCCTCTCAACCAAGGCCTTATGCTTACCTTCTAAAAGTATGTTTTGGCATTGAAACCCCATGGAAATCCTTTTGTGGGAAGAAATGAAAACCCTATCTGTTTTGAAGTGGTTAATGAAGAATAGGCCTTGGATGAAAAGCCTGGTGTGGTTGATATCCTGACTGAGGACCCTATTCCCCATCCACCTCCTGATGTTGTCGCTAGAAGAGTGCTTTTAACTACTAAAAGCTAATCCCCGGTTGCCAATTTCTCCAATCCTTCTACCCCTATGTTGCAAAAATGTGAAGAGAAAAGAACCTTTGAAATAGAGCTGATAAGAGCTACACCTGAAAAAAGGAAGCATTCACCTCTGCTGCTTGAACTTCCTAAGGCGAAGAAACCTAGATGTGAAGTAAACATAAGGGATTTCATAAACATAACAGAGGAAGGGACCCTTAATGATGAGGATAAATATTTTTTGTAGGGCTAGGGAAGTGGTGGGAGTGGCGGTAGATGGTCAGCTTGGCTGGCAAAAGTGGCCTTGAATGAGAAAAAAGGGAAACAAAAATTGTCTACGAGTGAAGAGGAGGAACAAGAGTATGAATATTTTGAGGCCCAAGAGGATGATGACTTTGAGGACTAGTATTTTGAGGATACTGCTTACGAGATGGGTGAAGAAGGCTCGAAGGAGAAGAAGGAGGAGAAGGAGGAGGAAGAGGAAGAACAAGCTAAAAAATCCGAGGATGATAAGAAAGAGGAAGATAATGTGCAGGAAGTTGAGGATGTGGATACGAGAAAAGACTCTACCATTGAAGTTATAAAGAAAAGAATTACCCTTTTGTAGGTTCAGTTCGAAGACATGGAGAAGGCTTTGGCTACTCTCATGAGGGTCACAAATAGACTTATGAGGCAAACAATGTTGGGCGCGACTTTTGGAGAACTCAAAATTGCCAAGAAGCTAAAGAAACAATGGAAACCAGATGCCTTGAAGGCTCTAGATGAGATAGAGGGACCTGAATGGAGAGACTATATTTCTCTCATGGGAGAGTATGGGGACCTACTGAAGAAAGACAAATAATGCCTCTTGTGTTGCTCTATTTTTTTTTTGATGATTTTTTTGTCGTTTAGTTTTATCTGTTAGACTGTTCTCCTTTTATGGGAATGTTATGGTGGAATACCCCTTAGGAAACTATGGACCTTATTAATGGTTTACGTAGAACTAAGTATGCTTCTAGAATTTTACCATTTTTTATTAGAATTGGTTGGTCTATGGCTACTAAAATTACTGCTAGTCTACAAAATTTTAATGTTGTTGTTCTTGGGTTGTGGGTGGTGTTGTTTCCCACCTTTTATCTTTTTTTTTTTGTCTACTTTTGTGACCATGGGATTAGGGCCCTTCCCTGCTTATCTAGTAAAAAACATTAATATTTGACATGTACCTTATGATGGGACGTTGAACAATGAATTAATTTTTAATGTATCATTCACCATGAGATTAGTCCAAGTGTTAATATGAGAGTTATCAAAAGGGAGATTCAGAGGATTATTTTGTCTACTAGGATTTGATGTTGTTGATGAAGTGGTACAATCATAATGATAAGAAGCCTTCATATTCTCTATTCTTTTTTTATATAATCTCTCATTCTCATAGCATCTCTATTTTTCATTTCTTCCAATTTTCTTAATTCAAATTGGAGTTCATTCACCTCTTTCAATAATTCTTCCTCGATCTAAATTATCTTCCAAAATCTCGAGGCTTGTGGAATAGGTTGGGATTTATTTCTAACCACACTAGATATGGCAAGATTTTGATAAGAGAAATGAATTTTCTCTTTGATAAGAGTGCTTGAAAAAATACTCTTTACTTGAGAATTGACACAGTCATATTAGAATCATTAGTTTTATTATAGATACCATGTTTGATATCATAATCCTTCTGGACCTATTCTCTTTTCCTTATTTTTTCAACCATTATCTCAATTAGTATGAGAAAACTACCTAACACAAGTTTTGTTAGTGTATTCTCCTTATTAATCTCAATGGCTCAAGGTTCTATATTCTTAATGGGTGAATTCTTAGGACTATCATCACTAGTTTTATTAAAAAAGTGGTTACCAAAAGAAATATTTTGCTTACTTTCATCCTTAGATTTTTATGTTTTTTTTCTTTGTAACTCTATTTCAAGATTCTTTGCAAGATTGTCTCTAAATAAAGATCTTCTTTTTTCCATTTCCTTGAAAATAATTTCTTCTTACACTTGCACTAGAAATGAGACTTTTTAGAGTTATCACCTACTAAGGGAACTAAGATATATGAAAATATTGTAATAATAGACAACTATCAATATTCAAACAATAGAAGGCACTTCACAAAATATATTACAAAATTTATTCAATAAGATAATTCGTTGGACTAAAAATGCATGTTAGTCCCTACCAAAGTCACCAATGTGTTGGTTTGTCTTTTAGTTCCAACACATTCCTACAACTATCTAAAGAAGTAGCCTACTCTTATGATCAAATATTTCAGGGAGTTGGCTAGCGAATAGGAGAAAGGTTTGACAATTCTCTCCTTTGTGCTACAAGCTCTGAAAAACAGAGGAGGGTAGTCCTATGTAATATCTAATAGAATTTCATATGATTCATGCATGATATTTCTTTAAACAAATATTATCTTTTTATATATCCAATAATTACAAATAAAACACTCTTGATGGGATAAGTTCTTGGAGCTTTATGTATTCTAGATCCAAGAACATGGAAATAACATTATGAAATAACTTATAATAGTAAGATAAATATTATTTTCAAATTTGGTGACCATGGAAACATAACTAGAACATACATTTAGATAGGTTCTTTAGACCTAGGCAACAAAGTCAAAGAATATGCAATTAGAACTTTGAATAATAGACCTTAACCTTATTTTGTAAAAGCTTAATACCAATGCCTTACACTGATATTACTCATAATATACAATTGGTTCTTCTTAATATTCATTATATACAATCAAAACTCTTAATATTCCTTATAAAATAATTTAATCTATTACTTGAATAGAATTTGTAAAATAAACATTCAATTACAAAAAAACTAGCAAAGATGAATAAAAGTGATCCTTGATCAATTTTATTCATAATTGATAAATAAGTATACATTTGAGGAGAAAATTTACTATGAATTTTTTCATAATATATGTAGAGAGCTAGTACTGTTATACAAAATTGAAAATTACATTAACATCTCTTCCTACGAAAGCTTAGACCAGACTGATGTAGACTGGAATATAGATAATCTACCTACAAAATTCCAAGATCCTCATAAAAATGACCTTGAATTCCCTTTTATAGAAACAAGGGAGAAACAAGCTTCAAGTGATGGACACATGTCATATTTTTATTTGACAATCATGTCCTTTTATAATCAGACAAAAACAAGTTACAACTACTTTGTAGAAGAAACAAATCATTCACTAAAAGACAAAACAATTTCATCTCCCATTGAAGAAGATATATGTTAATCTTGAAATAATGAAGCAACATAGAGAATATGAATGATGAATTAGTTAGGCCTTTCTATCAATGATGAACATATATCCCTTTATGAAACTATCAAGGTTGATGCTAAGTGGTTAACAAAGGACAAAATGGTGCCAAAACTATAGGGATGTCTAAAGACAACTAGGAGTACAAATGACATGTCATTATACAAATTAGATATTCTGATTTGATTTCAATAACAAGATGGAAACTTCAGTACTTCTCAATTTGTTATGCTTTTTATCCCATTCTACATAGGCTCTTTCTAATGGCTATTGGAATTCAATTATCCTACCAACATGATAAACATAATCCAAAATTTTTCCATTAAAAATTACATTGTCTTCCTTACAAAGGCTTCCAAGCCATGTTTTGTGGTAACTAACTTATCAATAGAAGTATTTAGCAAATTGTCAACCCTATTACCATCACATATGAAGAGTGAGAGAATGAGAACCATTGCTCTGAAACCTAATTTTCATTCATAATAATATTTAAGTTCTCCATTCTCATGAAAAATATTAGGCATAATCTTTATTTAAATAATATTAAAAATGTTTGAATTTGGTCCTTATTCACAATGCCACCTTATGCATAAATTCTTTCAATTCTCCCACAGATTTTTCCATGTTCCATATGGGAAAAATATTTCTAGGGGCATCATTTTCAAACCTTGATACCTTATAAATGTCCTCCAAATTTTAAATTTTAGGGACCCATTTATTTATGGTGCTTTCTAGTAAATCCTGATTGTTAGCCACTTTGGTATAAGTACTCTTTAAATTCGAATAGGTGGTGTGGGATTCCTCCAATATTCACAAAATTTAAGATACCCTAGCCACAAAAAATTTGACATGTAACATGGATAATTTCATCACGATGAATGCTTTGAGCATTCTTTATTTTCTCTTCAAACTCTTTGATCCCCCCAATGAATCCTCATTCTGCTTTATGAAGTTGTTTGCAAGCCATGTTGATGAAGAACTTATTGCCTATGTATCAATTGGAATAGGTGTTGCTTATGTTTATTTCATCTTCATTTTTTTGTATTAAGTAGCAATGGCTACATGATCCTTCAATAATTTATCATACTCACTCTACAACTTTCTTGGAGTTGCCTCAATAAATTTGGCAGTGTCTACTACTAATAAGGTAGCTTGTAGGGCAGAAGTGTGTAATACTCTTTTTTATTATTAACCCCCCTCTTATATCCCGTGTTGGCTCTACAACCTAAGGCTTATTAGTTTTTGGAGAAAGGTCCCATATTGCAATGGTTTCCTATTTAGGGTTGAACCATCACCTTGAAAAATTCAAGTTTTCTTATTACTTTGAAGACAAAACCTCTTCATCTTGTCTCCTTATAGTATCGAGGGATATTTTTGATGTAATATCACACTAAGGGAGCAATAAAAAACACTTTATTTTACCAATATTCTCCCCTCTTCAAGGGTAATATTCTTGACATAAAAATTTAATTTATATAAGATATTTTTTGAAACCTCTTCACATTAAGAAGGGTGCACTTCTATCTTTTCCTTATTTAGTTTCTCATAAGACTCTTCTCTCCTTGACATTAAAACAAAATATTTGAAATATTTTGATTTTAAAAATTCATCATCAAATATCAATTGTGTGTATGCCATGGCTCTTATGTCATTTTCTTTATCTTTCCCCATTGGTATATTAGTATCCAATATTGGAGAATATTTGTAATATTTTCTCTTCGAGGGGAAGGAATTTCTTCATTGACTTCTTCTATTCTTAATTGAATTTCCTCCTCCTCACTTAGGCCAAGAGAATAATCGACCGAGGATGGTTGATCAACTCTTTTAATTCTTTTGTGTTTTCTCCTTTCAAGGGGAGTCTACAATGTTTACTTGTGGAGGAGAAGGTGGTGCTAAGTGCAACTCTTCTTGGGATGTAGGCTCCCTTATTATTTACCCTATGCCTCCTAAAAAAAGCATAGATATAAGGATTTGTCTGAGGCTAGTATGTAGGAATCTCTTCTACAATTATGTACTTTCCATTTATTTTATCAATATTCTTGAGAACCATTTGGATTGTTGCAATAGGTTCCTTGATCTTAGAATAAGCTCCTAGATTCTCTGGGTTCCTTTTGATTTTTTCATCTTTAATTTTCCTATAGGTAACCCATCTGATCTTCCCATCATTTGTCTCTTTGTCATCAATATAATTCCTCATAACATCCTCACCAAAATAGAGTTGATGATGGAATTTTGAACTTTTTATGATTAGCCTGAATTGATTAATAAATCTCTTAGGGTCAAAGGCTCTTGTGATATCTTGGTCCATCCTATAGACCTACAGTATTGGATATGCTAGCTCCAATCCTTCCCTTGTGATTGTGAACTCATAAATTTTTGTAGAGAATGGGAAGAAATACCCCTTATTTTGACCTTTTAGATGGGATTTTTGGATTATCTTAGTTTCGACTTTACCTCCAAAAATTCCAATATGAGTGGCACATATCTTGTCAACACATGAGGCCCAAAAAGTAACCCATACACCCTTATTATAATGGAGTTATTATGAAGATACCAACCTCCCATATTATGTTGAACACCCAAATCTGGAACCTTGTCCTTAGGTTTTAGGAAGTCTAGAATTCACTTTTGTAATTTGACTTCATTGACCCCCAAGTGTGATAGCACTTTTCTAGAAAAATTATTCTAAAAAGTAACAAAGATTTTTTTATTACAATGCATATCCTAAACATGCTTCAACATTAGATTGGGATGAAATTTTTCAAATAATCCTATATATGAACCTATAAGGCTTTATCACATTTTGTTCTTCTCGCATATAAGGAAATGTGGCACAAAAGAGAGTACCACCTAAAATTCACCACTTTGTCATTCTTCTTAATTTCCACCAATTATTTATGGATTCCATTTACAATATATTTGGAGAAGTAAAATTCAATGTTCACCATGGGGTTCTGGATGTCATCCACCATAAACACTAGGGGTATTGGTGTCCTGGTCTTGCCCTCTCCCCTCAAAACCTATCATAGTGTGTAGTATGTTATGATGAAGTAATAAAAAATAGTGTCAATGTTAACAGGATCCACTTCACTAGGAGGAATCCTTATATACCTTCTACCAAAACCCTCTAATCTATTCCTTGGGAACCAATGTACTTTGTAGTTATTTTTATCTTATTGATAACTTTTCTTGAAAATACCAAAATATATGACCTTGTTTGTAGCTAGTTTCAAGCGAAAGACCTTAGAAATGGAGGCTTTATCTATTCAAATGGGATCTCCCCCATTTTTTTCCTAACAAATTTTCCATTCTCATCATATTTATTGGTAATATGCCTAACCAGTTCTACATCCATGAAAAAATTAGGGACAACTAACTTCCCTAGGTCATACATCAAAAGATTTGAAATTGATATCTTAGCTACCCTTTTGTTGAACTAGTGGGAAAATAAGTCCCATCCACATTAAGGGAGCTATGCATCTATGCATCCATGTGCATTATCTAGTAGACCAACTATTACACCAAGGCTATGAGAATGGATAGTTTTTCTCATGGAACCAGGGAGTTCAAAAACTAGGTCTTCGTCAAAATTTCTATTTGAAGAAGAGGGTTTGTCTTTCAATGAACTCATGGTTACAATTTAGGTCTAAAACTAGGACTCTTGTGAATGATTCTAGGGCTTTGATGCTTTCAAATGATACACAAGGTATAAAAGCTCTAATTAAAACCTTATAATCATGCATTTTATGAATTTTATAGATAGAGAGTTACTTTTTTTTCAATTTTTTAAAACCCTAAGTCAATATGGAAGATTGAAATCTCATTATTCGGGCTCGAGTACAAATTTAATCAATTGCTTGGTTGAATTCTAGCATTTATAAAATAAATATTGGAAAAAATATGATAGAAATCTATTATGTCTATCATTACTTCCAATTTGTGTGAGCCAAGAACCTTCAACTAACTATTCTCTAGGTTTTAATGTGAGTCATTGAACTTCTGATGAAAGAACAATGCCTGATGATCAAGGATGAATTGAATAGTGTGAAAATATTTGACACACACTAAAAAATATTCAACCAATAAAGTGAGTCCAAGTAAGAAAACTTTACACATCATCAAGAGAGATCATCATGAAAATATCACTGAAAAAGTTGTTGACATCTCCCAATAATCCATGTGGTAGCTTTTTGTTGTTCCATAACTTGGAAATAAAACCATTGTAAAGAGCTTGTAGACTTGTATAATTCTAATGAGATCAAGCCATGTTTCATCATTCTATTATCCTCAACCTTAGGCTTTGATAGGAAACATGTCAAAAATATTTGGAACACACCATGTGTCCCTTTCTTTCATAATTTCATAGCTCATAATTAGGTCTTCTTGAACCATCTGATGGAATTGCAGAATCCATTTAAAGGTATGAAACTTATCATCTTTCTACAATTCCCCAACCTCTTATTTAACCCTTAAAATAATAATATGAAATCATGAAACTATGTTAAACTAATTCCACATGGACTACATTTTGTAGTTCTATGACTTTTCTTTCCTTTAGAAATATACCCTTTTTGGAAATTGATGAAATCCACTAAAATAAGGACAAGTGTCAATGCTTCCATAATTTTGTGGACCATTATTTCTTTAATAAAATATTTCACGCAGAATAGCAAAAAAGGGAATAATGAATGGTGGGGACCATATATTAACCATGGACTTCCTTAAGTGATTAATTAAGCACATGTGAAATTCCTTTCTTAAGTGACCTCTAGGAAATAGGTAAAAGTGGTTCAACAACTCAATGTTATAAAGGACTTAAATAGATGACTATTTAGGCACCAAGAATTGGGATAACAAGTCAATGATGAAATATAAAGAAAGGGTAGGGTGAGAAAACTAGGTGGGGTGTTTTAGGGTTTTTTGGGATTGAAAATGTATATAAAATGTAATATTTTTATAAGTTCCCTAGAAATTTTTGATAACATTTTGAATCTTAGGATATTAGAGAAAAAGATGAGAACAACAAAATGAAAACAAACCAATTAACCTGAACAAGGCAGGATCTTGAATCCAAATAGACTAGAAAGTTCATAAGAGGGAGAATAAAACTTCCAATTAAATATTTAAATATTTTCTAAACTTAGGATTCATTTTAAAACCTCAATTGAATCATTCTCTACATTCATTAATAAAAAATTGCAATGAATTTAAAGAGTAACAAAAAACAAGTGTTTTCAAATCCAACATAAAAACACATAAAGCTATCCACCAATGCAATTCATCCATGTAAGGAGGTTCAATTATCATATTAAATTGAGAAGAGGACTCAAATATCCTCCAAATGACACTTATTAAATATATTGCAATAATTAATTCAATGAAGAAAAACCCTTATCAACTTGATAATGATCTTGGATCTCTTCCCATGATCCTCAAATCTCTAATAGTGACTCCACATCACCCAACCATGTACCAAAAGGTCTACTCCCACCATGCTAGGAGATAGTCAGATAGTCCACAAGCAAACACAAACCAAAAATAGAGTAGGATTACAATCAACCCAATCATAAATTATATATGCAACATACACAATATACATGATCCACTCAACATCAACATAGAAAATATAGAGTATAATTTCTCTTAGGTGTTACTCTAAAGGCCATACAGATGAGATGATAAAGTGATGGTAGGGAGTGTCATAATAATATCCTACAATATTGGTTGAGAAATATTGATTAAACCTCTCAAAATTGATAAGGTTACTCAATAAGAAAGAACCAATTCTCTCTCAGAAGGCATGTCTTATACACCCATACCAAGCCTATAATAGCACTCTAGGTATGACATAGACACCATTATCTTAGTTTATTTTCATTACCCATGAAATTTAGTTATCATAATTTGGTTAAGAAACCTTTGTACATGTGATATCCTCAAGAAAATTTTACCTCCCAAAAATCTTAGAAGCCACTCTCCTTATACTCTCTATCACCTACATACTAGGTTCATCACAACTCACAAAAAATGAGTGTGGCATATAAATCAAGGCAAGAAAACTTGGATCTCGAAAGTTCACATTAATCTTTAAAAAAAATTCATGAAAACTCATGGACAAGTTATTAATTTCCGCATTATAAAATATTTAAAAATACATCAAAAATTTAAAAGTTTCCTAATTATTTTCATCACAAAAATAAAGAAATTTTCACAAACTTGATTGTTGAGAGCATAATTTTTTTATTTTCCCAACTTCAAAAAAAAACAAAAACAAAAAGTGCCCTAGCTCTAAATATGAATAAAAACTAGATTATTAACTCAATTTTTTATTTATGGGATTTTTTTTAAAAATAACCATTATGAGGGAACACAATGGAAAAATGGAAATTTTCAAATTAAAATTACATTCTACTATATTTATACAAATTGAAAGATATTATGGAAGTACTATGCTCCCTTAAGGTTGAGCATGGAATCCAATTGGAGAAAAAAACAAAATCAGAATGAATGAGAGATTTACCTCAATTTGGATTCACACAAACAATAATTAAAAGCTTCAAACTTGTCCAATTTGAAGAGGTGGAGAGCTGGTGCAGGAGCACCCATGGGTCTAATGGACCTAGAATGTTTTGTTGTGTTTTGTTTCTTGGTTTTATGATGGAATAAGATCTTATGGACCATTTCAATGCTCTGTAATAGGTCTTCTAGGTTTTTGGTTGATTTTTGGTCTTGGTGACCAACTCTTTGTACAAACAAGGACTCTATCCTCCTTTGTAAGTCTAGTGCATTTTGAAAACTTAAGCAAAAAGGATGCCTTGATGTAGCTAGAAACCTAAGGGGAATCATATTTTTTATTTTGAGGAGTTTTGGATACCTTTCACACAATTTGGAGGTATCTTTGTAGGCGGGTTGGTGAAAGTTGGCTAAATTGCCTTAATTAGGCATTAAAGAGTCAAAATTGAAGTCTATTTGTGTTTCCAACAGCCAACTGATTCAAATGGAAGTTGTATGATGTTGGATGGGGTTATAAGGCTTCAAATATTCATCTCTTGGTTGATTCAAGGCTGTTCTTGAAGTTTGGAAGAACTTCTCAATAAAGAGTTTATTGATTTATGTGTTTTCTTGAAGAAATTGTTGATCTCGTACTTGGTATGGTCTATACATTTTGTTTTATGCTTGAAGAGTGTAATGGTTGGATAGGTAATTTAATAATCTTAAATTTTAATCTAGTGTGTTGATATTTCATTTAACAATAAGGGAGATATATCAATTTTACCATCGGGTGGTCTAAAAACCCTTGAAATCAGGGTTTTGAGAGAAAAATGTGGATTTCTTCCATCCCCACATTGTAAAGTTTCCCATTCTTAGTGGGATGGAATATTTAGGCCTGTAATAATATGTCCTCAATGTATTGGAGAATGGTAGGCTCTATGGAGGAAGTGGTGTTCTTGGCTTGACATCTCTATGTGGCAAGCTTAACTGACAAGCAAAAAAAGTGAGTTTTGCTTGATTTCTGGAAAATCTATTTTGAGGGCACTTAGGAGTGATGGTAACAGGTGTGGAAAACCTTTAGGAGTTTATTTTTTGTCTTTGGGGTGTAGGGGAGAGCCTAGATAGTCATAAAATTGGTGTAGGTTTGTGATTTAGGCCTCTTGGAGCAGCAGTATAAAAGGTCATTATGAGTTATGCCTTGACAATCAAGAGGAAATATTTTGGAACTTTGTAGGGGTCCATGTGGGGTGTTTGAATCCATGGGTTTGATTTCTTGACAGTCCTCCATGTTTTTTTTATTCTAATTGTCCTACTGGGTAAGTTCTACAATCCTTACGAGGGGGTGAGGTCTAAATCTCCATAGTGATAGTTGTTTGTTGAAACCTAAGTGCTAGAGGGTTGTTGAACCTTGTTTTGTCCTAATGTGACATGATCTAAATGCTATCAAGATTTGTGGTGGTCTGAGTTGTGAACCCTAGGTGTGTGGGGGTTGATCACTTAAATAATAATGGAGTTTATGACTCCTTGTAAGAGTATTTGAGAGAAGCATTGAAGTTGAGTAGCTTTGCCACCTTAGTTGGGTGTTTGTTGTCCTTGCCACTCTACATCAAGAGCACACACAAAAACACAATCTTCTTCCTACCCCAATCAATCTAACACCCAAGACTTCCCAATTCCAATAAGCATAAGTTAAATCCAAAATTCAAATTTTACATGGGGGGTTTTGAAGAATATTTCTTTCCAAAATGAGAATAATACTAAAATATGTCTAATTTATTTTCCTTTTCTTGTATGTTTGACCTATTTTAAATTTTTTTATTCAATTTTTTTTATTTCTCCTTACTATTTCTCTATCATACAATTGAGTCAAAATGAATATTCCATAATATTTTATTACCACAATTGAATAGATCGTTAAATCAAATGTATGCACTACTATCTAAGAAGATATTAGCAAGAAAAATAATTTAATCTTAATTTCCCCAATTTCAAAGAAATAATTTACTAGATAAAGTGAAACCTCTCTTTTCAAACTCATTGAAATATATTAATGGAAAAATAGGAAATTAAATCATCAATTATCTCATGCATATAATGGTGTTTCACAATAATAATCAATTTAAAAATTGCCTCCTACTGAGATCCAGGTTAACACATGTTAAACATGAAATATCTCATACTCAAATCAAGTATGATCAAGTATGAGAGGCCCAATGTGACATCTCCAAAATAATCACCAGTGGGGAAAAACTCGGACCTGTATAATCAGGTGAAGGAATAACCATGTATATATAACCACTAAACACATATGTCAAACATACCTACACAATATATAATAGTTGAAGCATAGCATAATCACCCAATGGGGTACAACATCATATAAATTATAAATCATACATCCACATATCATATAATCATGAAAATTTTATTCACAACAAGAATAATAATACACATACCAATGAATTGAATAATTACAATATACTGGGTGGGTGTGTGCACCAAACTGTGACAAAAAAGGTGCCACATTGGGTAAAAAAAAGAAATTATGCATTTGGTGAGTGCAAAATTAGGCAAGCGCCAAAATTGGCACTCGCCAAATGTAAAGTTACATTAAAAAAATAGGCCTTTTAAACTCATTTTTTGCAACTTGCAACCATTGCTCTCATTTTGTGCCCTTCCAACCCATGCTCACTAAAAGGAGATTGTTTTTTGCTTCTAATTATTTTTGAGGATTCCACCAAGATGTCAAAGAGGTCGAAGAGATGGAAAATGTATGTATTTATAATGCTTTAGTTTCAAATTTGAATTAAAATGTAGATTGAAATAGGTTTTTAATTTTTATTATTTTAATTTCCAAGAAATCAATATCCACCTCCAAACATTGATAATTCACATCACCCCCTCACGAAGACCCTCTCAAACAAGAATAACCTCAAACCCCTCCCTTAGTTCATAGGAATCCACAAGGAACACAAAAAAATATTTTAAATGAAATTGCAAACAACAAAAGAGAGCTTGAACAATTGATTGGAAGATTAAATGAGAATTTTGCAACCCACCCTTATAGGAGAGGCATTGTTGAGTCGCTCAAATCGATTGTATCACATCTAGGAGAAATGAGTGAGAAAATAAATTTTTGGTCAAATAAGGGGGATGAATTGAAACAATTTTATGCTAGTGGACTTTCATATGAACAAGAGTAAAAAGAAAAAAATAGGAAAGCTGACTTGTGTGCCCTTTTTATAGACCCAAGAACCAATGATCCTAGAGAGGACCTTGAGACCATCTTTCCTAATATTATCATGATGGTAGTTGCTTTAGATCAGTGATATAGATTTTGGCACCATTCCTCGTCATAAATCCCATTCCCTGAACTATGGGATATTTCAATGTTGTGTTAATGGTGGATGTGTTGTAAACAAATTCTTGTGTGATGCTTTTGGATTAACTAAAGGAATTATATTAATAAAAGGAAATGGATGATCACTTAGACTATTTATTAGGATATTGTGAAACGATTGAACTATTTTTCAAAGAGATGATGATTGAAGTGAACATATATATGTATAGTGTAGTGCTTAGTAACCATATAAGTGATAGATGAAGTAATTTGAAATTGACATATACAATACTATTGTGTCTAATGGATGGATCATATTTTGAGTAGTCAGCTAATTTATAAAGTTTCCTAATATTTTAGAATGCTTTGGACTTGATAAAAACAATTATTGTCATACTTGGGAATTTTTGTATAAAATGTTATTGACAAGTGCTTGTGTTTACCTTCACTTCTAGGGACTTCGAGGAGGAAGCCCAATCCTAGGGGGGAGAGTGTAAGACCCCACCCCTTGTGGCCTTGTTGATACTATTAGTCATCAATGGTTTATGTCCTATATTTTATGTTCTTTTATGTTGGACAATATACATTAGTGATTAATGTTCCTATATATCAAGAATTTTATATTTGTTAACTAACTAGTGGTTGTTGTGATTTCCTATGATCGCCAGGTAAGGTCTATTCCCTATCTATGTAAGTATGTAATTATTGAGATGTTTTGTTATTGGTAATATAATTATGTATATTAATGGATTTCATCATGTTCTGTGATTTTATATTTTGTGTAAGTGAATATAAAGGTAATGATTGATATTCAATATTTGGTTGTAATAGTATTCATTATAGGCTAAATAGATTATTGATAGATAGTATTTTGATATTAAATAATAGTATCCATTATTGCTTGTCTCTAAAAGGTATTATGCAAGAAGGAAGAGTTAAATTATGTGTTACTTGTGTAGATTTAATTCCTTAGTTGATTATTATTAGAGTGTTATTTTTCATATACTACTTGTTTCAATTACTATTAGTTATGAGAAATACTGAAACCTTTTCTGGTTGAGTGAACAGGTTAAAAATTGGCCAATGTTGATGAAAGGGTCACATAACTACTTACCTTATGTTATTCTTGCGAATTACTAGTCTTGTAAAGGATATGTGTTTTAACCTTGCTTTTTAAGGATTGTGCGTGTGTGAAAGGTTGTTTTATTAGACCCTCGAGTCACCTTTTTAAATTATATTACTTATTTCAATATATTTGTAAAGTTCTTATATGGTTTTAATTGTTTAAGAAGATCCCTAGGTAGTAGGTCAATAGGTTAGGGGGCTTTTCATTTCATAAAACCCCTTAAGTAAAGTCTAAAAGCCACTCTAAATTACCACTTATAAAAAGTGGTGAAAATTGGAGTTGGTTGGGTGGTTGGGAAGTTAAGGGGAGTTGGTTTACTTTTTATTTCTATATGTTACTTCTCTTTCAAATTAGAATGGGATTCTCTCTTTTTCTTGGCTTCTCTCTTTTTGTGTTGGTTATGCTTTTGTCCTTGAGATTCTTTCTCATTTTTTGGAAGGAGAATCTTGGTGGAGATAGAGGAGAGGATGGGATAGGAAGAATGTAACAATAGGAATTTAATAAATATTAGGGGTGTAGGTTTCCAATTTGATCACAATTCAACCAAATTCTCTATTTAGAAACCCTAACTTGGTGTCTCATTCAGAAATCCTCCATATTACCCTATAACCCTCCAAATAGTGAGTTTTTAGCATATCTTTTAGAGAATTATCTAAATATAGAAACAAAGTACCATTTAAGATACCCTTTATGCCCTTCTTTAACATATCAAGTTTTTGCATAGACTTGTTTCAGAACATTACCTCCTAAAATGGACTGCTATGCTGCCCTTAAGCCTAATTAAGCCTCTTTTACAAAGCAACTATGTGGTAAATGTTCTCCCAGTCATCCATATTCACTCCAACAATCTAAAAATATCACATGGGGTCTGAAACAATAGGTTTTATCAATTGAAACATCCTAAAACTCATCTAACCACAAAACCCTACTCCTAACCACTATTTCCAAGCCTAATATATTAAGATATTAGGCTAGGGCTTGCACAAACAAGGCCCTACCTCCATCCCCTACATATAAAATCAATACCAAACTAAAAACAACCTAACTAAATCCATTCCATTGATTTGCAGAGATTTCCACTAGTGGAATGATCCTTTATTCCATTTTATTGTTCAAACCCTCTCAATCTACAGTTTTTAGACCTCTTTCAGTAAATTGCTTATAAAACCCTCCAAACTCTATGGAATCAACTCAAACCAAAACTAAAATAGATTTTTTTCATCCCTACACCAATTACAATAACAATTAGTGCATTTTCATCCTATATGGAACCATACCACTAGTTGTAGCCATAGATTTCAATGAAAAAACACAAAAAAAAGTCTTCTTATTACTTGTACATGTAAATTTTCTTTAGAACCTTGCCTCAAAGTTTTCAAGGCATATTTAAACTTTTAAAACTCCAAACCAATGGTTCATAACCACTTTTGAACCAAATGATTGTTCAACTTCCACATATGACATATGACAAAATTGCAAAGTTGCAAAGCAACTTTTGCAACAAATTACAAAACATGAAAAAATTTGAAAACTTCATGTAAACCTGATCCCATATTACTCATTACATTAGAGATAGTCTAAATAGACCTTATTACAAACAAATTGGAATCATCAACACAAAAACTCAACATTAGACCAAAATTTGCAACATTGACTAGGTGCCCCTACACCATACACCTGGGGAGAAAAGAATCTCAAGTTCCACCCGAGATCAACTCTTGAACTATTGTGCCATGTTTATTAATATATTACTCTATCATCCATGTTGCATCTTCATGAGGGAGACCTTTCCATTTCACCAAATATTCATTATACACCTTGTTCCTTGTCCTCTTTGATTCTTTTGTGTCCAAATTGCTTTCAACCTTCAAAGGTTGACTTGGTGGTAGGTCCTTGATCGAATCTTCATCTTGAAATCCTAATGTACCTGCATCATCACTTGAAATCATAGATCCTTTGAATGAATATAGGTTAGCAACATAAAATATTGGAGAGATAGTCACTCTAGGAGGGAGTTCTATCTCATAGGAATTTAAATCGAATTTGTGGAGCACCCTGCATGGCCTAGTATTTTTCATTTGAAGCTTTGTATAATTCCCATTTGGTATCCTTTATTTCCTTAAATGTGCTAGAACCAAGTCTCCCACTTTGAATTGAGCATCTCTCTTCTTCAATCTGCATGTTGCTTGTATTTCTCCACACTCTTTTGAAGAATTTATTTCACTTGCTGATGTATATCCTTCATTGCAACTGCAAACTCTTCACCTTCAACACTCCTCCTATCCATACCACTCAAATCTCTGAGCTCAAACACCCCCTTGGCTTCAATCCATAGACTATCTCAAATGGGCTCTTTCCAACACTTCTATTGATAGAGTCGTTATAGACAAACTCAGCTTGTGGAAGAATGAGATCCCATTTTTTTTTAATGCTCTTTTGTCAAACATCTGAGAAGATTCCCTAGGCTCCTATTGACAACTTCAATTTTCCCATTTGTTTTTGGATGATAGGTAGAGCTAAATGTCAAGTTGGTTCCCAATTTCTTCCAAAGAGTCCTCCAAACGTGGCCTACAAACTTGCTATCCCTGTCAAACACAATTGTCAATGGTAATCCATAAATTCTAACCGCCTCTTTGAAAAAAAACCCAACAATGTAAGAAGCATCATTTGTGCATTTTCATGGTATGAAATGAGCCATTTTGCTAAATCTATCAACAACAAAAAATACACTATCAAACCCTCTTTGAGTTTTGGGTAAACCCAACACAAAATCCATGCTGATGGATTCCCATGGCTAGTTTGCAATTGGCAAAGGCTAGTAAAGACCTACATTTATACTTGTACCCTTGGATTTTTGACAAACTACACAATTTTTAGCATACTTTCTGATGTCACTTTTCATTTTTGGCCAACAATAATATCTTCTTACCTGCTCCACTTTTTTATCTACACCAAAATGAGCCCCTAAGTTGTCACAATGCCTCTCCTTAATTAGATTTGTCCTTATAGAGAATTTAGGAATACACAAATGAGAACCCTTAAACAACAATCCATCTGGTAACAAGAAATTAGAATATTCTTCATGGAAAGAACCCTCAAACTGATTACAAACAACATACGCATCCCTAAAATCATCATCTTCTTCATACATACTTTTCAAAGCATATATACCCACACTTTGGAGTTGAATTTCTTGCACCAATATCTGTCTTCTTCTCAAAGAATCTACCACCTTGTTTGATTGCCCCTTTTTTTTCTTTATGGTGAAATTTTAGCTTTGTAGGTACTCCACCCACTTCACATGTTTGTGGCTCAGTTTGTCTTAGTTTTTAAGAAACTCAAAGCATGATTTCCAGTAAAAATAATAAATTCCTTTGGAAGGAGATAGTGTCTCCACTTTTTCAATGCCTGAACCACTGCATACAATTCTAAATCATAAGAAGAATACTTCTTCTTGGCCCCATTGATCTTCTCATTGAAAAATTCTACAAGTCTACCCTCTTGACTCAAGATTGCACTAATTGCATACCCACTTGCATCACATTCTATTGTGAACACCTTATTGAAATCGGGAAATGCTAAGATGGGTTGTTGAGCTATCTTTTGTTTCATAATTTGGAAGATTTTTTCTACCTCATCAGACCACATAAAAATTTTCCTCTTATCCCCTTTAATTGTATCAATAATAGGAGAGAAAATATGACTGAAATTTATCACAAATTTTCTGTATAAACTAGCAAGACCATGAAAATTTCTTACCTCACTAACTGATTTTGGAGTAGGCTAGTTCAAAATTGCTTCTAACTTGTTGGGGTCCACCTTAAAGGTTCCTTTTGAAATCACAAAACCAAGGTAGATCAACTCCTCTTTAATTATTTCACACTTTTTCAAGTTAATCATCAACTTCTCTTCATTCAGCCTCTTCAACACCATGTCCAAATTTTCAAGTGTTCTTCTTTTGTCTTGCTAAACAATAACAAGTTAATCATTTGAAAGCACAAAAGGAATTTTCATCCACTCATACAACCCCTCATTGGTTTTGAAGGTAGTTTTCCACTCACCCCCCTCTCTTAATCTAATATGGTAATAGCCACTTTTAAGGTCAATCTTTGAAAAGTAACAAGCTCCTCCTAAGAAGTCCATCAAATTCTCCATTCTAGGTATTGGAAACCTATACCTTATAGTGATTTTGTTTATCTCCCTTGAATTGGTGCACATTATCCAATCTCAACCTTTTTTAGGTGCCAACACAGTAGGAACAACACATGGACTTAAACTTTCCCTTATGAGACCCTTATCAAGCAATTCTTGAATTTGTTTCCTTATCTCTTCATTTTGTTGAGGAGTCATTTTGTATGCAGCCTTATTGGGTAAGTTTCCTACTGGTATAAAGTATATGTGGTGGCTCACATCCCTTATAGGTGGCAAAGAACTAGGGAGCTCATCAAAAACTATGTCTTGGTACTTGTTGAACAAGGATTGTACTTCCTTGGGTACATCTTCAAGCTTTGTTGTTGTCATAATAGATTTGGGTCTAATTATGATTGCATACCCTTCTCCACCTTCCTCTTTCATGGTTTTTAAGAATTATTTCTCCCCCACCAACATGACATTTTACCTAACTTGTGTATCTAATTTTTCATCTTGCAAAGGAGTGAGTGTAAGGGAAACCCCATCTTTTTCAATCACATATGTATTTTTTTGCCTATCATGTTTTCCTTTTCTATCATACTATCAAGGTCTTCCTAACAACAGATGGCATACATCCATTAGGATGATGTCACACAAGATCTTGTATTTGTACCCACAAATATTAAACTCAACCCATGTTTGTTCATTGACTAAGACTTGTTGACCCTTATTTAGCCAAGAAACCTTATCAAGTGTGGGGTGTGGGATCCTTTTCATCTTTAATTTTTCAACCATCTCAAAAGAAACCAAATTATCAGTTGAACCAGAATCAACAAAAACCTTACATAGATTTCCTTGAGATTTGTAAGTGGTTCTAAACAATGACTTTCTTTGTGGAGGCTCCTTCACCATAGGAACCTTGAGTAGTGTTCTTCTCATCATCAAATTTTCTCCAACCTCTAGAGTAGCATGCTGAGGAGAGTTAACACTCTCACAATCTTCCTCTTACTCCAACGGTGTTATCCTTTCATCACCATGTGATGTAGAAGGTTGTTTCTCTGGGAACTTCCATGCTTGATGGCCCAATTTATTGCACTAACAACATCTTCCAGAGAAGGTATTTGAACCTCTACCTTGTCCTCCAAATCTGCCTCTACTATTGGGTCTTCTACCTCTGAAACCACCTCTTGACTCTGAGCCTTGATATTGATTACCACTTGAATCTCCTTATTTTTTTATGATTTTCCTCTTCCACCAAAGGATCTTTTTCCCCTGAAGTTATTTCCTCTACCTCTACCTTTTTTTTCCTACCTTCTTTTCAACTTCTCTTCTTCCCTAATAGCCAATTGAAAGCACTCTTCCACCATTCTAAGGGTGGTAAGACTCAATTCATCTTAAATATTGAACCTTAACCCATTCATATACCTTTCTATCTTCTCAACTTCATCCTTAACATGACCTTCTCTAATTCTCAATTTGTGAAATTCCTCTGTGTAGGCCATGACATCCATCTCTTTTTGCTTGAGATTTTGCAGCTTTCTAAAAGTTTGGATTGCAGAGTCACCGAGCAAAAATTGACCCTTGACTTTAGACACCATTCTATCCCATGAACTAATTTTTTATTTTCCCTTCTTCACTCTCTCTTCTTGTACATAAATCCACCAAGTCAGAGTAGGGCCTTTCAACTCTGTTTTAGCAAATTTTACCTTTTGTTCATCTCCTACCTCCTTGTATTAAAAATAATTATCTAGTGCATCAATCCAATCCAACACTTCTTCACTATCCATCTTTCCACCATACATGGGAAAATCCATTTTCACCTCAATATTATCTCCTCTGATAGCCTTCAACATCTTAACCATCCTCCTTTTATCAGGGTCCAACTCATTATCACCTTGGACTCCTCTTTGAGGGTTTTCATTCTCACCCTCTTCCTCTTCCTCTCGGTCACTCTCATCTACAGTGGCCTTACCTCTTCTTTGGTTTGTTTCCAATACTGAAAGTCTAGCTAAAAGAGCTTCCTAAGACTCCTTAATCAATCTTATTTCCCTAGAAATTACTACCCTTCCCTTTGGAGGCATCTTGTTCCCTTCAAATTGCAACTTTTCCTTCTTCATACTTCAACCTCTTTCCTTCAAATGATCAAAACCTAGGCCTTGGTACCAATTGATGTAGACCAAGGGTGGATGTTGCCAATTTTATCACAATTCAACCAAATTCTCAATTTAGAAACCCTAACTTGGTGTCTCATTCACAAATTCTCCATATTTCCTAATAGCCCTCCAAATAGTGATTTTTTAGCATATCTTTTAGAGAACGTTGTAAATCTAGAAACCAAGTACCATTTCAAATACCCTTTATGCCATTATTTAACATATCAAGTTTTTACATAGACTTGTTTCAGAACATCACCTCCTAAAATGGATTGCTATGCTGCCCTTAAGCCTAATTAGGCCTCTTTTACAAAGTAGCTATTTTGTAAACCTTCTTCCAATCACCAATCTTCAGTCCATGGCTCTAAATAGATCACATGGGTTCTGAAACAATAAGTTTTATCAATTTAAATATCCTCAAACTCATCTAACCACAAAACCCTACTCCTAACCACTATTTCCAAGCCTAATACAGTGAGATATTAGGCTAGGGCTTGCTCAAACAGGACCCTACCTCCATCCCCTGCATCTACAATCACTACCAAACCAAAAAAAATCCTAACTAAATCCATTCCATTTATGTTTAGAGATTTTCACTAGTGGAATGGTCCTTTATTCTATTTTCTTGTTCAAACCCTCTCAATCTAAGGTTTTCAGACCTCTTTTAGTAAATTTCTTATAAAATCCTTAAAAATCTATGGAATAAACTCAAACCAAAACCAGAATAGATTTAGTTCATACCTACACCAATTCCAAAAATAATTAGTGCATTTTCAACGTATACGAAACCTTACCACTAGCTATAGCAACATATTTCAATGAAAACACATAGAAAAATGAAGTCTTCTTATGGCTTGTGCACCTAAATTATCTTCATAGCCTTGCCTCAAATTTTGCAAGGCATATTTAAAATATTACAACTCCAAACCAATGGTTCATAACCACTTTTGAACCAAATGACTATTCAACTTCCACATATGACAAAATTGCAAAGTTGCAAAGCAACTTTTGCAACAAATTACAAAACTTGACAAAACTTGAAAAATTAATGTAAACCTAATCCCACATGAATAATTACATTAGAGATGGTCTAAATAGACCTTATTACAGAAAAATTTAACTCATCAACACAAAAAATCAACATTAGACCAAAATTTGTAACATTGACTAAGTGCCCCTGCACTAGACTTGGAGAAGGAGAGGCTATCACCATTTGGATTTTCACTTTGTTGGTGAGGTCTACCCCCTTGTATATCATTGTTTAAGATGCATGAAATATTTTTTATGTTTTAAATTTATGTGAAACTTAATGTTAAATCCTTTTGAGGTATTGATGGAATTGTGTGTTTGACTTGTCATGTTGGAGTTCCTCCTTGTTTTAGTTTCTCTTCATGTGTATAGCTATTTAAGGGTTAGGGTGATGAATTATAGCATGGGTGTTGCATAGTACATGGTATGTGGTTTAATTTTTTTTAAGGAACTGTAGTAATAGAAAAATTATCCCTTTTCCTCACTTAATCTGGGAATAATTAATATTAAAATGAGCCTAATGTTGCCTTGATTTAGTGTTGTAATGTGTTTTACACATTCACATTAAGTTTAGGGACCTTTTAAAATTAATGGACCTATTTGTGCCTTATTCAGGGTATTGTAAAGTGCATCTTTACACTTTCACACTAATCAAGGGCTTTATTAATTAATTTGGATTATTTATGCCTTAATTGGTCTTATTTTGCATCCACAAGCCTTATTAAATGCACTTTTTTGAGGATAATCTTGACATTTAACAAATGAAAAATCATAATTCAATGATTTTGTGTTATGTATTCCAGATTTAGTGATTTGGGACTCATACGCCGTATTGGGTGTATGGGTCCCACCTAGGTTTTGGGGCCTAATCTTGAATATTGCATTGAACTTACCATTTCTTGATATTTATGTCCTGAGCTTAGGATACTAGGACTGATATACCCCAACTGGCATATGAGTTTCATTTTAGCTTGGACCTATTTTTAATTGAATTCTTGGTTGGATTTTATTCTCCAAATATGATGGTTTGTAGTGTTGTAATTTCAAGAAATTTGGCATAAAAAAATGTAAATACAAGGTTATCTCACATAGTTTCACCTAGAAGTTTTATGCAAGCATTCCTATAGAAATTTTATGAGATCAAGAGCATTGAATAGAATTCAAGAGAATATTACCGAGAATTTGGAGCAACATTCAAGATTCAAGCATCATGTCAAAGTCTTCAGGCATCATGTGTGTTTGTGAGCTAACATTTGTGATGTAGGTTTTCATGATTCAAGAAAGAATTCAAAGACATTATCTCATGTCAACAATCAAGAGTCAATATCTACATTCATGCTAGCCATTTCATACAAGATTGCAACCTTTATTTCAAGGGTTTGGTGAGTTGCAACATTACATTTGTTCACTCATCATTCCTACATGCTTTTCTATTTCATTTCAAGATTTAATTATCAAAATGGGGTCTGACCAAGGAAAACCCCCATTCCCTAACAAAACAACATTCTTTCCCTCTCTTTGTGTGTTGCAGGTTTATGGGTTGAAGAAAAAGTGGATTGGAAGCCTTCAAAAGTACCAACATTGCAAAGTTGTAGAAGTTGCAAAAGTTTTCAAGGCTCATGAAAACTCAGATCTAGAGCAATATATCCAACCTATCTACTTGAAACTAGTGGGAAAATTCTTATTTAATCTATCTTCATAGGCTCACAAAAGTTTCAATCCAAAATTCTACTCCTAGGGCACTTTTCACTTTTTTGAAACATTTTGCAACAATTTGGGTGTGTAAGTCCCAATACAACCATTTTACCAATTTTTAAAAGATTCTGATTAGTCACTAAGAGATTCCAGATCCATCCCAAAAACCCTTGATTGGGACTAAATCACCCAATCTAGCGTATGATTCCCAATACACATCAAAAGTCATAATTTTAGGATTGTAAACCTTGTTTTGGACATTTTCAATCTTTTAGGTGCTTCTCTATTCATCCCGAGTTTTTTATTATGATTCCAAGTTCATTTTCTAGGTCATATAGGTAGATTTGCATGGTAGTTTCATTTCCTTCTTTCCAATAATTTTCTTAGTGGTGAACCCCCTTTTTAATCACACCTAAGGAAACCACTCTCTTACCCAACCTCCTAATAGTCCTTCCCTCAATTGAGTCACTAAGTTGAGGGATCTTGGTTTCCTAATGAATTGAGGCATGAAATAGGTTCTCAAAGTTGTTTATCTCCTAAAAGGTGGACCCTTACATTTTTTATTTTGAGAATATTGTAGTCCTAGATCTAGGTTGACTTTTCATTGCATTTACATTAGTTGAATTTCCTTTAGGACTCCTAAATCTTGCATTAGTGAAATGTGCATATAGGTTGAATTTTTACATCTTAAATCATTTAATTTCACTGAAATTCTACAATGGTAAACAATCAGGTCAACATACAAGTTAGAACCTTAGAAACAACTTAGAATTTTCTAAATTTGGTGTAAAAACACTAATTTGGGACTCATTCGCTCACCTAGGCGATTTTGTCCCTATACAAGTGGTTTTTCCAAATTTTAGGGAATTTTGTGTTGACTGTTTTTCAGCATTTGAACCTTCTAGAAACCCTAATTGGAACTCATTCGCTCATCTAGGTGATTTAGTCCTAGATCAGACATAAAACTACTTTTTACAACAAATGTTAAAAACTCCATTTTTGAGCTTCTATTTGTTGTTATTAGATAATTAACAATTTGTCACAAGTACAACCCAAGTCCTTGCATACTTATCAATTAAAATGCTTAATGAAACAAGGAAAATAAAATATTTGATCTAGATGCATGCCACTTTGATGGCTTGTGCTTGACCTATTCCAACTAACTTTAAATGTAAACCATAAACCATACAACTAATTTTCCTATGGTACAATGTACTAAGCATGATTAAATAAATTTTGACAATATCATGGACTACTACAACAACTTCCTTTTCATTTCCTAGATGGAAAATGACAAATTGATAATTGAGGGCAATCATAAGTGGATGAAAATATAGTCACAAATTCATCAATGACACTCCTAAATGTGTATGACATCAAACACCAATAGAGAATACCAACTTAAAGGTAGTCAATAGAGAGCAACATATAATGTCATTTTGCAAATTAACAATAATTCAATATTGCAAACCCTTCTATAATCAAACTTACACTTGAAAGAAAACATGGATCAATAACATGAATTTACAAATTCAATGTGGATACTTACAAATCAATCCAAGGAACCATCTAGGTCTACTCTACTCTTTATTGTGTCAAGTATTGCCTCATGGTCACACTCCTACACTTTCCACAAGTTCTTGTTCCCAAGTCTACCCTTATAGTTGATCAAATGAAAGTTGGCTATGATGACAAAGTTGGAGTAGTGAAGAATATTTTTATGCGTGTCAAAGTCCTCAAACATCCAAAGTGGAGTATTCTTAGCTGGGTACCTTCCAAGCCATGTTCTAGTAACAACCACCGAACTTGTAGGATATTCTATGTTTTCTCCATCTATAATTGGGGCCTCCAATTTATTTTTGGCCTCGATACAATGACACGGGTAATAATATATTCCCTCTTTAGTATCTTCATCTGTAATCATTGCATAAAAATTCCCTACATTGATATGTTAATCCAGTTAGATGTATTTAATGAATATCACAATAAAGAAACAAAGTAAGATATATTACCTAGTTCTAGTAGGTCCAATACATGGTCAAAGTCAATGGATGATTGCATCTATGTGATTTGTGGAGCCGTTGGGAGCTAATATGTGTCAAGTGGGGTTAGACTTCTTATAGACCATTTGTCAACCCACTCTTTTGAGTCACAATAATTCCATGCTTGAAGTGTACATGCAGAAAAAAAGAATGCCATATTCTACGTATGGATAATCCATGTACCTACATTGGAGCTTGTAAATGAGTGTAGCTCACTTGATCCTATCAGCGTACAATTATCCTTATATTTTGCAATGTTAGTATCATCTAGCAACCAAAAATATCTATGAACTAAAGAATTACCTTGATTACCTTGACCCGTTGCATGATTGCACCACTAGACAATTGATTTTGCATCTATCAACTTTACATTGTCTTTGTACTTTCACTCTTCTCGTGCTAAGGATCTTTTGATACATGCACTTTCTCCATCATGCTCCCCCTTTTCATGCTTGATCTTTGATAAGTTCCACATATTTTGAGCACCACTGATCATATGCATCTTACTCAACTAGTAAAACATTCTAGATTTCTTGAATTATGATGTATAATTATCTAACCATATGATATGTTAACTGAGTGATATGCCCCTACAAGCCAAATAAACATATAACATTTGAAAGCAACCTTGCACAAAAAATTTAGAATGTGTGTGATCATCACTGATGTAAAAGTGATACTCCCTTAATAATTTTTGGTTCTCCTTTGTACTATCATTTGCATGAGTGAATTCTATATGCACAAATATAGCAACTTGCATGGAGTTGTAGTATTATGATTGCACCTCATTCTATGGTTTTAGTTTGTATTTCTCTACAAAGATGACAACTAAAATGATGTTATGAATTGGAAAAATGTCCTTGCATAACTTGAACTGTGAATCTATCCATTGAGCTCTATGTATATGCCTTGCATACTCATAGACCACCTGATCATAGAAAATACCCATAAAGTGATACACTGGAATCTTATCACTAACCAATTCACACTTCTTTGCTTCTTTCCTATCTTTTAGACTATAGGTCGTTGTCTTGTATTTTCCAAATTCCATATTTTTGTTTCCAATTGTATGTGTACTAGCCATGTGTTGCAAAAATGGCAAATGATGCATGCCACCACAACGATCACATGTGGCATCCAAACAAGACTTCTTGTAAAAAATTTGACCATCCACGCTTTCACATAAAATGAAAGATAAGAAATCCCTTCAAGATTTAGGTGGAGGCCTTATGTTGCATTCCTAAATAACATTGTTAGTATGCATATCTACACATATACGTTGATAAACATCATAATGGTTAGAATACTCAATATGTACTCTACAACAAAAAGTAGTGCATGCATGATTTATTTTGACATAAAAAGACTTTAGCATTTCAAAATACCTTTGACATATATTAACTTGAGGAAACCTCTCTACAAAATCAGCAAAAAATTGAGTTTGAGTGGTATCCAAAAAATATTTGGATGTGGCTGATGGATTTACTACTAATTATTCTTCTTACAACATATCTTTTATTGGGAGATATCCTTTTGTTATCCTTCCAAAAATCTTGTATTGGAGATCTCAAGCCTTGAGCAATTTCTTTATCTTTTCATGGTACTCTACCTAAGAATGCCCATAACTCATTGCTATTTGAATCCTCCACTTTTTCATGCCTTCTTTTGACTCTCATTAGATATGATCTACTTATTTTCAAAGATTTACTTTTCTTTGTAAGGTTCATCTTATTCCTGTTTTGACTACTTGACAATGTTGTTTTCATCAGATATCATGTGGCACAACTATCTTTCATGCATGAGGTAGAACCCACACTCTCATATGTGTAGTGACCCTCCTGATGACACTTTTATTCTAGCTAATTAGTGACATTGTTAGTAGATAGACCTTTGATATTATGTTGTTCGATGTTTTATGTCATGATTTACATGACTGGTTGTGAAACTCATTTGATGATACACTATATTATTTTATGCGATGTTTACTTTCATGAGATGATATTTATGGATATTATCTATGCTGTTATGACTTACACATGATGATGTAATGATTAGTTAGATTTTTACGTCAGTCAGTGAAGAAGATGATTTAGCAATACTCATCAGTGAGTGTCTTGCTATGTCACGACTCTTCTTCATGGTGTACTTTCATATTTATACATGTTGGATTAATTGTGTAGTGTTACACATCTTTCAGGTACAGGCATCGACTCCACCTACTTGTTAGGTCTGAGCGTGCCATGACCCAATGGAATTATCGATGGGAGATAAACTTGTACTCTATCCATAGCCTTCATTATGAAAAGAATGAGTATTTTTCACCACCCTTTTTGTCTTGTCACATGTTCATCGCGTGCTTCCAGTCATTTGTTAATGATTGAGTCTGTAATGCTTATATTATGTTAATTTTGATTATTATAATGTTTTAATTAATTTATTAATGTTTCTCTATTTGATTTAATGATATAATTGAATTAGAAAGGCTATTTATTTTATTATGTGATTAAATTAAAATATTAAGATATCTTGTTTCAAAAAGAGCATTTAATTGTAATTGATTTCATTATTCAAATTTATGTTTCAAAAATATAACTTTTAGTTGTGATCTTAAGTTGAAATATCTTGTTAATATGTTGTGTCTATTGAGTTTAATGCATGTGTTGCATGGTATAACTGAAACTTAAAGTTGAGACTTTGGAAGAATGGAAAAGGATATAATCTTGAAATTGTTCATTCTTGCACACACGGTGTTTGATATTCAAATAGTAGGAAGCAAAAATATTGTTTTTCACAAAAGATATTTCTGGAATTTTGGATTTGGGGTTGATTATAGAAGTTGCAAATTGATGTGAAGCCAACGTTCTGATTGTGAAAGTTGAAGGTTAGAATCTACGGGGTTTTGTTGTGTTCTTTCTCCGTTTTTAGGAAAACGCTTTCAGGTTCTTTTCTTGTTAAATTCTAAAGTATATTTTTTTATGAACATGTAAATTCTATTGTGAAGAGTTCATCTTCAAACCTTGTTACACCATAGAAAAAAAAGAAACATGTTAGTATCTGAATAATTGCAATTATAGCACGATTGATTAGGAAACGAAAATAATATTAATGACGGTGTTTACAAAAATAGTGAAGTAGAAAACATAGTGGAATTGCTTCAAGAGGTGTCACATTTGGATGTCTTTATTTACTGATGCATGAGGTCGCTACTCTCTTCAGCCTCCCTCATGTGTTGTTTTTGTTATTGTTGTCTTGGGTCGCGGTATGTGTTGGTGTTCTGCGTGATACTCTCTATGCTTAACCGGATCCCATGGCTTAGCATGCACATAGAATCTTGCATGTTACCATCCTTTCTCTCGCACCAGATACCATGTAGTTGGTTTGGCCACTAGATGTTCTTTACCATTTAGAATCAAATTTCTTTGGAATACTTCTGGGTTGTGATACTTGTTGTTTCTCGATCTTACTTTAACTATAATCCATAGTTATACCCTTGCCTTCGTTTACTTTATCTCTGGCATATTACCAGTAGACATTTCTCTTACATTTAACATTATCATGCTTTTAAGTAATGATATATTTAGTTCTATTATCAATTTGTTCATAGCGTAGGTTTTCAACCTAGGTTGGTTTCACAAACCGTTTGAGCTTGTGCTTTGGAAAATTATCTTCCTGTCATGATTTATAACCTTGGAAGTCAAATTTTAATCATGATTGAAGAGGATTGAAGTCTATAAACTGACTCAAACATAATTTGTGAAGCACATACTACAATTTTTTTTTTTACCATGCATGCAATGTGAGTGTTCTCCTTTTTTCTGATCATCATTTGGAAGTTGTAATTGATGCATGTGTTTGACTCTTAAATGAACCAAGTCAATTGGTGTTATTCTGGTTTCTGGATTCCTTCCTTCAGTCGCGCCTTATTTTCTCCTTGTTTTGTGTAACCTGTATATTGTTTGAACCATAGTGCATAGCTTTCAAAATAATCCACTTTGTTATTGAATCTCTCTGTTCTATATTATACCAAACCTTAGATTGACCATCGATTTCTTAAAGACTTGGGAATTGAAGTTTGCAAACATTGGGTTTTGTTTTGAACTGTAGAGAGAACTGGTCTGGGGCATTCTTGTATGGTACACTCGATGTAGTAGGTCATCTGTTTGAAAGGAGTCTTTCTTTAGCATGTGCATTGTATGGTCTATTTGATGTGGAAAATCATCTACCTGAGATAATTTTAATAGATATGGGAATCGGTAATCCTTGAATGGTATGTTTGAAGTAGCATATTATCCGTTTGTAGGGAATTATTTAACTGATATGGAAATGAACAGGTATATTTAATTTAGTTACCATTTTCAAAGGTTTCATCCAAGAAACAAATAAGCCTTCATCAATTTGGTCACCCGACTTCTTGATTCATTAAGCCACCAGTGGGAGGAACCTATGTTTTGATGAGTATCTATATCCGCACCCTTGGAATTTATTGTGTCACTTTGGGGTCGGTTGTGTTCCTCTAGTGAAACCGAGATTCACCTTGAGATGCCTTTGGTCGCTATTGCTAACCCTTTTGTCGACGATGAACTATGTGCTAATGTCGAGTTTCTTCTCCTTGACGCGGTGGTGGTTGCATGTCTTCTGCGACCATTAACTTTAAGTTATGGTCTAGTCACCTCGTCAATATCGGTTGAGTTATGAGTCATCCGATTTTAGGTCAACAATAGATGGATATCAATTTAGGTTTATTTATTTTAAATCGACACTTAGAATATATGTGTTAGGTTCTAAATAAGATCTTTTTTATATTATTGTTTAGAAGTTTAGTCATTATAAGTAATGGTAATTTTAATATAAACTTTTATTAAATTTAGCTTATGTATAAATATAGATATGAAATAGTTGTATACATTAGATTATAATAACTAATTTTATTAAGTTTTGTATAGTGAAATTTTAACGTAAATTTCAATGAATATCTTAAGACAATTCGATTGAAAATTTAATGAGTATGTTAATATAAATGTGTATATATCTTTTCACTTAGAGGTTTAATATAATTATTTTTAGTATCCTTGTTCGTTGGGATTCACTTATGAGTTATATGATAAGTCATATGGTTAGTGAATATGATTAATGTCTTACTTATCAAAATTAAAATGATAAAGGATAATTGATATGTTGATAAATGTTTAGAGATGATTCTTTGATTTTTGATTTGTTCATTTTAATGATTAGTTATATTGAGTTCGGATAATGGTTATATTAATATTTAAATTTATCCTATCCTAGGAGTTGTATTTTAAATATCTATAGGGAAGAAAGGATTATTTTGGTTATATGGGATCTTTTTAGTTAAATTTTTTTTTGATGTGACATTATTACCCTTGTGTAAAGATTGTTGTAAATGTTTAAAACAAAGTGATTTTTATTATTTCTCATAATTGAGGTTAAGTGTGCTAGTAC
The DNA here is from genome assembly GCA_007115665.2 of Sequoiadendron giganteum. Taxonomy (NCBI): domain Eukaryota; kingdom Viridiplantae; phylum Streptophyta; class Pinopsida; order Cupressales; family Cupressaceae; genus Sequoiadendron; species Sequoiadendron giganteum. Next base: position 38,316,318 of record VCHN02000014.1, read on the forward strand.
TTTGTTTACCCAGAGGAGTTGATTCGTCGTTTTGAGCTATGTTAATTTTATAGTATGGAGACCTTGTTTTGATCTTGTGTGGAAACATGGAACTCGCACGTATTCCTATATATTACTTGTTGGGCAAATTGTTTTTCATGTTAATTTGAGTATGTACTTGCAGATTTTTTGCCATGCCAGTTTGGTTGTTGTGGTTATTTATTGGATCAATTGATTATGGGTCCTTGGTTAAGAAGTTCATGTTGCATGCATGTTGTCTCCTTGTTTTATCTTTATGATGAGTTGTACCTTAGGAAGAGTGGCTTCTATTAGGGGTTGGCCCAGAAGAGGTTGCAAGGGTAACCTATTAGAAGTATGTGAAAAAGTATAATTAAAACATGTTGTAGGGGTTTGGGTAGTTTAATTAACCTTACAGGATAATGTTTACCTCATCTTGGCTTTTAATGCTCGTTTAGGTTAAAGAAAGTTGAGAAGGACTGGAATGGCATCCTGGACACTTCGTCTTCTTGAGAAGTGATTCAAGGCCACATAGCATGTATAGGGTTCAAGAGTCATAAGAGGTTGCCAGGGTAACTCCAGTAGAGGTTCGGTAACCTAGGAAGGCTACCCAGGGTAACCTATCCCGTATATGTGATGACACTCTTATCCTAGTACACCTTGTGATCTCTCAGTTGTGAGTCACCCTTGGGAGTTTTCTGTATGAAATTTTCAGTTTGTAGTTTATTGTTGTCTTTGACTGGTTCTTGAGTTGTCATGTGAGTCAACTTTGTAATTGTATTTGATTCTTTGTGAGGTCAGTTTGACTTGAGGACTTGTTATGTCTCTTAGCATGGGGGATTGGCTTTCAAGCTCCACACGGCTGGGAGGAATGTGCCACAACTCCATTGGGTCCCCTACAGGTATTTGGTTTGTGACAGGTTTCCTTGGCTGGATCCAGACTGCACAGTGGTTGCAGAGCATAGTTCTTTGGATGAGTCATGGTGTGGACGTCTTCTTTTCCTCATCTCATTCTTCATTTTATTGCACTCATGATGTGCATGAGATGCCTTGTATCTATTTGTATTATTCTAAGATTTGATATAATCTCGATTGTTGTATGTAAACTCTTATTGATGTATTTATTTGGACATGAATTCTCTTGATGAAATTATTTAAATGGATATTGTATTGTATTGTTGTTATTAATAAGTTGCATAGTTGTGGAACCCTGAAACGTTTATGGTTGTTGTTGTCACGTGTTATCTCTCTTTTTTTTTAAAATATTCTGTTGTTTATGTGAATGTCATAAAATTTTCCAGGTTCCACGACGGAGCGTTACAATATGCACTTATCAAATTCTTTACAATGAATTTTTCAGTTGAGTCATCTAATGTTCTTAGCCCAAGAGTCTTCATGGTGGGCCTAAAATTTAGTTTCCTCATCATTTCAAAAAATAGTTGACATCTTCTAGCCTCACTTAGCATCTCAAAAAATAAACTCCATATCCTCTTTGCATATCTTTGACATGTACATTTTAGCATCTTATTAGGCATTTTTTTCAAAACATTGGAATCAATATCAATCAAATATTTAGGTTTTCTATGCAAAACTCTAGGAGGATTTCTCAAAGGTATCACCTTAGCTATATTTAAGTTGGAAAGAGATATAAATCACACTAACTATTTGTCTTTGATTTTTTCTTTTGATTTACCTTAATGACCCATTCCTAGGACCTCTCAATGATGTCTATCAAAATGATTTAGAGAGAAAGTAATGGGGTGTTGATAATTACCTTTCATTTTCTCTACTTGTGAGTATTCTTATAAAATAATCTTGGCACATACTTGCTTAGTTGTGTGTAGGGATGTTATTTGGAGTACATTGTTGGCTATTGTGCATGCTTTGGTCTAATATATTCTAAGCTTCTAAATTACATTCCAACAAGGTTTTTGTATGTCAAGGTGTGAACAAGAACTAACCTATCTATTTTTAGAGTCAAATTCCATTATACTAGATACAACGTCATCCTGGTTATTAGTACCTTGATGCATCATATCTATATGTTAGATCAAAAATAAGGAATGATGGAAAATCCCACTCCTAAGATATGAAAAAATCACCATCATCATCATCATCATGCATCTCTCATCACCATATCTAATAAATTCTTGGTGAATCATAGGATTGTTGAACTTCTAAATCAATGGTTAATCCATCCATCATATTCTTCTTATTCTTCTATCTTTACTAACATTTCTATCCAAGTATTGAATATGTGTGATAAATCAAAATATATATGAAGCTATCCATAGTTGATGATTGTCTATACATCTTGAAATATGTCTACATCAATATCTAAGATAGCAGAGCAATAATCCCTCTTTCGCTTTGGAACAATGGGGTATTTATATCATCTTCATCTCAACAATCTGAAAAAGTCACAACTATTTGATTCAAAATCAACCTGAAATCTAAAGCATCTCAAACATAAGTCTAATTTCACCTATCATGAGCTCGATCAAAACATTTTATTCTCTAACCAATCTCTCAAGGGGGCAACCAACCATCTTTATACTAATATCAAATCATCTAATGAATTTTTTTCCTATCCTTGCTAACAAATCTTAATAAATTTATCAAACTAATCATCATTGGGATATATCTTTCCCTACCAATCTTTGTGTTATTCAACACAATCCTTGCATTGTTGTGAATCCTCAACAATGTTATCAATCAATCAGATCAATCAACATTAGCTTGGCTATCAATATCTCAAAGAGATCATTGATATCCATTTCTACATCATCATCAACATCATAATCAACATCAATCTTTGAACTAATGCAACGAGTACATTGCTTTAAAGAGGGGAAAAATATAGACACCTAAAAATGTCTCGATAGATCACATTGGCTAACTAACATCGTTTCATCCTAAAACCCATCCTATTTTTTCTTTATTGATTAAATTAGCCTAGCTATTTAAATAATTGTATCATTTTCATCCATTAATCTAATTAATTTAATTAGGTTAATTAATTCCCTTCCATGTTAAAATTTCATCCA
>VCHN02000014.1:38319461-38599262 GCA_007115665.2 Sequoiadendron giganteum
GGTTAATGAAATCATTGGATGGCTGCGGTTTGGTGGATGTAGCCCACATTGGGTGAACCACATTAAATTCTCTGTGTTATTTTTCTGTGTGTTTTACTTCTGGTTTATTTGATAAAATCTGCATTTAGCTTTTAGATATCTGCCATTGAAAACCCAACAAGTGGTATCAGAGCCAGGTTGTTTTTCAATTATCGTTTGCAGGAAAGTCTCATGGTTGAGTGGGAGTCTCACGGTTAAGTGGGAGCAATGGCAGACGAGGGTAAGATGAAGGTTGATAAGTTCAATGGGCAGAACTATTAGTTATGGAAGATGCAGATGGAGGACTATCTCTATCAGAAGGATTTATGGCGGCCATTGGAAGGGAAAACCAAGAAACCTACAGCAATGTCGGATGAGGACTGGGATATTTTGGACAGAAAGGCACTTGGCAGTATTCGCTTGTGCCTAGCACAATCGGTGGCATTCAATATCACAACAGCAAAGACAACTCTAGAGTTGATGGAAACCCTAGCAAAGTTATATGAAAAGCCTTCCGCTTCGAATAAGGTATTTCTTATGAAGCGCTTATTTAATATGAAAATGGTAGAAGGTGGATCAGTTACTGATCATTTGAACGAATTTAATACGGTTACCAGTCAATTAACTTCTGTAAAAGTTAACTTTGATGAAGAAGTTAGGGCTCTTTTGATTTTGTGTTCTTTGCCTGAAAGCTGGAATAGCTTGGTAATGGCGGTTAGCAATTCTGTTTCCGGTTCAAATACATTGAAATTTGATGATGTTGTTGGTGTTATTTTGAGCGAGGAAATTCGTAGGAAAAGCTCAGGTGGAACATCCACATCAGGCAGTGTTTTGAATGCAGAAAGCAGGGGCAGAACAAACGAGAGACGAAACAATTTTGGGAGTCGTGGGAAGTCACGAGGAAAATCAAGGGACAGAAGGTCCCAATCTAGAGACAAGAGGGATTGCTCGTACTGTGGTAAGCCAGGGCATGTAAAGAAAGATTGTTGGTCTCGAAAAAATAAAGAAGGAGACAAACAGGAAGGAAATAAAGAGGCAAATGTGGTAAGTAATAAATCTGATGAGGATGCTTTGATTCTTTCTCTTGATAATGTTGATGATTCTTGGGTGTTAGATTCAGGGGCTTCATTTCATGCTATGCCCCATAGAAATTATTTTTTTGATTATGTCCAAGGGGATTTTGGGCTAGTTTATTTGGGAGATAATGAACCTTGTCAGATTGTTGGAAAGGGAAGAATCAAGATCAAGTTGCAGAATGGGAATCATTGGCTACTACATGAGGTAAGGCATGTTCCAAAGCTAAAAAGAAATTTAATTTCTACAGGGCAACTAGATGATGAAGGTTGTGTTGTTACATTTAGTGATAAAAATTGGAAGGTTACAAAAGGTGCCTTAGTAGTAGCAAAAGGTGCGAAAGTAGGCACCTTATATCTTTGTACAGGTCATATTGTTCCTTCTACTTTAGCTATTGCAGATAAAAATCAATGTTCAGGAACAGTTGCTGCAGTTCAGCAGGAAGAAAATCAGATAGTTGCTGCAAATTCTGAATCAGTACTATGGCATAACAGACTTGGTCACATGAGTGCAAAAGGTATGAAAGTACTTCATTCAAAGAATGCTTTACTAGGTCTAAAATGTGTTAACATGGATTTCTGTGAAAGTTGTGTGTATGGCAAACAAAAGAGAGTTAGTTTTCTCAAGGATGGGAAACAAAAGAAAGATGAGAAATTGGAGCTTGTGCATACGGATGTATGGGGACCATCTCAGGTATCTTCTCTCGGTGGCTCTCATTATTATGTCACATTCATCGATGATGCAACTAGGAAGGTATGGATTTATTTCATTAGGCAGAAATCTGATGTATTTGAAACTTTTAAAAAATGGAGAAGTTTGGTTGAGAATGAGACAGGTAAAAAGTTGAAATGTCTCAGATCTGATAATGGTGGTGAGTATTGCAGCAAAGAGTTTGAAGATTATTGTTCCTCTAATGGTATTCGTAGGCAGAAAACGGTTCCAAGGACTCCACAGGAAAATGGAGTGGCCGAGCGCATGAATAGAACAATAATGGAGCGTGCACGGACTATGAGATTGCATGCCGGGTTGCCTTTAAACATGTGGGCAGAGGCTGTAAACACTGCTGTTTATTTAATTAATAGAGGTCCATCAAATCCTTTGGGTTGTGGTATTCCAGAGGAAGCATGGAAAGGTAAGAAGGTGAGTTATTCTTTTTTGAAAACCTTCGGTTGTGAAGCATTTGCACATGTAGATTCTGAAAATAGAACCAAGCTTGATGCAAAATCAAAGAAATGTATATTTGTTGGATATGGCATAGATGAATTTGGTCATAGGCTTTGGGATTTTGAAAATAAGAAAATTGTGAGAAGCAGGGATGTCATATTCAATGAGAAAATATTGTACAAAGATCTATTGCAGCAGCATGAGAAGAAAGAACAGGATTATGCAGTGCTGGATGATATTACAAACACCAATGTTCCAGTGGTTCCTCATGCTCTGCAACAGCAACAACAAGAAATACCACAAACTCCAGTGAATGTTAGGCGATCTTCAAGGTTAAGTAGACCTCCAGAAAGATTTTCTCCCTCTTTGTACTCTATTTTATTAACTGATGCTGGTGAACTAGAATGTTATCATGAAGCTATGCAGGTGGATACCAAGGTTCAATGGGAGCATGGAATGGAAGAAGAAATGGACTCCTTGCTGAAAAATCAAACTTGGGAATTATGCAAGTTGCCTGCAGGTAAAAAGGCTTTAGCAAACAAATGGGTTTATAGGATGAAAGAGGAGGATGGAGGTAAGAAAAGATTTAAATCCAGATTAGTTGTAAAGGGATTTGCACAGAAACAAGGTATTGATTTTGATGAAATATTTTCTCCAGCTGTTAAAATGACCTCTATTCGTACTGTGTTAAGTATTGTGGCTGTTGAAGATTTACATTTAGAATAGCTTGATGTTAAAACTGCCTTTCTCCATGGTGATTTGGAAGAGGAAATTTATATGGAACAACCACAAGGATTTGAGGTCAAAGGTAAGGAGAAACTGGTGTGCAGATTGAAGAAAAGCTTATATGGCTTAAAGCAAGCACCTCGACAATGGTATCTTAAATTTGATAGTTTTATGGCTAAGCAAGGTTACAATAGGTGTAATTCAGACCATTGTGTTTATTTTAAGATGCTAGGTGAAGATAGCTACATTATTTTATGTTTATATGTTGATGATATGCTTGTAGCAGGGTCTAACATGGATCACATAAAGGAGTTAAAATAACAGTTAGCAAATTCATTTGCTATGAAGGATTTGGGGGCAGCAAAACAAATCCTTGGTATGAAGATTACAAGAGATAGGAAAAACAGGAAATTGTTTTTATCTCAGGCTGATTATGTTAAAAAGGTGTTGCAGAGATTTCATATGGAGAATGCAAAAGCTGTCAGCACACCTTTGCCCAGTCATGTAAAATTGACTAAGGATATGTGTCCAAAGACACAAGCGGAGGAAGAAAAAATGTCCAAAGTACCATATGTTTCAGCTGTAGGTAGTTTAATGTATGCCATGGTATGCACGAGACCAGATATTGCACATGCTGTAGGAGTTGTTAGCCGGTATATGAGTAATCCAGGAATTGAGCATTGGAATGCAGTGAAATGGATTCTCAGGTATTTGAGAGGTACACCAGATAAACATTTATGTTTTGAGGGATCTAATACAGATTTAAAAGGCTATGTTGACTCAGATCTGGCAAGGGATATTGATACCAGGCGGAGTACCACAGGTTATGTATTTACCATTGGTGGGACAGCAGTAAGTTGGATATCTCGATTGCAAAAGGTGGTTGCTTTATCCACCACAGAGGCAGAGTATGTGGCTGCAACAGAGGCAACAAAAGAGATGATATGGATGCAACTTTTCATGGAAGAGTTGGGAAAACAACAGGCTGAAAATTACTTGTTTACAGACAGCCAGAGTGCTATACATCTTGCAAAGAATTCTGCTTTGCACTCTAAAACCAAACACATACAGTTGAGGTATCATTTCATTCGGTCAGTGATGGAGGATGGACAGGTAAAGTTGGCAAAGATACATACAGATGTAAATCCAGTGGATATGTTTACTAAGGCGGTGATAAGGGAGAAGCTGAGCTCCTCTTCAGTTTCGGTTGGCCTTCAAGGTTGAATTAAAGTATAAGAAAGCAGCAGGATCCAAGGTGCTTATTTCCAGTGGGAGCTGTAAGTGCAGCGGTGTCGTCCAGGTTCAGTCTCCAAGTGGGAGATTGTTTAGGTGTGGAGCCTGATCAGTCTCCAAGTGGGAGATTGTTGGTATGTGGCGACTGATCATTCTATACTGTACACTCTTCATGTATCCTCGCCGGGGTCCGGGGTTCGGGGGCCGGAGCCCCCGAGAAAAATTTTTGGCCTGCTTTTTCGCGAAATTACTGAAAAAGGGAAAAATCACAAAAAAGGGAAAAATCCCTGATTTTGTATAACCCTAATTTATAAAGGGTTTAGGATAGAGTTACAGTATTATAAGAAACAAGCGATTATTCGCGATATTGTAATAGGGTTTTACACTGGTTAATGAAATCATTGGATGGCTGCGGTTTGGTGGATGTAGCCCACATTGGGTGAACCACGTTAAATTCTCTGTGTTATTTTTCTGTGTGTTTTACTTCTGGTTTATTGATAAAATCTGCATTTAGCTTTTAGATATCTGCCATTGAAAACCTAACTTTACAACAAATGTTAAAAACTCCATTTTTGAGCTTCTATTTGTTGTTATTAGATAATTAACAATTTGTCACAAGTACAACCCAAGTCCTTGCATACTTATCAATTAAAATGCTTAATGAAACAAGGAAAATAAAATATTTGATCTAGATGCATGCCACTTTGATGGCTTGTGCTTGACCTATTCCAACTAACTTTAAATGTAAACCATAAACCATACAACTAATTTTCCTATGGTACAATGTACTAAGCATGATTAAATAAATTTTGACAATATCATGGACTACTACAACAACTTCCTTTTCATTTCCTAGATGGAAAATGACAAATTGATAATTGAGGGCAATCATAAGTGGATGAAAATATAGTCACAAATTCATCAATGACACTCCTAAATGTGTATGACATCAAACACCAATAGAGAATACCAACTTAAAGGTAGTCAATAGAGAGCAACATATAATGTCATTTTGCAAATTAACAATAATTCAATATTGCAAACCCTTCTATAATCAAACTTACACTTGAAAGAAAACATGGATCAATAACATGAATTTACAAATTCAATGTGGATACTTACAAATCAATCCAAGGAACCATCTAGGTCTACTCTACTCTTTATTGTGTCAAGTATTGCCTCATGGTCACACTCCTACACTTTCCACAAGTTCTTGTTCCCAAGTCTACCCTTATAGTTGATCAAATGAAAGTTGGCTATGATGACAAAGTTGGAGTAGTGAAGAATATTTTTATGCGTGTCAAAGTCCTCAAACATCCAAAGTGGAGTATTCTTAGCTGGGTACCTTCCAAGCCATGTTCTAGTAACAACCACCGAACTTGTAGGATATTCTATGTTTTCTCCATCTATAATTGGGGCCTCCAATTTATTTTTGGCCTCGATACAATGACACGGGTAATAATATATTCCCTCTTTAGTATCTTCATCTGTAATCATTGCATAAAAATTCCCTACATTGATATGTTAATCCAGTTAGATGTATTTAATGAATATCACAATAAAGAAACAAAGTAAGATATATTACCTAGTTCTAGTAGGTCCAATACATGGTCAAAGTCAATGGATGATTGCATCTATGTGATTTGTGGAGCCGTTGGGAGCTAATATGTGTCAAGTGGGGTTAGACTTCTTATAGACCATTTGTCAACCCACTCTTTTGAGTCACAATAATTCCATGCTTGAAGTGTACATGCAGAAAAAAAGAATGCCATATTCTACGTATGGATAATCCATGTACCTACATTGGAGCTTGTAAATGAGTGTAGCTCACTTGATCCTATCAGCGTACAATTATCCTTATATTTTGCAATGTTAGTATCATCTAGCAACCAAAAATATCTATGAACTAAAGAATTACCTTGATTACCTTGACCCGTTGCATGATTGCACCACTAGACAATTGATTTTGCATCTATCAACTTTACATTGTCTTTGTACTTTCACTCTTCTCGTGCTAAGGATCTTTTGATACATGCACTTTCTCCATCATGCTCCCCCTTTTCATGCTTGATCTTTGATAAGTTCCACATATTTTGAGCACCACTGATCATATGCATCTTACTCAACTAGTAAAACATTCTAGATTTCTTGAATTATGATGTATAATTATCTAACCATATGATATGTTAACTGAGTGATATGCCCCTACAAGCCAAATAAACATATAACATTTGAAAGCAACCTTGCACAAAAAATTTAGAATGTGTGTGATCATCACTGATGTAAAAGTGATACTCCCTTAATAATTTTTGGTTCTCCTTTGTACTATCATTTGCATGAGTGAATTCTATATGCACAAATATAGCAACTTGCATGGAGTTGTAGTATTATGATTGCACCTCATTCTATGGTTTTAGTTTGTATTTCTCTACAAAGATGACAACTAAAATGATGTTATGAATTGGAAAAATGTCCTTGCATAACTTGAACTGTGAATCTATCCATTGAGCTCTATGTATATGCCTTGCATACTCATAGACCACCTGATCATAGAAAATACCCATAAAGTGATACACTGGAATCTTATCACTAACCAATTCACACTTCTTTGCTTCTTTCCTATCTTTTAGACTATAGGTCGTTGTCTTGTATTTTCCAAATTCCATATTTTTGTTTCCAATTGTATGTGTACTAGCCATGTGTTGCAAAAATGGCAAATGATGCATGCCACCACAACGATCACATGTGGCATCCAAACAAGACTTCTTGTAAAAAATTTGACCATCCACGCTTTCACATAAAATGAAAGATAAGAAATCCCTTCAAGATTTAGGTGGAGGCCTTATGTTGCATTCCTAAATAACATTGTTAGTATGCATATCTACACATATACGTTGATAAACATCATAATGGTTAGAATACTCAATATGTACTCTACAACAAAAAGTAGTGCATGCATGATTTATTTTGACATAAAAAGACTTTAGCATTTCAAAATACCTTTGACATATATTAACTTGAGGAAACCTCTCTACAAAATCAGCAAAAAATTGAGTTTGAGTGGTATCCAAAAAATATTTGGATGTGGCTGATGGATTTACTACTAATTATTCTTCTTACAACATATCTTTTATTGGGAGATATCCTTTTGTTATCCTTCCAAAAATCTTGTATTGGAGATCTCAAGCCTTGAGCAATTTCTTTATCTTTTCATGGTACTCTACCTAAGAATGCCCATAACTCATTGCTATTTGAATCCTCCACTTTTTCATGCCTTCTTTTGACTCTCATTAGATATGATCTACTTATTTTCAAAGATTTACTTTTCTTTGTAAGGTTCATCTTATTCCTGTTTTGACTACTTGACAATGTTGTTTTCATCAGATATCATGTGGCACAACTATCTTTCATGCATGAGGTAGAACCCACACTCTCATATGTGTAGTGACCCTCCTGATGACACTTTTATTCTAGCTAATTAGTGACATTGTTAGTAGATAGACCTTTGATATTATGTTGTTCGATGTTTTATGTCATGATTTACATGACTGGTTGTGAAACTCATTTGATGATACACTATATTATTTTATGCGATGTTTACTTTCATGAGATGATATTTATGGATATTATCTATGCTGTTATGACTTACACATGATGATGTAATGATTAGTTAGATTTTTACGTCAGTCAGTGAAGAAGATGATTTAGCAATACTCATCAGTGAGTGTCTTGCTATGTCACGACTCTTCTTCATGGTGTACTTTCATATTTATACATGTTGGATTAATTGTGTAGTGTTACACATCTTTCAGGTACAGGCATCGACTCCACCTACTTGTTAGGTCTGAGCGTGCCATGACCCAATGGAATTATCGATGGGAGATAAACTTGTACTCTATCCATAGCCTTCATTATGAAAAGAATGAGTATTTTTCACCACCCTTTTTGTCTTGTCACATGTTCATCGCGTGCTTCCAGTCATTTGTTAATGATTGAGTCTGTAATGCTTATATTATGTTAATTTTGATTATTATAATGTTTTAATTAATTTATTAATGTTTCTCTATTTGATTTAATGATATAATTGAATTAGAAAGGCTATTTATTTTATTATGTGATTAAATTAAAATATTAAGATATCTTGTTTCAAAAAGAGCATTTAATTGTAATTGATTTCATTATTCAAATTTATGTTTCAAAAATATAACTTTTAGTTGTGATCTTAAGTTGAAATATCTTGTTAATATGTTGTGTCTATTGAGTTTAATGCATGTGTTGCATGGTATAACTGAAACTTAAAGTTGAGACTTTGGAAGAATGGAAAAGGATATAATCTTGAAATTGTTCATTCTTGCACACACGGTGTTTGATATTCAAATAGTAGGAAGCAAAAATATTGTTTTTCACAAAAGATATTTCTGGAATTTTGGATTTGGGGTTGATTATAGAAGTTGCAAATTGATGTGAAGCCAACGTTCTGATTGTGAAAGTTGAAGGTTAGAATCTACGGGGTTTTGTTGTGTTCTTTCTCCGTTTTTAGGAAAACGCTTTCAGGTTCTTTTCTTGTTAAATTCTAAAGTATATTTTTTTATGAACATGTAAATTCTATTGTGAAGAGTTCATCTTCAAACCTTGTTACACCATAGAAAAAAAAGAAACATGTTAGTATCTGAATAATTGCAATTATAGCACGATTGATTAGGAAACGAAAATAATATTAATGACGGTGTTTACAAAAATAGTGAAGTAGAAAACATAGTGGAATTGCTTCAAGAGGTGTCACATTTGGATGTCTTTATTTACTGATGCATGAGGTCGCTACTCTCTTCAGCCTCCCTCATGTGTTGTTTTTGTTATTGTTGTCTTGGGTCGCGGTATGTGTTGGTGTTCTGCGTGATACTCTCTATGCTTAACCGGATCCCATGGCTTAGCATGCACATAGAATCTTGCATGTTACCATCCTTTCTCTCGCACCAGATACCATGTAGTTGGTTTGGCCACTAGATGTTCTTTACCATTTAGAATCAAATTTCTTTGGAATACTTCTGGGTTGTGATACTTGTTGTTTCTCGATCTTACTTTAACTATAATCCATAGTTATACCCTTGCCTTCGTTTACTTTATCTCTGGCATATTACCAGTAGACATTTCTCTTACATTTAACATTATCATGCTTTTAAGTAATGATATATTTAGTTCTATTATCAATTTGTTCATAGCGTAGGTTTTCAACCTAGGTTGGTTTCACAAACCGTTTGAGCTTGTGCTTTGGAAAATTATCTTCCTGTCATGATTTATAACCTTGGAAGTCAAATTTTAATCATGATTGAAGAGGATTGAAGTCTATAAACTGACTCAAACATAATTTGTGAAGCACATACTACAATTTTTTTTTTTACCATGCATGCAATGTGAGTGTTCTCCTTTTTTCTGATCATCATTTGGAAGTTGTAATTGATGCATGTGTTTGACTCTTAAATGAACCAAGTCAATTGGTGTTATTCTGGTTTCTGGATTCCTTCCTTCAGTCGCGCCTTATTTTCTCCTTGTTTTGTGTAACCTGTATATTGTTTGAACCATAGTGCATAGCTTTCAAAATAATCCACTTTGTTATTGAATCTCTCTGTTCTATATTATACCAAACCTTAGATTGACCATCGATTTCTTAAAGACTTGGGAATTGAAGTTTGCAAACATTGGGTTTTGTTTTGAACTGTAGAGAGAACTGGTCTGGGGCATTCTTGTATGGTACACTCGATGTAGTAGGTCATCTGTTTGAAAGGAGTCTTTCTTTAGCATGTGCATTGTATGGTCTATTTGATGTGGAAAATCATCTACCTGAGATAATTTTAATAGATATGGGAATCGGTAATCCTTGAATGGTATGTTTGAAGTAGCATATTATCCGTTTGTAGGGAATTATTTAACTGATATGGAAATGAACAGGTATATTTAATTTAGTTACCATTTTCAAAGGTTTCATCCAAGAAACAAATAAGCCTTCATCAATTTGGTCACCCGACTTCTTGATTCATTAAGCCACCAGTGGGAGGAACCTATGTTTTGATGAGTATCTATATCCGCACCCTTGGAATTTATTGTGTCACTTTGGGGTCGGTTGTGTTCCTCTAGTGAAACCGAGATTCACCTTGAGATGCCTTTGGTCGCTATTGCTAACCCTTTTGTCGACGATGAACTATGTGCTAATGTCGAGTTTCTTCTCCTTGACGCGGTGGTGGTTGCATGTCTTCTGCGACCATTAACTTTAAGTTATGGTCTAGTCACCTCGTCAATATCGGTTGAGTTATGAGTCATCCGATTTTAGGTCAACAATAGATGGATATCAATTTAGGTTTATTTATTTTAAATCGACACTTAGAATATATGTGTTAGGTTCTAAATAAGATCTTTTTTATATTATTGTTTAGAAGTTTAGTCATTATAAGTAATGGTAATTTTAATATAAACTTTTATTAAATTTAGCTTATGTATAAATATAGATATGAAATAGTTGTATACATTAGATTATAATAACTAATTTTATTAAGTTTTGTATAGTGAAATTTTAACGTAAATTTCAATGAATATCTTAAGACAATTCGATTGAAAATTTAATGAGTATGTTAATATAAATGTGTATATATCTTTTCACTTAGAGGTTTAATATAATTATTTTTAGTATCCTTGTTCGTTGGGATTCACTTATGAGTTATATGATAAGTCATATGGTTAGTGAATATGATTAATGTCTTACTTATCAAAATTAAAATGATAAAGGATAATTGATATGTTGATAAATGTTTAGAGATGATTCTTTGATTTTTGATTTGTTCATTTTAATGATTAGTTATATTGAGTTCGGATAATGGTTATATTAATATTTAAATTTATCCTATCCTAGGAGTTGTATTTTAAATATCTATAGGGAAGAAAGGATTATTTTGGTTATATGGGATCTTTTTAGTTAAATTTTTTTTTGATGTGACATTATTACCCTTGTGTAAAGATTGTTGTAAATGTTTAAAACAAAGTGATTTTTATTATTTCTCATAATTGAGGTTAAGTGTGCTAGTACTTTGTTTACCCAGAGGAGTTGATTCGTCGTTTTGAGCTATGTTAATTTTATAGTATGGAGACCTTGTTTTGATCTTGTGTGGAAACATGGAACTCGCACGTATTCCTATATATTACTTGTTGGGCAAATTGTTTTTCATGTTAATTTGAGTATGTACTTGCAGATTTTTTGCCATGCCAGTTTGGTTGTTGTGGTTATTTATTGGATCAATTGATTATGGGTCCTTGGTTAAGAAGTTCATGTTGCATGCATGTTGTCTCCTTGTTTTATCTTTATGATGAGTTGTACCTTAGGAAGAGTGGCTTCTATTAGGGGTTGGCCCAGAAGAGGTTGCAAGGGTAACCTATTAGAAGTATGTGAAAAAGTATAATTAAAACATGTTGTAGGGGTTTGGGTAGTTTAATTAACCTTACAGGATAATGTTTACCTCATCTTGGCTTTTAATGCTCGTTTAGGTTAAAGAAAGTTGAGAAGGACTGGAATGGCATCCTGGACACTTCGTCTTCTTGAGAAGTGATTCAAGGCCACATAGCATGTATAGGGTTCAAGAGTCATAAGAGGTTGCCAGGGTAACTCCAGTAGAGGTTCGGTAACCTAGGAAGGCTACCCAGGGTAACCTATCCCGTATATGTGATGACACTCTTATCCTAGTACACCTTGTGATCTCTCAGTTGTGAGTCACCCTTGGGAGTTTTCTGTATGAAATTTTCAGTTTGTAGTTTATTGTTGTCTTTGACTGGTTCTTGAGTTGTCATGTGAGTCAACTTTGTAATTGTATTTGATTCTTTGTGAGGTCAGTTTGACTTGAGGACTTGTTATGTCTCTTAGCATGGGGGATTGGCTTTCAAGCTCCACACGGCTGGGAGGAATGTGCCACAACTCCATTGGGTCCCCTACAGGTATTTGGTTTGTGACAGGTTTCCTTGGCTGGATCCAGACTGCACAGTGGTTGCAGAGCATAGTTCTTTGGATGAGTCATGGTGTGGACGTCTTCTTTTCCTCATCTCATTCTTCATTTTATTGCACTCATGATGTGCATGAGATGCCTTGTATCTATTTGTATTATTCTAAGATTTGATATAATCTCGATTGTTGTATGTAAACTCTTATTGATGTATTTATTTGGACATGAATTCTCTTGATGAAATTATTTAAATGGATATTGTATTGTATTGTTGTTATTAATAAGTTGCATAGTTGTGGAACCCTGAAACGTTTATGGTTGTTGTTGTCACGTGTTATCTCTCTTTTTTTTTAAAATATTCTGTTGTTTATGTGAATGTCATAAAATTTTCCAGGTTCCACGACGGAGCGTTACAATATGCACTTATCAAATTCTTTACAATGAATTTTTCAGTTGAGTCATCTAATGTTCTTAGCCCAAGAGTCTTCATGGTGGGCCTAAAATTTAGTTTCCTCATCATTTCAAAAAATAGTTGACATCTTCTAGCCTCACTTAGCATCTCAAAAAATAAACTCCATATCCTCTTTGCATATCTTTGACATGTACATTTTAGCATCTTATTAGGCATTTTTTTCAAAACATTGGAATCAATATCAATCAAATATTTAGGTTTTCTATGCAAAACTCTAGGAGGATTTCTCAAAGGTATCACCTTAGCTATATTTAAGTTGGAAAGAGATATAAATCACACTAACTATTTGTCTTTGATTTTTTCTTTTGATTTACCTTAATGACCCATTCCTAGGACCTCTCAATGATGTCTATCAAAATGATTTAGAGAGAAAGTAATGGGGTGTTGATAATTACCTTTCATTTTCTCTACTTGTGAGTATTCTTATAAAATAATCTTGGCACATACTTGCTTAGTTGTGTGTAGGGATGTTATTTGGAGTACATTGTTGGCTATTGTGCATGCTTTGGTCTAATATATTCTAAGCTTCTAAATTACATTCCAACAAGGTTTTTGTATGTCAAGGTGTGAACAAGAACTAACCTATCTATTTTTAGAGTCAAATTCCATTATACTAGATACAACGTCATCCTGGTTATTAGTACCTTGATGCATCATATCTATATGTTAGATCAAAAATAAGGAATGATGGAAAATCCCACTCCTAAGATATGAAAAAATCACCATCATCATCATCATCATGCATCTCTCATCACCATATCTAATAAATTCTTGGTGAATCATAGGATTGTTGAACTTCTAAATCAATGGTTAATCCATCCATCATATTCTTCTTATTCTTCTATCTTTACTAACATTTCTATCCAAGTATTGAATATGTGTGATAAATCAAAATATATATGAAGCTATCCATAGTTGATGATTGTCTATACATCTTGAAATATGTCTACATCAATATCTAAGATAGCAGAGCAATAATCCCTCTTTCGCTTTGGAACAATGGGGTATTTATATCATCTTCATCTCAACAATCTGAAAAAGTCACAACTATTTGATTCAAAATCAACCTGAAATCTAAAGCATCTCAAACATAAGTCTAATTTCACCTATCATGAGCTCGATCAAAACATTTTATTCTCTAACCAATCTCTCAAGGGGGCAACCAACCATCTTTATACTAATATCAAATCATCTAATGAATTTTTTTCCTATCCTTGCTAACAAATCTTAATAAATTTATCAAACTAATCATCATTGGGATATATCTTTCCCTACCAATCTTTGTGTTATTCAACACAATCCTTGCATTGTTGTGAATCCTCAACAATGTTATCAATCAATCAGATCAATCAACATTAGCTTGGCTATCAATATCTCAAAGAGATCATTGATATCCATTTCTACATCATCATCAACATCATAATCAAC
The DNA here is from genome assembly GCA_007115665.2 of Sequoiadendron giganteum. Lineage (NCBI taxonomy): Eukaryota > Viridiplantae > Streptophyta > Pinopsida > Cupressales > Cupressaceae > Sequoiadendron > Sequoiadendron giganteum. The sequence continues at coordinate 38,333,556 of VCHN02000014.1, forward strand.
ATCAATCTTTGAACTAATGCAACGAGTACATTGCTTTAAAGAGGGGAAAAATATAGACACCTAAAAATGTCTCGATAGATCACATTGGCTAACTAACATCGTTTCATCCTAAAACCCATCCTATTTTTTCTTTATTGATTAAATTAGCCTAGCTATTTAAATAATTGTATCATTTTCATCCATTAATCTAATTAATTTAATTAGGTTAATTAATTCCCTTCCATGTTAAAATTTCATCCAATTAAATTAAATACATCAAGGTATTTAATTTAAAATCCCTAAGTCCTCTTATTTAATTAAATAACCCTAAGTCAATTAATTAAATATCATATTACTTTCCTTTTTTAAATCATTTATTTAATGAATATCATTCAATTCCCCTAATTGACATAATTAATTTTTTTTTTAATTATCAATTACTAATAAATCTAATTTTCCACCACTTGAAAGGGAATATTCTAAGGGAATATTTCTCCTTTGCACATTCCTCCAAAATTTCCCTTTTTCACAATTAAACTTTATTTTAATTTGCTAAATTATCCTTTTTTCCTCACCCATGAGAATATTCCAAATAATATTCTCTCTCCTCATTTGAAAAAGGGAATATTCTTACTTAGCTTGATATGCAAGTTAACTCAAAACTTCTTGTGCAAGTTAACTTGTGACCTCTTGTACAAGTCAAAAGTGTGTTTGTTTGAAGGATTATTAGCCCTCAATTAAATATCAACTTGCATTTTCAACCCTTGATGAGAATCCATGATCTATACCTCCATCTTCTTTCCTTTTTGACCATTGATTAGCTTTTTCAATCTTAACCCTCCATTTCTCATTTTCTCTCCTATAAATAAGTCACTATTTGGAGATAAATGGATCCATCTTTTAACATCAAACTTATGTTGTTAAACTCATTTTCACTTGCACTCACATTTTAAATCATCATTTTATCTTTATTTAATTGCATATTAACTTAGCTTCCATTAATAGCTTCCATGATAACATAGATGCATACATTTAGCTTATTTGTTAATTAGTATTTTAATCTTTTGAAGCTTGCATACATTTAGAGTAGATTTACATACACCCATATCAATAATCTTAGCATAAATCATGTTAGAATATCTTGCATCATGTTCATTTAGCTTTAAATCATGTTTTCATACACATCTATCAATGGTTTCATCAGTTTTCTTCAATAAAACTAATTGAAACAAGCTCGTTATCCAAGGGATTGGCAAAGGGTTTCCAATCCCCCAATAGGATAAGTTTCAATGTCTTAGATTAGAGGTTTGTCAAGATTTCATGATTTAGAATGTTAGTTTTAATGTTTTCTTTATCTTTTTTACAGTGAATGATCTTATTGGGATTGATGCTTAGTGGGTTAAATATGCCTCGAATTCATATGGATCGGGTGTAGTTAACCTATACTATGTCATTGGTCACACTATGTTCCCATTTTCTTCCACCATGATATATTCCCTAGTAGGAGAGCTTTTAGGAGAGCTACAAAACTAGATGTTCATTACATTCAATGTTTGGTTCTTCTGAAATAACTTCATAACAAGTAGGGGACTCATCAATGGTTGGGTTTTCTTATTTATCAATATTGGCATTCTTTTGTTCAATATTTTTTTCTTAAGGGAAGAGAGATACATAGGACTCTCATAACTCTCATTTATTTGATCTTCTAACAGAAAAATATCTTCTTCACATACAAGAGATATATTAGGAGAATAACAAGTATTATTATCATTGTTATCTATGATAACATTCGTTTGTCCCATAATGTCTTTTAAAATAGGAGAGTTAAGTGTTGTCTTATAAAACTGCACCCTATTGAAGAAGAGTCGAGTGTTCTAATGACACAATAGAAACAACCTCGAGGTTGTGGGACCTTGCATGAATAAGATTGAATCTCTGAAGAATGTTGGCTTCCTCTTCTAAACTTAGTGCAAATGTGTTGGTCTAACCCAACACCATGAAAACCCTATCACTACTCTAATCTAACAACTCACAAGGAAAAGAGATAGAAAGATAACATGAAAGTACAAGGGAGGCGATACACCAAGATATAGTTTTGTTTCTTTTTTGCTTCAAATTGCATGAAATACCAAAAAATTAGCTAAAACAAGCATTTCAACATGAACGTAAGATATTTTTACTCAAACATGCAAGAAATACCTATGATAATAGTAATATTTTATTGATATTAGGCATAAAAGCTAGAATTTACCATGGTAGAATGCAAGATGTAGGGTCTAAAAAAGAGAATTGTGAGAGGATCCCAAAAGAAGAACCATGGATGCCATACCTTCTATGGAAATCACACCAAGAAGGACCTGGAGAAGACATAGCTAACACACCATCACCCTACTGTGGATATTTGAAGAAAAAAGCCATGAAGATCACCCATGAAATCCATGAAATAAGTATGGGAATGTTCAGAGAGGATGAGAAACATCAATAAATGGGCATGGCACCCACAAATCCATGAGGAGAAGTTATAGAAATGTATTAATGTTGTCATTTAATGCCAAAAGAAGGAAATCAGGTAGTTGGGAATAGTTGTGTATTAATGGAGTCACCTAGAAAATCATGATAAAAGAATCACCAAGACCTCACCATGTTGAGGGGACCAACATCTAGGTATCAATGATATACACCTTTCCTCCTAATGAAGAGCCTTCACAAAATGTCGAAGGGACAACAATTTTTGTCTCGTCAATATCTCTTTCTCACTTCAATTTTGTGCTCCTACCAGATTTATTTTTGGTGCTTCACATCATCAAAGACACACCAACATATCAGACCTAGATGCACTAGGGTCTCACCGTTATTCATACTTCTTTCTGATATTGCTAGAAAAAGACATGGGCCTACGAAGACACATGTCACCTTAGCATTCACCATCCACTATCGTCACCATCCTATCAGGATGTTGAAGGAACCATCATCTAGGTCCCATTGATATTGATCTCTCCCTCTAATGAAGATATCTTACCACCCATTAAAATGTTGAAGGGACCGCAAAACAAATCCCTCCAAAATCAAATTGTCTCCTTGATACAACTCCATTAGAATATTAGAGGGACCACATTTCAGCTCACTCTGATATTCATATTTCCCTTGAATGAGGAGCCTTAAGAGATTGGGCCACAGGAGTCAAGTGTTCGGACATCGAAAGGATGAGATACCTCTTATTGAAGAAAGGTAACAGGTAAAGGGAAATGTTGAACCCCACGACCCAAAACCCAGACTCTTAAACTTTGGAGTTAAGGAATTGGTGAGAAGGAAAATGGAAGGAGAAGGTGAAAGAAGAGAAAGGTTTTATGAAAATTTTGAAGGTTGGACCTCAAACCGTCAGAGGTCAAGAGGTAAGGGTGAGGGATGAATTCCAAACTCTGATGAAGAAAGGCACAATGGAAGAGGAAAGGGAAGAGGGAAGATGGAGGATTGGAGGCTAAGGTCGAAAGGAGAAAGGAAAGAAAGGAGATGAAGGATGTAGAAGCATGGAAGAGGGTGGCAGGAAGAGGGAGAACTGAAGACCGAAAGGAGAAAGGTGAGAAAGAAGATGAAGGATGTAGAAGTATGGAAGAGGGTGGAAGTAAGAATGACCCTTGAAGCAAAAGAATTTGAAACTTAGAATTTTTTTGAGAAAAGCCAAGGTGAGCTTCAGTGGTCGGAGGTAAGGCCTGAGGCTTACCTTAAGAGCTCGATAGAAGGTAAAGGGGAAGAGTGAAGGCTGAAGGCCGATGGAAGAAAATGGAAAGGGAGAAGGAGAAAGAAAGTAGGAAGGAGGTAAAAGACAATCCTAGTAGATCCTCTAAATTTTCAAAATTCTGAGTTGGTTCACTACCTTATGATAATATACTTCCTTTTTGCCTTAGGGTAAGGTTTATGGTTTTGATTCAAAAACCCTCATTTCGTACTTTTACAATCTTAAACCCTAGGCATTATATTTCTTCACTGACTTGTTACACCCAATTACCAGCAAATTGAGTTATAACTTGAGTCATCATAAACATATTATTATAGGCCACTTGGTCTAGGTTTTTTGGTCATCCAATATTACCATTATTTTAATCTTCCTAAGTCAAGCGAAAATATTTCCTAGGTTGAGAATGACTTAATTCTTAAGTCATTAACCACAAGGGTCTTGGCCCCGTTGACCTGGTCGGATCCCCTTCTTTAAAACTAAATTTTATGCATGTGCATATTTGTTGATTGTTAGATCAGAGGATTTAATCATGGTCGTTCGCCACCTACCCTATGGTAATAAAATAATAAATTATAAAGTGTTGTAGGGTCAATGAACTAGTGATGTATGTATAGATCAAAGAGGTGGGGCCCAATTTCCACTTATACATTTGGCACCATGAGTTCCAATTCAACGACCAAGATGCAGTGTTGAGACTTAATCTTAACCATTCCCCACCAACACTACAAGATTAAAATATTACTTTCCAAAGATCCATAAGGTCAGTGGGCTAAGGGCACATGTCTTATTTTAGGTGTGGGCCTTGGTCCCCACTAGCTTACTCAATGTTATGAGCTTTGAACTGATCATCAAGATTTGTTGTTGAGATTTAATCTCAATCGTTCCTTGCCAACCCTGTAGGAATTAAATAATGTTTTTTAAAAGGTTGCGAGGTTAGTGGGCTATCACCATGTGGATTTCTTTAGTTTCTTGGAAAAGAAGATGGATCCCATAGAATGAATGATTTAGCATTCTAGCTGACACAATTTCATTAGTCAAAGGATAGGTGAATGATGGGGGTGAAAATTCAAACCTTGTTCACTCAATCAGAGTCGTCCAGATTTCCATCTCACAAGGAGATCGACGGTTGATATTCAAAATCAAAGATGTGAACATGAGATCCATTCTACTTAACACATGAGTGAGTAGTAATGGTAGAAAAGACATTCAAAGTTACCCAATCTCAACCTAAATTCACATAATGTTGAAAATTGACAATTTTTCTTAGCTTAATACTTTGTTAAATTTTAACATTGCTAATCTAAATATTATTTTCCTTTGTTACAAATTCTTTGTGGGTGATTATCTGATTCATCTATTTTACTATTTGTATAATTTAGATAGAAGTTGATAGAAAAAGTAGATAGGATATTAGAAATATTACACAAGCATATACCATGGAGAAACCCTTTCGGGAAAAAACTCCACCAAGAATTAATCTATTATTCAATCTCTGAAGTAGATTACAATAGCTCCAATTCTTTCTTGCGAATGCCTCTTTTTTCTTCACCAAAACTTCTTCACAACCTATAATAAAATTGATAATAACTCTCTTCAACTTGCTTGAGATAAATAGGCTTTGATCAAATTTGTAAACTCCAATTGAGTTACAATTAAAATACTCAAGCCCTATCCCTAAAAGGTACGCATATCTCTTGCAAGTAAATTTATGTTGTGAAGAACAATGTCAAATCCTCATTTGCATGCATTTGGGCATCCCAAACTGAAGTGCCAACTCAACCTTTATTCTATAAATATCTTCAATTCTTCATCCTCAAAGTAGGCACCCAAAAGAGGGCCCACTTAACTTATCCTTCTAAAATATCTCAGCATGCAAATGAGTTAATTCTAAGAAGCCAACTTGGGTGCCTAAGTTGGGTCCAAGTCATTTCTTGTTAACTAAAACATTTCTCAACACCATTCATGCAAGAATGGTCATCCCTTATTAACTGAAGTTATTCCCTGTTATCTATCTTGCAACTCAAGTCATTAGCCATGCATTCCAAGTTAAATGAAGTCAACTAGCATTCAACTAAAACTAACAAAAGTTAATTGAACCATAACTGAACTAAACTGAACTTAAATCCCTATTTTATAGTTACTCAACATGCATAAATCAAAATCCCCATTTTGTAGGAACCTAGGATGCATTTATGAAGTGTACTCAATTCACCAACCAATTAACTAAACCAAAGTGGATCCCACCTCCCATGTGTGCACCCATGTGCTCCTATTTTGTAGGAGCTAACTCCAAGGAATCCCCACATGCTCCCAACACTTAGAATTAATTACAAATGCTAATTAACATGATTATTTCATAAAATATTATTCTCTTCCTAATCCTAGTGTTGTTGAACACATTCCAAGGACTTAGGAGATACATGAAATAAATAATGTTTAAGATTGAAATTAAATTGTATCCTATTTCCAACATTCTCCCACTTGGCATTATACATTGCAATTATTCTAAACAAGGAAAAATAATTTTAAATCAAGTATAGGACTCAAGGCCAATGGCCTTCCTGCACCATGAGAACTTTTTTGTAGCATTAATCAAAGTGTCAAATTTCTTAATCAATACCTTTCCCAAATATTTATAGTATCCATGAGTACCCACCAATCAATCCATGACAACTTCAAATGCAACCTGCATAATCATGAAGCTCCAAGAAAATGATTAATACCCAAAAAACTACATCCTCTTCAAATTTTATGAAGATAACCATATCCTACCAAAACTCCCACTGAATCATGATACCAAGCTATACATGGAAACAAGATAAACATTAAACCATCACTGTCAAAAAACTCCCACTGAAATATGTAACCAAGCTATCCATGACATCACGATAACCATCTCCTAAATGAAGATCATCCATGGCCTCAACACAATCAAATAATTTGTTGTTAATGACACATCTCCCAAAAGGTCAAGTAAAAACCATAATCTCTAAACCAAGAAGATCAAACTCAAGCTAACCATCCCCATAACTAGAAATCAGCCCATAGACCATTTCATAACATCCCTCAAAATGAATCCTTCAAAACTAACTATTCATAGCTCAAGATCCATATCTATGAAAGATAAAACATATAAACTCATGCTAAACCATCCTTAAATGAGTCTCCATAATAAACCATGAATCAAATCAATCCTATGAGAAATCGAAGCATGAAGCATAACACATATGAAAGATATAATGGTCAAATACCTCTCAAATAAAGAACTACCGAGTGTGTTGAACTCGCGTTCAACCAAGGTGTAGGCTTCTTAGTCTTTACTGTTGAAAAAAAAATTCTTACAACTAACCATTCCAACATATATCTCTTTACCATAAGAGAACTCAAGCCTCACCTATTTCTCCAAGTATCCATGAGGGCCTGTAACCAACCAATCCATGCCAAACTCCAAATGCAACACAACACCATCATGAAGTAATCAAGAAAATGATTAATGTACCCAATACAAAGAGAACTACTATGATCAATGTCAAAGCTCCAATCATAAATTAGAAACATAAACATGACATCCATGATATAACCATCTCCTCTAAGGAGATCACATGCATCATAACATACATAAAAATCCTAGTCTCAAGAGAACAAGTACCATGTCAAACTCTAAATGCAACAAGATTAAATCATGACATAACTACTCTAAACCAAGAAAACATATCCCCAATCACATGAAGATAATCATACCAATGATGCATCCACATCACTACCAACAACTCCCACTAAACCATGGTACTGAGTCACACATGGCATCATGACTACCATTATTTCCATGAAGATCACTCTCTAACATCAAGCAAAGAGTTATCATGAACTATATTAGTTGAAATAACCAATGTATCATTATTGTCATCCGAGGATTCCTCTATAGAAGAATCAGAACTCTTTTTATTGTTCTTACAATCCTTCTTCACATGTCCCAGTTTCCCATAGTTCCAACACTTTACCTTACTCTTACCAGGGGGTTTAGACCATTCTTTAGACTTACCCTTTCCTTCCTTGTCTCCCTAAGGTTCATTTTTCTTAGGCCTACCTTTTACGAACAAGGCATCTTGGATTTCCATTTTAGACTTCCTCCTCATCTCCTCTAATAGGAGAGTTGGAATTATATTGTCCATATTAGGATTTGCACCACTACCACTGATAGAAACAGTTAGATTTTCCCAAGAATCTAGTAAAGAAAAAAGTAACAAAATACATTTATCTTCATCTTCTAGCTTTACATCTACAGACCCTAACTGGCTCAGAATCATATTAAAAGCATTTAAATGATGTGCAACAGAATCACCATCTTTCATCTTTAAAGAATATAACTATCTTTTTAGATATAGTTTATTAGTAAGGATTTTAGTTTGATAGATATCACCTATCCTCTTCCATAAATCAAATGTAGTATTTTCACCTAAAACATTCAAGAGAACAACATCAGCAAGACATAATCTTATGGTTCATCTTTCCTTCTTATCAAGCTTAGCCCAATCCTTATCTGACATAGATGAAGGTGTCTTTGTCTTATTAACTACAACTAACCACTAATCTCTCTCTTCAAGGAGATCTTCCATTTTTAATTTTCACATCTCATACCCAAATCCATTGAACCTTTCAATATCTAAACAAGAAGTAGAACCCATTGTAACAAAACTTATTTCTAAAATTAGCAAATAACCAAAATAATAAAAGCTCCCACTAAGCCAATAAATCCTTTAATCTTTAAGAGAAAGGTGTCCCAGTACTCTACCCAACCTCAGCTCTGATACCAAATGTTGAAAATTGAGAAGTTTTCTTAGCTTAATACTTTGTAAAACTTTAATATTTCTAATCTAAATATGCTTTTCCTTTGTTATAGATTCTTTGTTCGTGATTATTTGATTAATCCATTTTACTGTTTGTAGAATGTAGACAAAAGTTGATAGAAGTAGATAGGATATTAGAAAGATTACACAAGCATATACCATGGAGAAACCCTTTTAGGAAAAAAACTCCACCAAGAATTAGTCTATTATTCAATCTATGAAGTAGATTACAATAGCTTCAATTCTTGCTTGAGAATGCCTCTTTTGCCTTCACCAAAACTTCTTCACAACCTGCAATAAAACTAATAATAACTCTCTTCAACTTGATTGAGATAAATAACCTTTGATCAACTTTGTAAACTCCAATTGAGTTACAATTACAATGCTCAAGCCCTATCCCTAAAAGTTACACCTATCTCTTACAAGTAATGTCATGAAGAACAATGCCAAATCCTCATCTTCACGCATTTGGGCGTCCCAAACTGAAGTTCCAACTCAACCTTTATTTTGTAAATATATTCAACGCTCCATCCTCAAAGTAGGCACCCAAAAGAGGGACAAGTTAACCCAGCCTTCTAGAATATCTCAACATGTAAAGGAGTTAATTCCAAGAAGCCAACTTGGGTGCCCAAATTGGGTCCAAGTCATTTCTTGTTAACTAGAACAATTTCTCAACACCATTCATCCAATAATGGTCATCTCCTATTAACTGAAGGTAGTCCCTATTATCTGTCATGTAACTCAAGTCATTAGCCATGCATTACAAGTTAACTGAAGTCAAATAGCATTCAACTAAAACTAACTGAAGATAACTGAACCATAACTGAACTGAATTGAACTTCAATCCCTATTTTATAGGTATTCAACATCTATAAATCAAAATCCCTATTTTGTAGGAACCTAGGATGCATTTCTGAAGTGTACTCAATTCACCAACCAATTAATTGAACCAAAGTAGATCCTACCTCCCATGTGTGTGCCCATGTGCTCCTATTTTGTAGGAGCCAACTCCAAGGCATCCCCACATGCTCCTAACACTTAGAATTAATTACAAATGTCAATTAACATGATTATTTCATCAAATATTATTATTTTCCTAATCCTAGTGTTGTTGAACACATTCCAAGGACTTAGGAGATACATGAATTAAATAATGTTTAAGATTGCAATTAAATCGCATCCTATTTCCAACACATTAAAGACCATTTTTTCACATAATTAAATATTGCAAATGAGTTTGAAGCATCTAGGAGATCGATAAGTTCTTTCTAGAGTTCAATACAGACAAAATTAAGGTTTCCTTGAAGCGAAAAAAGTTGTAAGTAAAAAAAATTCCATTCTATGTGCTTTATCTAGATTTTCTTGAATTAGGGTAAATATTCACTCTATTTTTTAGTTGAATTGGTTCGCATGTTTTTTAGTTGCTTTATAGTGGTTTGAAATTGCATATAAGTTGGGAATTCTTTTCAAGCCCATTGAAATTGTACCTTTGATCCATGCCCTAGGTTTTGAACCTCTCTATGTCGAAACCCTAGATTAGTCTAAACCCACCTTGTAACCAATGGCACCCAAAGCACAAGTTCTTGGTTTTGAAACTATGTGTAGGCCTATCTTCCAAAAAATTATTGATCAATTAGAACCCTTAACTAGCAAGAAGGCTGAGGGAGAAGACCTATTCTATGGCCCTAGAATTATAAATGGATTACTAGACAAACGATGATATATCAAGGATATCGAGCTTCCCTACACTATATTGTAATTGTTGCAAAACTGGTTTGCGAACAAAATTTTTGGAGTCCCTATTTGTAACACTTGGAGGTTGTATATGGGGAAGCTGGTCATCCCAAATATATACATGAATGTTGACCTATTGAAAGAAATAGTTGTAAGGTATGACCCTGTTTCTAGAGTGGTTAGGGCATACAATGGTGTTGAAATGGTTAAGATAACCAAGGAAGAGTTTGCAAAAGTTTTGAAGTTGAATGATTGGAGTGAGGATATGATCCCCATTGATCTTAATTCTTTCAAAAAAGAATATGAAAATACTAAGGTTCTATTCAGGTCAACAATGTTATGCATGCATACTGCAAGTACTAGGGTTGAGAAGTTTAGAAAATAGATAAAGATTGGTAAAGATGAAAAGGAACCCTTTCCCATGAAGTGCTTTACCAATTACTTAAAGAAGACAATGTACTCCTTGTGCCAAATCATTGGTCTTGATCCACCAACCACCATGCCATGGGATTACATATATATGGCAACACATTTGCAACATGTAGCTTACAATGTAGTTTATGACTATGCCACATACTTAGCAAAAAAAATCATCAAGGTTTGATTGCATTGAAGGTAGGGAAGACTTGGGTCAGATTATGGTGGTATTCCCTTTTGATGCACATGTTTTTATACAAGGGAGAGAAGAATTTTGGTAAAGATATGACACTGAAGAAGATGGAGGGTGATCTTGAATTGTTAGTCCACAATGTTTTGAAATTTGACTCTAGTGTTCCATAATGTTTTCGCTTCAAAACTAAAGAGGTTCCTGATTCGTGATACACCAAGGATCCCCAAAGAGATACATGATTTTTTGAGGCCATTCGAGAGTGTAGACACTATAAATTCCTAGGCTTGTGATTTCTAAATTCTCCATCATTTCCCCTTTTGTCCTTGATAATTAAATAAAATTTATTTATTTAATTACGTCACTAATTAAGTCCCCTTCTTTCTAAAATTAAATAAATTCTTATTTATTTAATTTTTTTCCACTTTCCACTATAATTAAATAATTATTTTTAATTATTTAATTATTCATCAACATTTTCTCTCCTAAATTAAATAAATTTTATTTATTTAATTTGGTCCACTCTCTTGAATTTTGAATTAAATCATTATATTCAATTCAAAAGATTCCCTTTGTCACATTGTTTTATAATTAAATAATATCTTTATTATTTAATTATTCATTAGCCACCTAAATTAAATAATTTTTATTATTTAATTTCTCCTATCACCTCTTTATCTGTGCTCATTTTAAATAAAATTATTAGTTAAAATAGTCTCACTTTCTAATTTCCCTATTTTTAGTAAATAATTCAAATTAATTATTTATTGTCATGTGACCCCACCTTTTGAATTAAATTTAATTTTTAATTCAAAATAGTCTTTGTCCTCCAAAAATAAAGTAATTTTTATTATTATTTGATTTTTCAACCACATATTTTTCTGTGTCAATCTTATCTCTTATCACATGCATTGTCAACCCTTGATTTGATTTTCTAAAAATCAATCATGTCCATTCATTTCAAATTTAACCTAATGTTTCCCTAACCCTAATTATGGGTTGTCATATTGAATCTTATCCATTGATTCTAGGGCACTTGTCAGCTTTTAATCTTGGTCATTCACTCAAAATTGCATTTTCTATAAAATGGCAATTTTGGTCTCAGTTTGTCATCTTGAAATATCATACTCTTTCACTCTTGTCATTTTGTCATAGGCATATTTACATTTCATTTGGCATAATTTAGACATATTTTAGAGGCTTACTAGTTGCATTATAGCAGTATATTACATGTAGTTACTCAAATCCTTCAACATTTGCTTAGGGCTTGTCATTGTCATTAGATTGCTCATCATAAATCTGAGGGCAACATCACATTTTGAGAAAGTTGAGAAGGTATAATGGAGGTCATCCATGGAGAATGAAGATATTTTGGTAAGATTGTTTCATTTGTTTTCATTTTATTCCTTTGGACTTCATTATCACTTTGGGTTTTCATGTTTTGCATTTGATTTGCTAACCCTAGGAAAATTCCCTTAGTTACATTGGTGAACTTGACATATTTTGAATTTTTTTGAAGAATTTTGGAGTTGGATCTTTTTTGCTGCAGGTTTTATTAGCATTTTATTGTAGGTTTTGCATCATTTTGGGGACAAAACCCTAGTTTTCAAAGATTCGACCATATCTCTCAAACGGCTACATATATTTTTGAAAAAAATTGTTTTTCAAGTTGGAGACAATATTAAGAGGTTCCAATACAAAAATCAAACTTTTTGGAGCTATATTTATTTTTTAATAATTTTTGTGATATTTTTCATGAAAAATCAATTTTGAGAGAAAATTAGTGATTTTTTCAAATATTTTTATATTTTTGGAAAACTCTTTGAATTTCAATAGGGATCTTTTCTTTACATTTTTATTTTGGATGCAAAATAGTTAGACAAAAAATAGATCTTTCAAAATTAGGTTTTACAAAGATTTACTTGTTTCTCACAAGCGGTTATAGAACTGTTCACAAAATTGTTTTAAAATATTTTTAATGATGTCAAGCACCTTCAGTAGAAAAATTAGATTTTTTGAACTTGGTTTGAAATTTTTATAATTTTTTTATGATTTTTCATAAAAAATTAATTCTAGATGCAAAGTAGTGAATATTTCGGATTTCTGTACATTTTTGGAAAGCTCTCAAAATTTCAATAAGGGTATATTCTCTATTTTTTTAAATTTTGGATGCAAAAACCAATTCCAAAAATCAGATTTATTTTTACTAGCTAACCCTCTAATATTAGTGATCAATTATCTTGTTAGGGTTTTGGCTTTGTTGTTGGTTTTGTGAATGTGCAAGAAAAATAAACACTTTAAAAGATAAATTCGATCAAGTGAAAAAAAATTCTCTAAATTTTTGTGGGTCCAAGACATCTTTTTAGACTACTAACAAGTGGTTTAGTAGGTTCGATTTTCCAAGAATTTTATTTTGAAACCATTTGTGTTTGTTTTAGATTAGAAAACACTTCCATTGGTGCTCTAAAAAGAACCTTTGATTGTCTCACTTAGATTTAATTAGGGGGTTAGAAAACTTTTCTTGATTGTGCTTGAAGGTGGTAGGTGATTATGCTCTCACCTTGTGCAAACTAGGTGATAAAAAAACCAGACCCATCTATTTTTGTGTAACCCTGATTCAATAATAGAAGTATCCTCTCCCCTTGCACACTTGTGTGATCCTGGGTGTAAGAGAAATTGTTATTGACTCTAGGAATTGGATCTTCCTTGGTGGGAAAAAGTACTCACCCCAAGGCGACTCAAACCGATAACGAAGCTCTTTAGCCGAGCTACCCCTGACCAGTATATAAATGTGAATCCTAAGGGAAAGCCTAGGATTATGAGTGTGGATGTGTCATACAGACCAAGTAGTACTCCCCAAAACCTTGTTGAGTGTAACCTCTTCAAGCTAGATTTCCTCCTAAATGGAGCTTAATCTTGTGTCCCATGTATGGCCACTCGAAGGGGGATCTCAAACTAAACACCTTTGTGTAGTAGCCAAAATCCTTCTATTTACTAGCACAACAATGGTCATTGTGAAGGAATCCACATTCTCACAGTTCTCAATAGAGGTGATCAACCTGCCATGGGATTTTTATGGGGGTTGGAAGCTTGGTTGGCTTAAGAAGTGAGTGCAATGTAGGGGGAGCCCATGCGACCAAGCTTCTGGATTCACATGCTAAGAGTAAGTGCGGTTGGGGAAACCCACGTGGAATCTAGTGAATATTTTCCTTACCTAACGTAGGATTGTGCTTGTCTTTATTTTTCTTGATCAAAGACAAAATATTGTGTTTGCCAAGTGTCTTCTCAAACATTCAAACAAATAAACATCCTTGACAAATTTGGAAAATGCTCTCAATCTAAAACAAAAAATCAATCATTTGGTCACTGTCATCCTTGTAATTTTGTCACCTTGTCACTTAATCCTACAAGCAAGTCCTTTGACAATCCAAATTGACACATTGGCCAAACTTTGAATGCTTAAGTGAACCTTTCCTAAAAATCATTTGACATAAGGCATCCCCTTTTATCACTTTGCATTGTCACCTTGCATAAAGCATAGCCTCATGCCATCCAACATCATGTCTTCAAGCCACTTTGATATGCTTGCTAGTCTAATTGAATTCCAATTACTCAGTAATAGTCAAGCCCAACTAGCTAGGGACTTCAAAAAACTATGCCTCCAATCCAAGTCCAAATCCACAACCCATAGTCAACCACCCAAATATCTATTTTACCAAAAAATCATAAGTCCTAGTCCTCCATCCATCCACTCTAACTATCAAGAATCCTTTAACACGAATCCTACCATTAGTCCACAAAAAAAGTCCACCTATTGCCCTTATCCTAATTTTGACAAGGGAAATCAACCATCCATCAATCTATTCCAAGCCCCCATGTCTTATTCTAGTCCTTTATCCTAGTCCTTCATACACATCCTATCCTAGTCCTTTATCCACATCCAATCCTAGTCCTTCATACACTAACCCTTTCCAAGTATCCACATCCTATCCTAGTCCTATATCTACCAATCCATTCCAAGTCACTCCATCCCAACACACACCTAGCCATGAAAATTATATCCTTTTCCAAAGTCACATCCCATTTAATAAACTTGAAGATACATGTCAAAAGGAAAGTCCAAAGCATGACACCATAACTCCACCTTCATGTCAAGATCAATTTTTTCCATCCCATGACCCCATCCTTAATTCCATTCAAGAAGTCCTCCTAGACAATCATGGCATACAAAATACACCCATCCTTGGTCAAAATTCCATTCACAACCATTTTATCCAAGATGAACCTATCCTTGGTCAAGCTCTCCATCCCAATCATGTCGTTCAAGACAACCCCATCTTTGACCAAGAAAATCCTTGATCAAGAAGTCCAAAATGATCCACTTCTCAACCTCTATGCCATTCAAGACCAAACACTTGATGACCTTATTCAAGCTCTGACTATTGACACTTCCATAAATGAGACTCTTTCCTCCATGGGACACATAGATGATCTTCCTATAGAACAAGAGGCTATTATTCAAGACATATTTGCAAATGATCAAGCTATAATTGAATTCAGTGGGCTCTATGAAAATGAACATGAAGAAGGTTTTGATATTGACTTGGAAGCACCAATAGAATCATCTGAATCTAATATATCACAAAATCAGACCACAAATGTTAATCAAGTCTCTAGCCAACATTTCAATGAAGCTACAACATCTTATCAACTAGGGTCATCTATCTTTGTCAGAGTAGGCTTTCTTATAGATGAGAAAATTTTGAGTAAAGTTTTTTGACTAAATAATGATGGGTTGGAATCTTGATTCCAAAATAACAAGTACCCCATTGCATACAAAATATGTCGAAACATGAATTATCAAGGAAATGGATTAGGAATACATGAGCAAGGAATTCTAGAATCCATATAGCTTCAGGAAAATTATAGGCATCAAGTTCTTGGCTATTCCTCAGTAAGAAAATCAAATAGTGATGTTAATGATACCTCCTCGATATCGGGGGAAACTTTATCTAATACAAAAATCAAAATGGATGTCATGAGTAGTCATTGTCATAAGGTTGTTGCCAACACTCCTTCCATCCACACCATACACCATCATTCCAACATAAATAAACCTTCCATTTGGAACCAATAAAAACAAAAGTCTTACAGATCCAAAGTTAAAACTTAAATGTCAAAGGCCATTGAATCAAACAATACAAGTGGACAAATGAAGTTCAAATGGATCCCAAAGAAAAATGGATCAAGCAAAGAAAACATGTCAAATTCAAAAGTCAATCAAAATGTGGAGCCACAAGACAAGATGAATACCACATATAATAAATGTCCACCTCCTTTGAAATAGTCATCAAGCAAGACATCTAAAAGTGTTGGTTCCAAACATTATCCTAATCAAAATTAAAAACTCCACCATCCAACACTTAAAGTTTGGAAAATAAAATTTGCTACATCCAAATCTCCAACCAATTCGTCCATGTCTACCATCATCCGCCATAATCCTACATCTTGCCTAAAGTCCAAAAATACCATGTCACAAATTCGTCGCATCTTTGCAGAAAATATTTATCACAAGGACTGTCATGGCACTCTATTGTAATGCGCATATTCTGATAAGGCCAGCCCTAGTATCAAAAAGGCTCACAATGACATCAATCGATTGTATGCAAGCGCTATGATCCTAACACGGAAACTACTTCATAAAGGTCATTATTGGCATATCATGGCACCAGTCTCTACATCAACACCGTCAATGGTCATCTAAAGCATCAAGGCTATCCGACAAAACTCAAAAAAAAAAATCAAAAAAGTCAAAAAAAAGAAGTAAAGAGAAAAGTTTCGTCCAATAGTGAAAACCATTCTTATGGCGCTTTGGATAAGTACCATGATGAAAACCTAGAAAATAGGCATTATGTGTAAATAAATTGTCTATGTGGACCATTACACTTGGGGTCTAGTTGTCCTATTTCCTATACCCTTCACATGACATTTTTGACATTTCCACCTATCCCTTTGAGCCCTATCCTATCCATCCATTTTTCCACCTTCTTTGATCTTCATAAGGACTATAGTACAAACATAAATCATGCTTTGGGAAATTTTTTTGACATGTATATCATTTGGTCATAGACTTTCATGAAATATCATGTCATTGCCTTCATAACAATATCTAGGTACATACCTCAAAAAAATAAACTATTCTTATATGACATAAGCCATCCATGTCTCCTATCTTTTACCAAAGCCATCCATTGTCCTTTTATACCTATCACCCATCTTGGTTTCCCTTGTCAATGGTCTAAAGATCCCTCATCATCCCATCTAGTCCTCATCAAGTCATTCCAAATGCAACAATATGGAAAACCTGACGCATCATCCAAAACATTCCTTGGCTTTGTCCCTAGCCCTGCTACGGAATTTTATCCTCTTGTCATATCATTGTAATTTTCACGCTGTTTCAGGATGTGTCCTTCCCATGTCAAACAACATTGTCGTTATCATTGTCACCTGTCAATCGGTATTCAGCTTTACTAGCGGAAAAATCATGGTTATCCTTGTATTCATGGATGTAGGCATCATTCACATGCATTTGTCTTGATCCTCATAAAATGTCATGAAAAAACCCTAAAAATCATAAAAACTCTTGAAAAAATACCTAAAAATTGAAAAAATTCTTGACGAAAACACAAAAACATTCAGAAAGTGTCAAAAAAATAAAAAATAGGGTCAATTCTTTTCCCATCAGTCTAGTTAGTCACGTTAGTCAATCTTTATCCTAGTCCAAACTATGTTGACTCTGTGTATTTGCTACGTAGGCAAGGCCATCAATCAATGAGTCCCCGAGACATTAGGTCAGTCCTTTTAGGTTTTTCAAAATAAAAATCATAAGTCAAATATGGTCGTGTCGGTCAAATAAAGCAGACATAGTCGCACTTGACACAAGATAGCCATTCGAAACATCAATGTCAAAATTGGTCAAAACTAGACAACATAAGCCAATCAATCATGCAGTCAAAATTGGCCAACTTGCCAAAACATTAGTCAAAATGTTAATCTCCTCACTTTTTGGTCCTCTTCAAGATGTCTCCTTCTTGGACTTGGACCTTTTCAAAATGTCATTTGCCTTCTCAATATGTGTCCTTCCTGATGATAGCCACCATCCAACTGTCAGCACCGTTGAATTGGCAACCCGTTAAAACCGTCCAAATTGTCAAAATGTCAAACTATCAAACAATTAATCTTCGGCAAACAAACATTGGCAATACAATTAAATGGCTATTAATTTTTGGCTATTTTGTCTTATCTTTTCATTGACTTGTCTTTTGGTCATGTTACTAGCTACCTTGAGGATGCCCCATGAAGGATTTAGAGGTGTGATGATGTCTCATGACCTATTTTGTTTTTCTTTGATTGTTGCCTATGGATTGTCTTGACAAAAAAACTGGGGCAACATGACCCTTAGTATGAGTTAGGACATTCCTTGTCTGTGATTGTCTGTTTTTCAAGTGGATGACCTTGCACACCTTGGTCTATGTCATACCATGGTGTTTGTTCTCCATTTGTGTCATTTTTACCGCCCAATGATGATTTGAGCAATGTCTATTAGTACCTTGGCAAATGTTGAAGGTTTCTTTTCCCATCCCACCTGTGAACCCCTAGACCTACAAATGCACAAAGACAACAAACATGGTTAGATGTTAGATCAAAATGCATACAAGAATGAGAGATTCCCCATGAAATCCACCTATTTAAACTACAATTAGGAAATGAAGAACAAACTTAAATAACATGAAAATGAATCCTAATTTAGCCAATAGATTAAAGATCCCATGGGGGAATTGGTGCCAATGGAGAGTTGCAATTGGCCCCTTCCCAATTCCTATGTTGTAAATGGTATGTGATTAGAGAAATGGTCAAATATCCAAAGAGATTTGAGCATAACCTTGTTGCAAATTTGGAGAGATGATGGATGATTGTGAGCAAAGAGAAAAATTAGTTCTCAATTGGAGAGAGTAACTTTGCATGAAGATTGTGGATGAAAGATGAGGAGAGAAGCCTCAATTTTATAGATTTCAAAAATTGGAAAAAGAGTGAGTTTGAGTAATGTGGGATCATTCAACATCCAAAGGCCAAGTACCACTTGTCAAGATGTGAATGGTTGATGGTTGAGCACATTTTGATCAATGTGCATGATAAAATGCCATGAGATTCAAATTTTAATTTTGAATCTCACATGTTGGAGGGAGAAGGAAATAGAGTTAATGTCACTTGGCTCAAGGCTAAGGACATGTAAGAGGCATTAAATGCCTTGTTGGAAGGACCAACCCATTTGAATTCAAATTTGAGGGAATATTCCCTTTTGATGCCATGTGAGGGAAAATAGATGAATTAATAAATCAAAGTAATTGATTTATTGTGCAAGTTGCAAAATATAGAGGATTTTAGTGAGAGAGATTAACTTAATCAAGGTTTTGATTAATTTAATGAAGAATTAGATGATTTGACAATTTTGACTCAAATAGATGAATTAATTTAAATCAGAATTGAGAGGAAATAATTTAAATAATTGATTTGATTTATTTAATTAAGGAGGAATATGTTAGATTAAATCAAATAAGGTTTAATTTATTTAATTTAAATAAGAGGACTTTAGAGATTTTAATCAAATAAAATAATTTATTTAATTAAATAGAGACATTAGATTAAATTGATTAATTTAATCAAAGAAGGAGAAAGACTTAATCAAATAAATAATAATTTATAAAATTAAGGGACAAAATATGTTGAAAAGCTGAAAGTATGATTTAGGAGGAAATGTAGTTAGTGATCAGGCTCAAGTGTGCTAGATCGAGAATGAACATTTTCCGTGTCTACACCACCGTTCTTCGTTTCCCCTCTAATATTTCATCTAGTCTGCATCTTCATCATCCATATATCTTTTGGACTAACACTTTCTTGTCCCATCGTCTTCTAGTCTTCTCATCCATTTTTGAGAGCACATTCGTGTTCTTGGAACTCGATTGTTCTCTTGAGGGGGCATACCGCTACCCCCCTCATCATTCTTCCTCATTTTATTTGGCACTAGGGCATGACTTTAACTTGTTTTCTTTGTCACGATGTGATAAACTACATTATGACAAAGAGGGGAAAAATGTGGACACTAAAACTTGTCTCAGGCTTGCAATTTCTAAATTCTCCATCATTTCCCCTTTTGTCCTTGATAATTAAATGATTTTAATTATTTAATTATTTTCTAAAGCCATAATTCTTCTATTAATTAAATAACTTTAATTATTTAATTAATTCATTTTCTTTTATCTTTATTCTTCCTTGATTAATTAAATAGATTTTATTTATTTAATTACGTCACTAATTAAGTCCTTTTATTTCTAAAATTAAATAAATTCTTATTTATTTATTTTTTGTCCACTTTCCACTATAATTAAATAATTATTTTTAATTATTTAATTATTCATCAACCTTTTCTCTCCTAAATTAAATAAGTTTTATTTAATTAATTTGGTCCACTATCTTGAATTTTGAATTAAATTATTATATTTAATTCAAAAGATTCCCTTTGTCACATTCTTCTATAATTATATAGTATCTTTATTATTTAATTATTCATTAGCCACCTAAATTATATAATTTTTATTATTTAATTTCTCCTATCACCTCTTTGTGTATGCTCATTTTAAATAAAATTATTTATTTAAAATAGTCTCACTTTCTAATTTCCCTCTTTTTAGTAAATAATTCAAATTAATTATTTACTGTCATGTGACCCCACCTTTTGAATTAAATTAAATTTTTAATTCAAAATAGTCTTTGTCCTCCAAAAATAAAGTAATTTTTATTATTATTTGATTTTCCAGCCACCTCTTTTTCTGTGTCAATCTTATCTCTTATCACATGCATTGTCAACCCTTGATTTGATTTTCTAAAAATCAATCATGTCTATTCATTTCAAATTTGTCCATTGATTCTAGGGCACTTGTCGGCTTTTAATCTTGGCCATTCACTCAAAATTGCATTTTCTATAAAATGGCAATTTTGGTCTCAGTTTGTCATCTTGCAACCTCATGATCTTGCAATCTCATACTCTTGCACTCTTGTCATTTTGTCATAGACATATATACATTTCATTTGGCATAATTTAGACATATTTTAGAGGCTTACTAGTTGCATATAGAATTATATTGCATGTAGTTACTCAAATCCTTCAACATTTTCTTAGGGCTTGTCATTGTCATTAGATTTCTCATCATAAATTTGAGGGAAACATCACATTTTCAACAAGTTGAGAAGGTATAATGGAGGTCAGCTATGGAGAATGAAGACATTTTGGTAAGCTTTTTTCAAATTTTTTCATTTTATTCCTTTGCACTTCATTAATACTTTGGATTTTCATGTTTTGCATTTGATTTGCTAACCCTAGGAAAATTCCCTTAGTTACAGAGAGGAGGCCCAATTTGAAGATAGCTCATAATTTGGGGGACATCATTCCATACCCTAGCATAACCATTTTCAAGGTGTATGGCACAAATGTGAATCCTCATGCACTTCCAAGAGATGTGTCATTGAGGATTGGATTCATTGAGATTTTGAGATAGTTAGGGGAAGCATAAATGGTGCATCTACCAGAGCAACAAAACAAGGGCTCAATCTTCCCTAAATGGCTAGTATTTTCAGACTTTGTAATGGTCAAAGGAGGATGGAAGGACTTGGGATAGATTCTTCCCCCATACAAATTCAAAATAGTGTGCCCAAGGAACCATGACCTTAAGGACTTAATTGTTGCATTGAAGCAAAAGAATAGGAGTGGTTCCTTTGTTCACAACTTTTTTTTCCCTAAAGATGTCATCAAGAATATATTTGATTTTCAACTCCAAGATGAAGGAAAGGCCATGTATCTTTCCTTCAACAAGATGATGGAAAAGGTTAGAAGTTCAGATCCCAACTATGATCCTCTACCTAACATTAAGGGAGAATTGAACAGAGTCATATATGTGTTGGACAATTTTGAGAATGTAGTGGGTGTTTTGAAGGAGGAACACACTATAACTAATAAGGGTAAAGAAATGGCAATTGAAGAAGATACTGTAGAAGCATTTGATTATAGGCCATCCTATCATCCACCATACAAAGTTAGAGTGTACTCCAGGAAGAAGGAGGTAGTAAAAAACAAACAAACACTTCCAACCCCTACTACATCACATGGGTCAAGAGTATCTTCTCCTATGAGTTCAGCCCTATCTCCTCCTAGACAAGATACCCCTATTGTAATTGATATTGATTCACCCCCAATAGGTCCATCTTCATCAGAGCAACCACCAGCTAAGAGGAAAAGGATTGAGGTAAGCAGGGTAGTTAATTAACCCGACCTAGAAGAGGATGACATCTTGGTTACACCTACGGAGATGCAACAATGAACTCCTTCTCCCTCAAGGGAGGTTGCATCAAGTATTGTAGAAGGAAGCCTTAGACGAGGAATGGCTAATATAAGTGGTTTGAACAATGTAGAGGATTTGAGGTAGGAAGCCTGCAAGGCAATTATGGAAGATGACTCATTTATTAGGACTAGCACATTCAAATATTTTGTGTTGAGGGATAAGGCTCTATAATATGTAGAGAATATGGAAAAATAAACGAGTTTGCATTCATAACTTCTCGAGAGAATTATTTAAGAAAATGTAAGGAAGGCAATGAGGAAGGAATTCCATGGTATCACAATTGAAGAAGGTAGAGCACTTGTGTAGAAAGGTGGTATATTATTGTTGCTCGAATGGGATATTGTTGATGCAATTGTGTTGGATACAATAAGGAGGCAAGAAAGAATCCTATTCCAAATAGAGAAAGAGGCCAAATTGGCACTCCAAGGGTTAGAATTTAGTGAGGAATGGGATGCATTGGCCCATTGGTTTGGGTTCAAGGAAGCCAAGAGTTGTAGAACCGACTGACTTCAGTGGGAAATTAATTATGAGAGTTTCTGATACTCCAACATTGGAAGCAGTTGAAATGATAATAAATTTTGCTAAATTCGCTAAAGAAACAATGTAGAGTATCAATTCTGATAGAGACTTATATAGCAGAAAATATAATGAAAATATTGTTGAGTACAACAAGAGTCAGGAAAGGGTATATGAATTGGAAATAGAGTTAACACTGATCAAGCAACAGATGAAAATATTGAGGACTAAAGGCCCATCTATCTCAATTCAAGTTACACCCACTTTTTTCAATAGCACATCCTCAATCTCCTCCTCCTCCACCAAAATATTCCTTGGAAATAATATGATACAACTTGGTCCAAGAACTACTTGCAGTTGAGGAGCCAAGCACATCAGATGAAGCTCTATCAAAAGATCCCACCAAGGAGAAATTATTTTTGCAAATTGATGTGTATAAGAAATTATTTTCATAGGTTCATGATACCATATATGAGAATAGTTCAAATATTTCTCATACTATTTTGGATCATTTGAATAAGAAGATTCAAGGTAAATGAAATAGTATTCATTCCAGTTATTCTTTAATGTTGCAAGCAATAAAGTTGTCTCAAAGAGACAAGGATTTAGCTACCCCAATCCTGGACAAATGGATTCCTAGGGTTGATAGCTTGAAGCTCATTGCATTTGGATCAACACATCATAAGGATAAGTATCCAAAGATTGGCCTAACTTATAGATTCGTTAATGATATCAAAGAACACAATTTTCATGGGTATGTTACTCCTTTAGAGGTGAAAGTAAGAGAGTTGAAGAAAAATTTGTATGAGGTAGATTTGGTATTGTTGCCTAATATCCAACACACATATGAGGATGTAAAACCTCTACAGGCATGGAAGGACCAATTGGTTACAACAATTGTTGTGCAAGCATCACTAATATGTGAGAGTGTTAAAATTGATGTATTGAAGAACACTCTTGAGAATTTTTCTTTTACCATCAGCTTCTTGGAAGATTTTGATAAAGAAGCCAATTAAGTGATGGAAAAATATGCTCCATACATAAAGAATATGGATGAACTTATTGGATTTAATTGGCTTTTTGACATAGAATATGAATTGTGGAAGAAGATATTCATTGATGAATTGGAGATATAAGATCCTTGGTTGGAGAACACATATACATGGTCGAGTATAGTGTAGCCCTAGTCTTAGAAATTGCAATGTATAAAAGATGTATTTCTCTAATTTCAAACTATAACAGGAAAAGTTGATTATTGGTGACTTGGAAAAGAGTTGGATGTTGATCTGGATTTTCATCCACATGGTTCTTTCTTTTCTGCATGCCTTTTGGTATTCTAGTAAAAGGAATAATATTGCTACAATGGTTTGAAGACCACTCTCTTCAACAAACTACCTTTTGGAAGGTGCGGGAATTTCTACCAACTGAAAGGAAACCTTGCTTCAATGATGAATATTATTCTAGTTTGTTGTAACTGTTCCTCATGGAATGATCAATATAGGTTGTCAAATGAAAATGTGACATATGTACCTTTTGGCCTAAAGTTTGTTTTTCTCCCTTGTTTCTATAAAAGGGAATTCAATGCCATTTGTGTGGGCCTCTTATTGAATTCTAGATCTGAGAAATGCAAATGTATGACACAGTGAAAATATGTTTTGAGTTTATATGTTAGGCTTTGAGTCAAGAAATTAATTTTTTTCAATTGTATGGTTTTCAAGCATGTTTGAATGAACAATGATAACCTTTGATTCTATTGTCTCTCCATCTATAATATTTCATATGAGTTATTAATCAAAAGAAGAGCAATGATCTTTCATTAATTTTCATTTTTCTTTGTAGTGTATTATGTTTTAATTCTTGCTTTGATTTAATGAATCAGTTGAAATACCTTGATTAAAACATGAGTTTGTATGAATACTTAGTGGATTTGTTAAGTAGACATAGAATCTAAGTATTTGATATGTGTGTTGTAATCCAATTACACATAGATTATGGTTGTTTTAAATTAAATATACCTTATGGTTCAATTTATTTTTTTGTGACTCCTTGCCCTAAGATAAGACACTAATCCCATAAGTGTTAGAGCATTCCCTGTGGTTTTGGTCCTTCAATTTGAGAACAAGATTTATAAAAAAAATTACAATTGATTTATTTTATGTGTAGTTGGTATTGTGTGGTATTCTCAGCTTTGGTTGTTTAATCCTTTTAAGGAATTACCAGTTTCTTGAAGGATTTCATCTATTTAGCATTTTAGTGAGTATTTATCTGTTTATTATGCAATGTGTGATATAATTGTGTAGAAATATTGTAGGATACACATTGTGGGATCACCCTCCTAGGTTTTGCAAAGCCCAAAGTGTAGGAGGGGATAATTTTAACTTCCTCTCGTTTATTGGCTAATAATCTCTTGAGTATTCAAGAATTGAATCTAGGAAATTCATAGATGCTTGGTGAGATTTGCTTAGTTCTTTAAAAACAACCAATAGATTGGAGAATCTATTGGGGATATTATATTTGATAAAATATTTTTTCTCTAGAGTTCCTTGTCATGGATCATTATAATTTATAGTGATGTTTATCCATAGAGTAAATTTATTTGAAGATTATATTAACCATTGCTCATATTTTTTCTAGGTCTCTCACCTTTTCTATGTTTAGAGTTTTTTTTCAAAGATCAACCCAAGTTGTCTCATATTTGTAAAATCATATTTGAATCTGTAAAGGTTAATGTTAAATCTTATATGGATGAGAAGGGTCTTGCAAAATTTGCATAAAATTCTAGCACCATTGCAATAAATCAGTCCCAGTCACATTGGGTGGCGACTAAAATTTTCACACCAGTGCATGCTAGTACCTAAAGTTATCAAGTCCATTAATCTAAAGAATAGAAGAAAGTTGAAAAGGTTGATAAGAGCAAAGAAGATACAAGCACAAATGTGGGGAACTCATGGTAATATGAAGAAAAATCCAAAGAAAATATTGAAGGGAGAATTACAGAAGAACCCTCGTGGAAAATGGAAAGAAAAGGATATAGGAACAAGTAAGTCTACTCCTCATCCAAATCCTAAGAATGAAATTCATTCTAGTTCTATTTCTAAATTTGAAATAATTTTGTTAAACTTAAGTGGTAATACTTCTCTTGAAAGAGAGAAATTTACAATGAAAACTGTTGTGAGTGAACAGCATGTAAATCAAGGCTTCATAGCTAGTCAAAGAAGAGAGTGGGAAAGGATACAACAAGATAATCTAAATTCTAGTTGTGCTAGAGCTACATGGCTTTTGGCCTCAACTTATAACACAAATAATCCTATTCCTCATGACTTGTTGATTGGGTTTGATGAGTAAGCCCGTAATTGTAGTGGAATTGTAGTGGAACTAGATTTTGATACTACCCTACTAGTAGAGGATGAAATATTTAATGATTTTCAGAAATTTAGAAGAGAAGCATTAAGACTAGATTAGTCAAGGAGAAGGGATAAGGAGGAAGAAGAAAGAACTAAGGAAGCTATGGTTGAGAGAGGCATGCTATGAAGAAAAGTTGAGAAAATGAGAGAACTAGAACAATTAGCAGCTCAATCTACTCATACAATTGATCCTATAGTTAAAGAGATTGTAGGTAAGGATCCTATAACGGCCTCAACAGACAATTCTTGTGTAAATACATGGACCAATCATACTCTGAAATCTTATGTTGTAGTTGATCCTATACCTAGTAATACAAATGTTATTTCCTAGAAAGATGATAAGGGAAAGAAACATGTTAGAGGTATAAAGATAAATGAGGGAGGTTCCTCTTAGGGGGAAATAACACATAATAATATTGTTTCATTGGTTGAAAGGCTAGAAAAATAAAATGAGGAATTACATAAGAGTGAATGAAATGCCTTTGTTAGCTATGAACATTGAGATAAAGAAGAAACTACATTTCTTAGAATTCACCATAAAGGCTTATGTTCCTAAAATCCAAATCCCTCATCCCCATGCATCATATTCAAATCCCCATTTGAATGTTAATCCTTTGTCCAATACAAATCAGTCCAGTTTGTCTTCACGGCCATAAAATAAGGCTAGGACTACACAACAACATGATCAAAATGATTCCCAACCGAGAGTAGCTGATACTCGAAGTCCTGGAAATAGTTATGATAGAAGTAATCATAACAACCAAGATAAACAAGAAGGGCCCTTTGCAAGAAGAGAATTGCATACTGATAGATATAGGAAATTGTGCTTTGATGCAATCCTAAGATATCCAAATCTTGTTCTTGATAATACAAGATTTTTTTTTCCCAAAGTTCACCGATAACAATGGATTTATTGGTGAAGATCATCTGAAATATTTTTAGAGTTTTGTTGAAGATTTTGAGCTTTGGGATGATGATGTTGCAATGAATTATTTCATGTAATCCTTGACTGAGGATGCTAGAGATTGGTACAGAGGCTTTCCTAATGTAAGAATTAATTCAAAAGATGATCTCTACAAAAAAATTAGAGAGCAATATGGAGATAAGATTGATCCTAGGTTTAGGCTAAATGACTTCAACAATATCACAAAAGGACATAATGAAATGGTGATTGAATTTAGTGCAAGATTTCATAAAGCCATGAATAAAGTTCCTACTTATCTAAGGCCTAATGAGAGTGAATTTTTGGTGGTATATTGTAATTCATTTGATTCAAAAATATGTTATCTACTTAGAGACAAAGATCCACAAAGAGCATTGGGTAAGGTAGGGAGAAGAGATGACCCTAAAACTTTAAAGAATCCTAAAACTTAGAATGAATGGGCTGGAAAAGTTGTAGCTCCTGTTGAAAAATTGGATTAGATAGTTAGTTTGTTGCAGAAGGTGGAAAAGAATGATAAACCTCAGTTCCAAAGAAATGAAATGCTACGAAGCTTACAAGATTATCCCTATCACACCAGTTGGCAGAATGGGAAGCTAGTTCATAAAAATCAAAAAAATGTTCAAGCTCAAGGCACACCTAACCCATTACAAAAGCATTCTACAAATATCACTAAAGATTTTCCATGGTGTGTAGTATGTCAATTACCTCATTCATCACAACAATGTTTTTTTGCAAGGTTTTTAGAGGAGTCACAAGATGATCAAGGAGGTTTTGATTCCCCTCAAAATCAATATGAAATAGTAAATTTGTTCATGATTGAGTTAGAATTTTCTTGCAATGATTATTATTTTGATGATGAGCCTTGTAGAAGTAATTTGGATGTGAAAAGGTAGGAAACAAGTGTATACCATTAGCAAGTGTTCTTAGATGAAGAGAGAGATAATTATTGCAAAATTTACAATCTTGAATCAAATGAAATTTTCTTGAGAAGGCCATCAAATGAAGAAATCAAAAATCTGAAAATTGCATTGGCTACTTAGGAAAGGAGTAATTATGATCTGAGAAATAGAGTTGTGAATGTTGATCAGGATAAGCTTGGTAGTATGTTCATTAGAGAAAATAATATAGGTAACAAAGGGACCAAGACAAAAACTAAGAAAGA
Organism: Sequoiadendron giganteum; assembly: GCA_007115665.2. Lineage (NCBI taxonomy): Eukaryota > Viridiplantae > Streptophyta > Pinopsida > Cupressales > Cupressaceae > Sequoiadendron > Sequoiadendron giganteum. Next base: position 38,361,937 of record VCHN02000014.1, read on the forward strand.
GGAAGCAAAACCCAAAGAAATAAAAGGAACTAGAATTTGGGCTAAAAAGGTTAACAAGGTCAAGATAGATGTGGAAGTTGTCTCCCCAATTATAAAGGCTAAAGATTAGAAGCATAGTGCTTAAAAGAGTGAAAAACAAAGTGATAAGGTAATGGCTAAGGATATAATACTTCCTAAAGTACCAAAGTATGCTTTTGTGGACATGTTTCAAATGTTGTCTCAAGTTAAGGTTATAGTCCCATTATTGGAGATGATGAGGATTGATGAACACAAGAAAAAAGGTAGTTGCTCTCATTAATAGTATAGTTGAGGCCTCTAATGATACGATGGTGATTGATCCACCCAAAGTGAGAAAAATTCAAGAAAAGAGTGATGAAGTGGAAAGAGTAACTAGTGAAAACCCTCAAATATACTTGGGAACTATTGTCACTGCATGCCCAAGTTAGGTTAACCCATTTTTCTGAGTTTGATTATTGATGGAAAGTTGCTCAAGAATTGTATGATTGCTTCTAGAGCTTCTAATAATGTTATGCCAGTGGAAATTATGAAGGGAATGGGTCTGAAGATTGATAGCACTTATCGAAAGTGTTATGCAATGGATTCAAGAGAAGTGTCTTGTTGTAGATTTTTTGCACACACGCCCCACTGAAAGTAGGGACCCTCATTTTTTTTTCGCTTTTGGGTGTCTTGACCTTTCCATTTTGGAATTTTGCTTGCTTGGAAATGTGCTTGGATGTTCGTCTTGCCAGTTAAAATGGCACATTTATGAATTTTATTGAAAATCTTGAGTTTTGAATGCATTATGGAGTTTTCACTATTTTCGGGAAAATCCACCTTGGCTGGATTCTCTCGGTTTTCTTTCGATGTCCGGAAGTAACTGCCTTTTGACCCAGATCCAGGGAAATACGTCTGGTCCTGATTTCTCTGAAGTCCATTGACTTGTTGAACCTTTGGGTTTTTGTGGTCGTGGTTGTCTTGTCGATCGCATTAATGGCAATTGTGCGGGTTTGGGGGGCGATGATATATTGATTGTTTCGTGAAGTAATTGGTCATTTTGAGTTTGTTTATCTACTTGTCATTTGAGTTTGAGTCTTGGAGCCTTTGGTGTGTTGTTGGATTATGGATTTAGGGATGATTTCGACTGCTGTATTTGAATTTCATATGCATAGCTCGTATCCTATTTGCGGTTGAGAGTTGTTTTTTAGACATCACTGGTTCCATTTCTTTGCTTCCATAGTATGTAGATATGTCATCTTCCTTTGTTGGTTCAATTAATCTACTCCATTCACTTTCTGGTCTTGCATTACTTCGTTGTTTCCTTGGGTATGCGTGTCATCAGTGGGCATTTTTGGAGGTTTTTGTTATTCTACAAGTCCACCAGGTTGATCGTTGAATGTTCATTTTTGGTCTTTCGGCATTTGTCTGCATTGGTCTTAAAATTCTCATCTTAGTGTGTGGTCAAGTCATGCCAAGTTCTAGTGCTTTCATGGCAGATATTTTAGGGTTCTTAACCTAGGGCATTGCCAATCCTTCTTGGATTTCTGTGAGGAAGGTCTTAAATTCATTCTTGATTCGTTGGAGGTCTAGGTTAAGTCATTTTCGAGGTGCAGGCCTTAGATCCGAGGTTGTTTGAATCATTTTGGTGAAAGTAAGAAATATGTGAATGGGTTTGCGTTTTTGATGTCCTCGCGAAATTTCGCTTCCCTCAGATTTACTCGGCTTATCCTATTCTTTCTTTTTTATCTTTTTTTCCTGGATTTTGTCTATCTTGCCAAAATCTGTGTCATCCGGATTTACCCGGAGTTTGTAGTCAGGTCGTTCTACCATATCGGTGCTTTAACAATAATTTATTGAGTTCCCGCTAAAATTCGTTCCCTCCGGATTTTCCTGGATGTTTCATGTCTCCTCCACTTTCCCAGGTTAGCTATAACTATCGCTATTTTCGCCAAAATCCATCCCTAGCGGATTCTTCCAGATTTTCCTAGGAAAATGTCGAATTTGATGATTAGGATAAATTTATTTATTGATGATGTCTTTGATTGATTAAATGAACTTATGCTAAGTATTCCTAGGGTTATTCTTTTATTGAATTGGTGGATTAATGTGGTATTATGGGGATTTGTATGCTTGGTTCACTGGAGTCCGCCTGGTTCAGATTTTCCCAGAAATCCTCTCCAAGGTTGAATCTGCGAAGTGAGCTAAATCTCAAATTTTGAGATATTGACTCCTTGCACATGTGGCTTCTTCTAGATCTGATTGTGGTCATCTTTATTTTTTTACAGGAAGGATCAAGAAAAGATGTTGTTGGTCGAGGCAAAGGGAAGGCAACAGATCCTAGTGTAGAGACTTATGTCATCTTTGATGTAGAGAAGGTAAAACTGGACATAAAGAGCATGATTCCTGAGAGTAAGTTGACTTCTATTTGGTCAAGAATTACTGATACCAATGTGGGTATGTGGGATTATGAGGAGTTCAAGGTCGAAATGTCAGCACAAGGCCCTCCTTTATTGGCTAGAAGAATTGTGGACTCCAGATTGGCCCATGTGGTAGGTTTTCCCCCCACAGTGCAATGTTATGAATTGGTACTTGAATGTGCCAAGAACTATGATAAAGGGACACAACAGATAATCGGTCCCCGGGGAAGGATTTTGGCATGCTTTAGTCCTGTATCCATTGCTACAACTTTTGACATACCTGATAGGTCACATGTGGTGGCCTTTGATATGGATGACGCCAGGAAATATTATGAGGAAAATGTAGTTAAGTCCTAGCAGGTGATTAATTCTTGGTTAGAGAAGCCCAAGTCCCATTTCTCCAAGTTGTCAATGCAACTATTTAGGCTTAAATTCAAAAGGGAATACTACAATGTCATCACTCTTCTCAATAGATTGGTAGGATTGAAGAGTGCAGGTATGTTTGAGAATTGGATGTTTAATGTTATTGCTCGGATGGAGCAGGGAGCATATTATGATTGGGCAGGAGCCATTAGTGCAGTAATCCATGAGTAGTTGTGCAATGTCTTGCAGACCAAGAATTTTACCATGACCTCCTACCTAGTGTATGCCTTGGTGAGATTTCACCCATACAAGGGTTTAAGCACTAGGGGCACCTTTGGATAGGATGCTATATATGAGGTATATCCACAATTGCACCTAACTGGAGGAAGTTATAAGAGATCAAATGATGCTTTCACAATATACATCACTAGATTGCTCCAAGGTGCAGAACATGTGAGAATTTCTGACAAAGCTATGGAATTGATAAGGAGATATGGGGGATGGTTCATCCAATTTCTTACTTTCTCTTACATTAGGGTTGATGGTTGTCATAGGGCTCCTTACAGACTCCCAAGGTACCCTACTAATCATATCATATTATTGGAATTCACTAGGAAAATTTGTGACTTCGACATAATTGTAAAGGGAGAACTGCATAAAATAGGTTTTGGGAATGATTTTCCCTTAAAGATAGGTATGGGTGAGGTTTGTCCTTCTATCTAGTCTACTCATGCTTCTAAGGGGGAGATGAGTACTTTTGGTCTCTCTTTTCATTCCAAGAGAGCAAGATTTGACATCACTGGTGAAGCACAAAAGAAGGCCAGTAGGGACTATAGCCATAAGGCTAATATTGAGGATTACTAGGTTAACCTTAGTGATGAATTTGAGGTAAGGAAGAAGAAGTTCTCTAAGTTGTCGGTGGATTTGGTAAGGTTATACAATGTGAAGGCCATCCCTGACCAGGTGGAAGAAGATGGAAATCTAATCCAGGGTCATGTCTATGAGGTGGTGAAGGATAGGCCAGTTGGAGAAGTTGACTGGTTAGAGGAGAAGATAGAATTGGATCAAATCATGACCCCGGTGATCAAGTACACCAAGATGTGGCTGAAACACAAGATGCTAGAATTGGAGAGTGAAGGTATCCCATGTACCTATGATCTGATGGGAGACTTAGAGTCTCACTTTGCTTCTGAGGAATCACTTGAGCAAGATCCTAAAGGTAAGGAAAAGGTTTATTCCCCTTTCAAAATCCAGGTTAGGGAGGTTCAAGCTAAGAAGGTGACAGAAGTGAGCAAACAGAGGAAACCTGTCACCAAGAAAAGGAGACATGCCTTGAGGAAAGAAGCTAAAATGGACAAAGGAGAGGAAGAGGAGGTAGAGATTACTCCTCCAGTGACAAAGAGAAGGAGACTTCCAAAATTATCACAGAAACCGGAGGAGGCTCCTAAAACTAATAAGGAGATTGAGCCATCACTGGTAGAAGTGGAGAGTTTAGGGGAAAGAACACAAGTATACATAAGGAGGTCCAGGACTCCTTCTCTACTGAATGCTTTAGTGAAAGAGAGTATTTCAGTAATTGCTCCCATTGTTGAACAAGAAGGTAGCTCTATTCCTCAAGATGCTGGTAGCACAAAAGAAGAACCAAAGAAGGATGAAGATCCTAAAGACTTGGGCGAGGAGGAATTTCAAGAAGAAGACCTCTACAATGCAGAGGCATGGATTGAAAAGGTAATTCGGTCTCCTTTGGTAGCATATGCAGATTCACCTGCAGAGGAACAAATGGATAAATCTCCTCAACAGGAGGAGATAGAAACCAGGACCCCTTCACCAGCACAAACTATCATGGAAGAGCAAGTATAAGAGAAGGGGGATCCAATAAGGGATGTCCCTAGGGTGCTAAATGTTGAGAAAAATGCAACTGATGACCAACAAGAGTAGGATAAGCAAGATACAGTGCCAACTAAGTCAACTATCCCAGGTTGGTTAGATAAAGAGTTGAAAAGTAAACTGGTGATAGTAGAGGATGGTCCTCCTAATTGAGATGTCCTGATGGATAATGTTAAAAAGGGAAAGGTTAAGAAGAAATCTAGGGTTGTGTCTCAGATTGAGAGAGATGGGTCAGGTAATAGAGTGGCCCACATTTCTACCCATGCACTAGATAAAGATAGAGATAATGTGACTACTAGGTATTATCATGTGCAGAATATTAACCTAGGGCATGCTTCGGTGGAGCAAGATATTGAGGAGTATGAAGGCTCTAGTGCTGTAATTGTGGGTAGGTTGAAGAAGGTTGTGCAAACCAGGCATGCGCTAGAGAGGGAGAATGAGAAACTAAAGAAATACTTGTAGGAGTTGATGAAACCCTTGCAGACTATTAGCTCTTCCTCCTCTACTGCAGGTTTCTTGCCTCAGGAAACTATCTCCGAGCTTGAAAGGATGAAAGGCACCACACATGCTATAGTTGCTTGGTTGCAAGGTGTTCAAACTAAGGGGGATATGGCCATTAGGGACATCTTGTTGACTGCAGGGGATGCCATGAGATCGGTGGACTGGTTGAAGACTCTATTGGCCCAAGATAGAGAGGATATTGATCTCCTCTTGCCGAAAACCACAACAATCATGGGGTTCACTGAAGATAAATTGGTAAAGAGTGGGATTCTTCCTTTTCCAAGGGTTTCTAAACCTTGAGAATGGTTTGAAATCTTGCAAATGAGGTAGAAGGCCTTGAAGAGAATTCATAAACAAGTGAGGTGGATTGAGGACACTTTAACTGGTATCTATGATAGGCACATCTCATTATTTGAGGTCATGACAGGAAGGAAAAAGTTTGCTTTGAAACATCTTAATCTGGAGCAACTTGGGAAATGGTGGAGAGATATTTATTCTCCAGTTAGTGAAGGACTAGTTACTGGGCATCAGCTGGATGATGCTGCAACTTATATTGCAGTGATGGACATATACTTGACTAATAGGGATGATTGGGATGGTGCAATTAGGTAGGCAAGAGATGACATCAAGTCTCTTGAGAGAAGAGTTATGGTTTTGCCTATGCCACTGGTTGCTGAGCTGGATAGAGTCTTGTTGGTCGTGCATGGTGAAGAATATCGAGCTAAAGACAAAGACATGCAGTAGCTATATAGGGTTACATCAATATTTTTTCCTCCCATTACTCACATGCTTTTGGCCAACCCCTTTGATACCTTGGCCGACTTGGATGAAATTGGTGCAAATTGGACATTTTATATTATGTTCGAATATCTTTTGAGGCCGACCTCTTATGTAGCATGTTTTATTGTAAATCCTTATTTTTGGGCTGACCTATCTTAGGGATTTTCTATAAAACAGGTGTGTCGCCTCATTTGAGAAGATAGATAGGGAGATAGATAGAAAAGTGATTTGAAATAGAATAGAGATTTGACATAGGAGTGAACTAGGGTTTATTTTCAAGCAAATGTTGTAATAGAAAACTAGAGTTGTTGCTATTTTGGATGACTTAATATAAGAGAGATATTGTGATTTGGTATCTATCTTGTGGAGTTTCATCTAGCATGGTTCTTGTTGTTATATCTTTGAAATTTCTTGTAAGTTTATAGTTAAATAGTTTGATAATGCTTAGGGTTTCATGTTTAGAATGTTTGCAGTGATCTCTAGTCCATACTTTTTGCAGTTAGCTAATTGTTAGTTGCTTTGCAAAGTTAGTCTGGACTCAAAATTGTGCTTAGTTCCGTTGTAAAGGTTTGTTCATCTCAATTGCAATAGAGTTGGTTAAATGAATATTTGTGATTTGAAAATATTTAAATACCTTAGAAGATTGCACTATTTCTATGAAATTACAGATTCATCTGGGTCAAACAGAAAGTAGTTTATGAGAGATCGGTCCATTTTGAGCATTTTATCTTTTCGCATTTTCAATCTTAGAGTTAGAAGTAGTCATAGAATTATCTCTGAAACTTTTATCTTTTGCTATTTCTTTATCGTCAAGGTTCAATCAAATATTCCAAATATCAATTCATTGCTTAGATCTGATAAATTCAAAGTCCAACATTTTCTTGTAGTAAGGTCCCTTTGTGATTACCATCATTTTCACATTTATCACTGAGTTGTTTTATTGCATTGTCAAGACTTGACATTAGAGACCTTGGGGTTATATCTTTTCCCATAGAGATTGACCTTTCAAGAGAGATAGGATATCATATTTTGTCTAAGTTGTTGTTGTGCAGAAAACACCATCAACATGTATGTCATAGGAGTAATTAATAAAGTCTCATACAGGCTTGTAGAATTCCCTGAGAAAGAATTATACATTAGTGTCATAGTAGTTGACATCCCGCCAAGCTATGGAATGTTGTTGTCAAGACAATGGAATGCATCTATTGGTGGGAGCATGCAGTGTGATTTATCATATGCTACCTTTTATATTGGTGAAAAGGATGTCAATATTGTTAGAGAGTCAAGAAATCACCACATGATTGAGCCACTAGAAGAACCAATGAGAATTAATTTTGTGGACACTAGTTTAGATACTTTCAAAGTTCAAGAATTGCAACAGGAAGCAAAATTTTAGCTTGCACCAATTGATAAAGAATTCATAGATGCTTCACAAGGAGATGATCTATGGACCATGTGTTTCAATGGAGCTTGTTCCAAGGAAGGCTTAGGTGTAGGAGTTATCTTGATCTCCCCACAAGGTAAGTCATTCAATTACCCTTTATTATTGAAATTCAGCTGCACAAACAATGTAGCAGAATATGAAGCTTTTCTACGCAGTCTAAGCTAGCTTCAAAACATGGAATTAAAAAGCTAAAAGTGTTGGGTGATTATGAATTAGTGTTGTCCCAAGTCAGGTACATGTTTATTTCCAAAAATAAAAGACTTAAGCAATATAGGAATGTAGTTTGGGATACCATTAAATATTTTGATGCATTGAACATTGATTGGATAGAAAGGGGAATGAATGTGAGGGAAATTTTTTTAGAAAACATTATTTTCAGATTAGATGATATCACTTTTGATGGTATTTCAAAAATAGAGGTACAAACTTGGCCTACAGTGCCTGATAATATTTGCAACTAGAAAGTATTTGATGATGATAATTATATTTTGAAATTTTTGCAAAGTATTGATCAATATGAAAGTCAATAAATAGAATTTGATACATTTTTGGTGGAATTTTATGGTAAAGAGATATTTTTTGGCAATGAGGTCATCCAATTGAAAAAAAACAAGATTCCTAAAGGGCTGTTTTCTTTGGAAAGGGTTTTTGATGGCCTTGATAAGGAAAATGCTAATCAAACACCTACTCACAAGGAATATCTAGAAGAGGTTAATCTTGGAACTAAGAACGCCCCTAAGAAGGTATATAGAGGGAAGAAAATGAAACCTCATATCAAAACCATGTTGATTTCCTTGCTAAGAAAGTATAGAAATGTGTTTTCTTATTCATACAATGACTTGAAAGCTTACAGGGAAGATATTTTTTTAGCATGAGATACCTTTGAAACAAGATGTCAATCCTTTTAGGCAGAAGCAAAGACAAATTAACCCAACATTGCAGCCTAAAATGTAAGAACTCACAAAGTTAAGGGATGCTGGAATTATTGAGCCTATAAAAAATTCTTCATGGGTTTCTAATTTGGTTCCTGTTAGGAAAAAGAATGGTGACCTAAGACTCTATGTAGATTTTAGAAATTTGAATGTGGCATCCTTGAAAGACAACTACCCATTGCCTACTATGGAGGCTCTGTTATAGAAGGTGACAGGATGTGAATTGCTATTGATGATAGATGGGTTCTCAGGCTACAACTAGGTTATGGTAAAATAATATAAACAATATAAGATTGCATTCACTACAACATGGCGAACCTATGTGTGTGAGAATTCTATTTGGTCTAATCAATGTTGCTGCAACATTTTAGAGAGTCATGGATGTTCCATTTTCTGATTTCATTGATTTATTCCTAGCCATATACCAAGGTGACTTGACTACACATAGAAAGAAGGAAGAAGATCACTATATACATTTGGAGAATATATTCGTTAGAGAATTGGAATATGGAATTTCTTTGAATCATAAGAAGTGCATTTTTGGGGTTAAGGAAGGTAAGATTTTAGGGAAAATTGTTTCTAAAGATGGGATTAGGATTGATCCTAAACATGTGGTAGTAATAGACAAAATTCCATAGCCTAAAAATGCAAAGGGGATTCAATCATTTTTTGGGAAAATTAATTTTGTGAGAAGATTTGTCACTAACTTTGTTGAGATTGTTAGAACCATCTCCAAAATCTTAAAGAAAGGTGAAAAGATAGCATGGACAAAAGAGCCTTCTAAATATTTTCAAGCTATAAAGTAACCCATCAAGGAAGTTGTTGTGCTTAATACACCAAATTATTCAAAGTCATTTCAAATATTTACTTTTGCTTCATTTCATACTGTGGTAGGAGTATTACTACAAAAAACAATGAAGGCTTTGAGCAGCCTATCTCTTTCTTCAAAAAATATTTGCATATTGTTGAGCTTAAGTATGATATGACAGAAAATTAGGCCTATGAATTAGTTAAGGTCATCAAAAATTTCAAAACCTATCTAATGGAAGAAAATATGGTGGCATATGTTCCAAGTGTTGTAGTCAAGGATATTTTTACCCAGCAAGAAACTACAGGCCGAAGGTGTAGATGGATCAACAGGATCCAAGAGTTTAATATTGATATTCAAATTAAAAATTTGGTAAGAGGCCAAGGTTTGGCTAATTTGATGGTTGAAACCAACTTAGAAGCAAACCAAATAAATCAAGTTGAACATGTAAATTTTGCACCTCTGTGTGACATGCAGACCTGTGGTTGGTATAGGAGAATTGCAAAATACTTAAAAGCTATGAAATGTCCTGAAGGCATGCCTAATAATGAGAGAAGAACCTTAAAGTTATAGGCTATCAAATACATCATTATTGATAATGAACTCTGGTGGAGAATCCCAGAGGGTCTACTGCTTAGGCGTGTGGATGGAGATCAAGTTGAAGACCTCCTAAATGAAATGCATAATGGGGCATATGGAGGTCATTACATGGTGAAGACCATTGATCAAAAAATACTAAGAGTAGGATTTTGGTGTCCTAGTATGTTTAAGGATGCTCATAAATTTTCTAATAAATGTGATACATGCCAAAGATTCATTGGCAAGTTGAATTTCTTTGGTAATTTTCCACCTAGACCGATTTCAGTTCAAGCTCCTTTTCAACAATGGGGCATTGATTTTATTGGTGAGATGTTAGATAAGTCTAGTGGGGGACACTCTTGGATAATTTTTCCAACAAAATATTTTACAAAGTAAGTGGAGGCAATCCCCACAAGGAAGGCAATAAGTAAAGTAGTGATCGAATTTTTGATGAACCAAAAAGATTTTTTTCTGACAATGCAATGTGTTTCAGATCAGAGGAATTCACTAACTTTTGTAGTAGGCATGGAATAAGAATCTCTTACTCATCCCCCTATCATCCCCAAGGAAATGGACAAGGAGATTCCAATAATAAGAGTTTTATGAAGATCATCAAATGAGTGATTGAGAAGAACAAAAAATCTTGGCATTCAAAGTTGTAGCTTGAATTATGGGATGATAAGACTAATATCAATAAGGTCATTGAAAAATATCCATTCAATCTTGTGTATGGTGTAGAAGCAAGGATACCCCACAAAAACATGTTAAAAATTTACAATTTTCTTCAAGAATATGATACTGATATTTGTGATGAGATACAATACATAATGGAAGAGTTAATTGAGCTAGATGAAACTAGAAGAGAAGCTCATAAAAGGAATGAAAAGCTACAACTTCAATTCCAACATATATATGATAAGAAGGCCATTGAAAGAAAAATTTAAGTGGAAAGAATGGTCCTGATGTAGAATGCAAGGATGAAACATGAAGGAAAACATAGAAAATTTGATCCCCTATGGTTGGGCCCATATCTGATTGTAGATACACATGCAAAGGATTCATACTTCTTGCAATCCTTAACAAGTGAACTTCTAGAGCTGCCAGTACATGGACGGTTCTTGAAGCCCTATTTATCTTGAAATAGGGTGTTTCTATGTACATTGTATAGTCTTGTAATTATTATATATAGGTTTGGTGTGTTTTCTTTTGGTTGCATCTACTTTCCCTATCTTAACAAGCCCCTTGGTTTTTTATTTCTCTATGTTGGTCTACTTCAACCATGAGATTTGAATTCTTTCCATACCCAGAAGGGGTATGCATCCTCGAGCATCAACCACTGGTAGAGATTCTAAATTTTGAGAATTTCGAGTTGGTTTGTTTCCTTGTGATGATTTGCTGCCTTTTTTCCTTAGGGTAGGGTTTAGGGTTTTGGTTCAAACACCCTCGTTTCGTATTTGCAAAGTCTTAAACCTTGGGAATTTTATTTATTCACCAACTTGTTACACTTGGTTACCGGTCAATTGAGTTATAACATGATCCATCGTGAACATATTATTACCAGCCCCTTGGTCTAGGTTTTTCAGTCATTCAACATTACCATTGTTTTAATATTCCTAAGTCAGGTGGAAATATTTCCTAGGTTAAGAATGACTTAAGTCTTAAGTCATTAACCACAAGGGTCTTGGCCTCATTGACCTAGTCAAGTCCCCTTCTTTCAACCTAGCTTTTATGCATGTGCAGATGTGTTGACTGTTAGATCAGAGGATTTAATCCTAGTCGTTCCCTACCAACCCCACAGAAATACAATAATACTTTCTAAAATGTTGTAGGGTCAATGAGTTGATGAAACATGTACAGATCAAAGAGGTGGGGTCCGATCTCCACTTATACATTCAACACCATTAGTTCCAATCCAATGGTTGAGATGCAATGTTGTGATTTAATCTCAACCTTTCCCTTCCAATCCCGTAGAATTGAAATATATTTCCAAAGAGTCATAGGGTCAATGCACTAAGGAAACATGTCCTATTAAAAGCATAGGGACCGATCCTCACTAGCTTACCTAGCACTATGAGCTTTGAATTGATGGTCAAGATTTTTTGCTAAGATTTAATCTTAGTCATTCCCTGTCAACCCCACAAGAATTAAATAATGTTTTATAAAAGGTCGCAGGGTTAGCAGGCTGCCACCACGTTGATTTCTTGAATCGCTTGTAAAAGAAGATGGAGCCCATAGAACGAATGAGTCAACATTCCAAATAACAAAATTTTATTGGCCAAAGGATAGGTGAATGATAGTGATGTAAATTCAAACCTTGTTGACTCAATTAGAGTCATCCAGATTTCCATCTCATAAGGAGATCGATGGCTAATATTCAAAATAGATTATGTGAACATGAGATTCATTATGCTTTGTGTGAGTGAGTAGTAATGGCGGAAAATATGTTCAGAGTTATCCAATCTCGACCTAAATGCACATAAAAGACTGGTTTTTCACATAATTGAAGATTGTAAATGAGTTTGAAGTATCCAGGAGATTGAGAAGTGCTTTCCATATTTCAACGTGGTCAAAATTAGGGTTTCCTTCAATCAAAAAAAGTTGTAAGTATAAAAAATGCCATTCTTTGTGCAATATCAAGACTGTCTTGAATTAGGGTAAATATTCACTTGTTTTTCAATCGAATTGGTTCACATTCTTTTTAGTTCCTTTACAGTGGCTTGAAATTGTGTATAAGTTGTGAATTCCTATCAAGCCCATTGAAATTGTACCTTCAAGCCGTGCCCTAGGTTTTGAACCTCTTTGTGTTGAAACCCTAAATTAGTCTAAACCCACCTTGTTACCAATAGCACCCAAAGCACAAGCTCCCAGTTTTGAAACTGCATCTAGACCTATCTCCCAAGACATTATTGATCAATTAAAACCCTCAACTAGAAAGAAGGCTAAGGGATCAACCCTATTCTATGGCCCTAGAATTATAAATGGATTACTAGACAATCAACGATATATCAAGGATGTCGAGTTGCCCTACAATGGATGGCAATTATTCCAATACTAGTTTGGGAAACAATTTTGGAGTCCCTATTTGTAACACTTGGAGGTTGGATATGGGGAAGTTGGTGGTCCCAAATGTATACATGGATGTTGACCTATTGAAAGACATAGCTGCAAGGTATAACCTTGTTTCTAGAGTGGTTAGGGAATACGATGGTGTTGAAATGGTTAAGATAACCAAGGAAGAGATTGTAGAAGTTTTCAAGTTGCATGAGTGGAGTGAGGATATGATCCCCATTGATCTTAACATTTTTAGAAAACAATATGAGAATACTAAGGTTTTGTTCAGGTCAACAATGTTACCCATGCACACTGTAAGTATTGGGGTTAGGAAGTCTAGAATATGGAAAAGTATTGGTAAAGATGAAAAGGAACCCTTTCCCATGAATTACTTTTCCAATTACTTCAAGAAGATAGTGTACTCCTTATGCCAAATCATTGGTTTTAATCAACCAACCACCATGCCAAGGGTTTACATGTATATGGAAACATATTTGCAACATGCAACTTACAATGTAGTGTATGACTATGCCACACACTTGACAGAAAAAATTCATCAAGGTTTGATTGAATTTAAGGCATGAAAGACTTGGGTCAGATTTTGGTGGTGATGGGCGAGGCCATTGATGTCACAACTTACATCATCAAATTCTTTATTTTATCAAACTTGGTGTGTCTCATAGTAATATATGATAAGGGGGATTCCACAAATTGGGGGTTTTGCATTGTAAATAGCGACTATGATTTGGTCAATCTCCTTTGGGAGCTCTCTGGAGTGTTTCAGGAACAAAACGTGGTAACTTAATCTCTAATGATGGATCTATTTATTAGCTAACTAATGCATATTTAAATCGATTATAATCCTAATGAATAAGCTTAGATGTTACTTGACTTGACTAGAATTTATTCATTGGGGATTTTACAAAGTACATTAAACTAATGCTAAGTCTAAATACAAAATTTAAAGTTGTTGAAAAATAACTCTATTTATGCTTGCAAATAATAAACTTAATTCTAAGAAGGAAACGAAGCTAATTATGTTGCAAAAATTCAAACATTGATTCTAGAAAGTGATAACACTAAATCCCAAGAACACATTCCAACTTAGCTTCAGCTCTATCCTTACATTAATCATGATTATCAAACTCTCTACAACTACGTGCATTTTCCAATAAATACTTAATAAAATATGCAATGATTAATCTAACTCTATTCCACAATGAAATGATTTTAACTAATTTAAATCATAATGAGTTAACCTAAGTAAATACCATAGCTAGACGGTGATAAACAAGAATTAAATTGCTAACTTCAAACCAATTATAATAAAACAAAATTAACTAAACCAAATGATAATGACAGAGGTTCACCTCCTTCGTTTGAGCGTGCCCTTCTTTTCCTCTGATGGGATCACCACACAGTAATTCAGATCAACTTTCTATTCTCATTCAAATTGGCCAAAATTGGCGAGTGAAACAAGAGTACTGAGTACCAAAAAGTTACATTTTCCAACAAAATATTGACTAACTTTAACCAAACCTAAGTATGGATATATATAGGAATATCCTTTATTTTTTAATTCAAACTACTAGTGCTAGCCGCCAATTATAGAGTGCAAAGGAAAATGAAACTCTATCTTGAAACTATCAAGAGAATCTCGCATTAATCTAGTTGTAGCAACAGTTTCAAAATCGACAGAGAGAGCCAATCCAGAATTATAGTAGTTCAAGACTTTTTAGGAGCATGATTATAGCAATGATGTTAAACAAAGATTCTAATGGATACAACTCGACAATCAGAATTGAAGTTCTTGCATGAGATCCTCAAAGATATATTACATTTAGGATAATAGGTGTTTTAATTTGCACAGTGATATCATTATTAACATAACTAAGAGAGCACATTTAATGTAAAATATCACATCCATTATATCCTTCAGTTAGTCACATAATACAAAACAAGAAAATGCTAACGATATTATCTACCACCACAGTAGTTAATGAATATTATAATAAGTCTTTTAAGGTTATAAAAAGAGAATAAAAATAGTATTTTTGAGGACTCATCATCCTCCCCCACTTGATCTAAACCATGTCCTCATGATGGAGGATCTAGAAAATAAATTTGTTCTTTGCTATCAACCAAGTAATTAAGTCTTCAAATCTAGCATCATGAAGCACATAATCCAATAATTTCCTTTGATGAGCATATCCATTCATTTTCTCAACTGCTCTCATTCACTCTCTCATATTTTCTATGATGAACTGCAGTGGTGCATCAAACGTTGGTGATGGAATAATGATAAGAAGAGGCCTAAACTTCATTCCTACCCAATTTGTTTGATGATCCTCAATAATATCTATAACATTTTTGATTCTAGTGATGTTCCTGATAGAAATGGGTTCTCTTCTTTTCAGCTATGGTGGGATGGTTCTAAATCTATCTCTAGATGCACTGAGGGATCTCATAGGTAGAAATTATTGAATCCTCCTAAAAAATTTGATACTTTCATTCAAATTCCTTTTGTAAGCAGGAGCTACATTCTCTGATGTGGCAAAATACCTGAATTGAGCTCTAAATGGTTTGGACCATGGAGTTTCATTTCTCATTGTCAACCCAAGTTTCAACTGTGCTTCTTTATATTGACTATCCTTGTTCTCACATTCTACCTAGTTCTATAGAAATGAAACACAAGACCTTATTTGGAGTTATCCTATGAAAACATTGAGAAATGACTGTGGATAATCTCCAAGCAAAAATCCATGTTGAAAGTATTTGTACATCTGGTTTTGAATAGTGGGATGACTATTGAGGAAATCTTCAAGGAATTCTTTGTCATTCTCATAATTTGTTTTTCTCTTTAGTAATAGCTGGTTTATCTTCCATTGAAGAAACCTCTCACTTAGAAAAAGTTCATAAGATCCTGAAGGTTTTCTCATGGACAACATGGCAGAAGAAAATTCCACCATCTATATTAATCTCTCATACATTTCATCTTTTTCTCTTTCCAACTATGAATTATGATTCTTCAATTTCTCATTTTCATAGATGAGTTTAATACTAGTTAATGGAAGATATTTGTCTGGTGTAGATGATTTGGAAGCTTCATATGATTGTAGCATATTAGTTTTTTTCCTTAGCTGGTGTTCCTTTTGCTGCAATTTTTCTTTTAGCTTTCCTATCTCCTTTGTACTAAATCTCATCGTTTCGTCTGCCCTAACTAATTCTTCTACACTAATTTTCTGCATGGTTTTTATGATTTCAATTAGTTGTCCCTAAAGATTACACTCTTTCTCATTCATTTCATTTTCTAGTTGCTCATTTTTATTGATAGAATTTTGCAGCTCCTCTTCTTTTCTTCTCAATTTTTCTTCAAGGAATTCTATCCTACTTTCCTCTTCCAATTATTTTTGAATTCTTGACATAGCCATGACCTTTTCCATTTCATTTTATTCTTATAACTCCTCATCCTCTTGAAATTGAGTGGACTATTCTTTATTATTCATTGGTTATTTCCCCTCTCTTCGTTCAACCACTGGGGAGTGTGATAGATTTTTTCAATTTCTTCCTCCTCAAACTCCTCTGAGGCCTCCCTCTCTTCAGAATGAGAGTGAATTAATTCAAGGGAGTCAAATAACTCTCCAATAGGTGTTTTATCAAGAGATGGGAGTGGAGATTCAGGAGGGCACTGAGGTTGTTCTGAAAAATACTTAGTTTGTTGGTCTTCCTCATAGATTTCAAGATTTTCCCGTTGACCCCCAAAAATTGGGGTTTCCTCAGGAGTTTAAACATCTTCCACTATGGTATGGTTTTCCTCCACTATTTTTTGTTTCTTCTTTTTGGCTACACTACGGGTTACCCTAATAGACTCTAATGATTTTATCTTTTACTTATCCCTTTTGTGTTTCCTATTAGAGGATTCCCCTTTTACTATCTTTTATGTGGGTCCCTTTATAATTTTTCTTTTCTCCTTTTTGATAGGTGTAGACAAAAATTCTAACCATCCTTGTTTACCAATTTATTTCTTCAAGAAATGGTGCTTAATGATTAGGTGTATTAACCCATGATATTTAATGGAAGACTCTCCTCTAGATTTTACCCTAGTGACCATAGAGGAAATTTGTGAAAATAGGAATGCAGATAAATTGATTCTTGCAGAAGGGTCTACATTTCCATACCTCAAATGTATTCCCGGACCCAAAACAACACCATACCAACCTTCACAAGTGAATAATTTTATTAGCTAGCTTATTGCAGTTCTCCATGGTTCCTCCAGACTGTTCCATTAAATTCCTCATGGTTTTCCTTTATGCAACAAAATTCCTATATTTTTCTCTTGTTCTTTGAAGAATGCCACCACGAAATCTTCATATTTTACTTTTCCTTTTTCCACTGGCCTTCCTTTAGCAGGAATTCTATAAATTTAACTTATCACTTCCGGAGTGACCTCAATTACCTCATCCCGAAATCTAGTTACATTCACATGGAAATTCTTGACGAATTCCTCCACTAACTCCTACTGGAAACCTTCATATTTAAAGAAAAATTATAGCCACCTAGCTTCTCTTAATAATATTTCCATTCTTGGGTCAAGAATAAAATTCTCTCACTCTGCATTTCACTTGTTCCCCATTATACTTTTCCCTGCAACTTCATCAGAAGAAAAATGGCTATCTTAATTTAGTAAAAGCATAGAATGACAACTTCTCTAACTAAATCAATTTTTAGAAAGACCTTGCATCAATGACACATGTCATTACTTAATGAAATTAATTATCTAGATGATCTACATGCCACCATCATGTCCTTTCCATTCATAAGGTAAACTGCCATAGCTGGTTTTCAATTTATCTCCTTTATTTAGAAGGTAAACCATCATTTCTTTTTTTCCAAGAGATAAACCACCATTTACTGGTTTTCAATTTATCTCCTTTATTCAGAAGGTAAACCACCATAGTTGGTTTTCAATTTACCTTCCATTGATTCCTTTCTTCAAAAGGTTATTCAGGTACACCTTCCATGGAAGATATATCTTCCATCAGAAAATGTTCAATTCTTTGTTGCAAGTTTGATAATAATTACTTTAACTCAAGTTTATTATAGATTCTCAACCTGTGACCATTAACTAGCATCACTCTTCTCTCACCACCAATAGGCACTAACTGTACAACTCCATTCTCAAACACTTGGTCATTCTCAAATGGGCCCAACCACCTTGTGTGGAATTTTCCCTTAAATTCATGAAACTTAGAATCAAACAACAATGCCTAGTCTCCCCTCTTGAATCTTCTTGTTACGATATGTTTATCATGCTGCTCCTTTCTCTATTTTTGGATCATATTTGTATGTTGGAGTGCTTCCATTCACATTTCATCAAGTCAGTTCAATTGTAAAACTCTTCTCTTCTCTGATTTTGATAAGCTAATGTTGATATCTAATGTTGTCCTCAGTGTCTGTAATTCAAACTCGATTGACATGACTAGAGTCTTCCCATATACTAGTTCATATGGGGAAAACCCAGTGGTAGTCTTCAAGGTGGTGTTATATGCCTAGACTGCTTCATCCAATTTCTCCACCCAATCGATTTTTTTCAAAAATAGTTTTTGTGAGAATATCTTCCAACTCTCTGTTGGTGACCTCCACTTGCCCATTTTCTTGTGGATGATACATAGTATATTTTAGGTGTCATTAGATCATATTTATGCATGAAATCCACCATCATTGAAGACATGAACTATGGACCTGGATCATAAACTACTTCCCTCGGTGCATCAAACCTCTATAGGATATGCTTGTATAGAAAATCGGCCACCTTGTCCTCTCTTGCTACTAGTAGAGCCTTTACTTTCTACCCTTATTGTAACATAATTTGTACAAACCAGTATGTAGTTTTTTCCCTTGGAAGGTGGATCAATAGGTCCTACAAAGTCAATGCCTCATTTTTCAAATGCCTCAAGAGCTATTTGAGGTTACAATGGAATATCCATTATCAGTGTAGGTCTTCCCATGCACTGGAACTCATCACAATGTTTCACAAAGAATTAAACATCCTTCATCATAGTCAGCCAAAAATAACCAGCTCCTAAGAGCTTATGAATGGTCTTGATCATAGAGTAGTTTCCTCCCTCTGAATCATGATGACATGCATGTACTACATCATAAACATCGATCTCAGCAACACACCTATAGAGAACATGGTCAGGGAACATTTTAAATAGTAAACCATTAATCCATTGAAATTAGGAACTTTCACGAATAAACCTCTTTTTTCTATTTAAAATTGAAATGACTAGGGCATTTCCTTGTTACGAGGTAATTTTCAATGTCAGCAAACCATGGTGGATGTATTGATATTGCGAATAAATTTTCATCTTGGAATGCATCATCAACTGGCTCCTAATTACCTTGCAAAACAATTCTTGACAAGAAATCAACAACAACATTGTCCTTACCAAGTTTGTCTATTATAGTTACATCAAATTCTTGCAACAATAACAACCATCTTATGATCCATCCACCCACAACAACCTTGTTCATGAGATATCTTATTGCAGCATGTTCTATATGGATGAATATCTTATAACCTGTAATATAATGCCTAAACTTATTGATTGCATAAATCATAGATAATCATTATTTTTCAAAGGTTGTATAGTTTCTTTCTACAGGATTTAAGTTTTTGCTAATATAATAGATTGCATGGATTCCATAATTATCGTATTTTTGTCCTAGCACTGCACCAATTGCAAAATTAGAAGCATCAAAATGGATATGAAATGGAACTCCCCACACAGGTCTTTTTATGATTGGGAAAGCGATTAAAGCTTTTTTTAACTTATCAAAGGATTGTTGACATTCATTTATCCATAAGAATTTTGCATCTTTCTTGAGTAATGCAAACAGAGGTTCAACAATTCTACTAAATCCTTATATGAATCTTCTATAATACCTAGCATGTGCAAGAAAACTACGAACTCCTATTTGACTTATTGGGACATCAATTTTTTATATTACCTCAGCTTTCTTAGGGTCAACCTTAATCCCTTGTTTTGAAATATGGTGTCCTAATACAATTCCTTTTTTCATCATCAAAGAAAAATTATCATGGTTTAAGGATAATCTATGGTCTTTACACCTTTGTAAAACTTTGTTTAAAATCTCAAGAGATTCCTCAAATGTCTATACATGGACGGTGAAATCATCTTATTGGCATATGGCTGGAGATATTGATAGCATATGGCTTGTAAGTTTTGTCATTGATGGAAACCCAAGCAACCTATCTGGTTTGTAGTATAGTTTTTGTTTCTATCAGTAGAACAAGGTAAATAACAAAGCATCTAGTTACAGACACTGAAGTTGAATTAGACACCCTATCAGACAAAAAATTTGAGCTAAGGATCTCTAAGGAAAGTTTTTTGATGTTTGCAATACCTTGGTGAATGATTTTCTTGGTGCACACTCTCTGGTACATGGTCTAGAAGATCCGGTAAATTAATTTGTTGATTATTTGTGCTAAAAGGCTGACCCGACAAATATGATATTTGTGGATGTATAAGATATAATTAATTAAAATTATTCATGCTTGATTAAGTTTTATTTGGCTCATATCTTTGTCTAAACCAACTTTGGAGGATGTGCATAATGATTTAGCAATGGATCTGGCCAACAAGGTGAAAGCAACCTAATATTTTGTGAAGCTAACTATTGGATGTATAAATCCTAAATTCTGGATATATATATGAGATTTGTTTCTCCATTTAGGAGGTGTGGTTGTGCATAAGTATGTGTAAGAAGTGCGAAAGTGTAATATATAATTGTCTAGTGCGAAATATAGGAGAGTAGTGCAAAAAAATTTTAAGTGTTATGAAAAGCAGAGCAAAGAAAAGTGCAGAACTAGAAAGAAGATATAGAATCAAATATATGAGCTTCACCGGAACTGTAATTTGGCATAGATAGATGCTACTTTCTTAGTTCACACTTCAGATGGTCTTAATCTGAATTTTGTTGGGTTGTAAGCCTTTTTCTCTTGAGCAGTGAGCTCTAGGCAGTGTGTCTGAATGCAAGTGCATTCCCTTTGTAATCAATTATACTTTGAGTACTCAAAATTGTGGATTAACCTCCACCGTGGTTTTTCCCCTAATAGGGTTTCCACGAAAAAATCCATGTGTTATGGTGTTATGAATGTTTTCATTGAATGTATGCATATTTCCTTAATGACATGGAAGAATGGTTTAAATTTGTGTTTAATGAAAGTTAAGATTTGTTGAACACTAATTCACCCCCCCTCTCAGTGTTCCCTTGAGTCCAACAATTGGTATCAAAGCTAGTTCCTCTGAAGAACTTTTGCAGGTTCAGGTGGATCTTAGAATGTGATGGAATTTGGTAGTCTTTAGTAGCAACTTATGGTAGAACTTGATGACCTTGATCAGTCTAAAGTAGAAGTTCAAGATTTGAAAGAAAACTTGAAGGATGTTGAAAAATTCATTCAGTCCTTGAAGGATCAAATAGTGAAGTCCAGGGTGAAGAGGAAAGACCTCTATGATCAGAGAAAGAAAAAAGAGAGTGAAAATATGGATGATTCTCACCTGAATCAAACCTTGAAGGAGATAAATGAAGAAAGTGAAAAGCTTGCTAGAGACAATACAAAACTAAAGAATGAAATGGAATCTATAACGATGAAGATGACAAAAGGGATTGAAGAAAGGAAGAAAAATGAAGAAATTCTTGCACAGTCCCTAAAAGAGAAATTTGATGAATGTAGTAAGATAAAAGGGGAATTCACTTAGTTGAAAAGTGAACTACAAAGAACTAGAAATAGTGAAGAATAAACTGGTAAGCAGATTGTTACTCTTAGGAATGATATTTTCATTGCAAATGAATATAAAGAGAAGCTTAAGATTAGTTATGTGAAACTTGATGAGCTAACACAAGGACAAAAGAGTGGAAATGATAAGAGAGGCCTTGGATATGAAAAAAGAGAAAGCTCTACACTAGGACAAAATAATCTTAGTTAGAATAAAAATGGAAGATATCCGGTAAGACAACCTGATGCACAAAATTTTAATGGGTATTTGTTTTCCTGTAATAAGTTCAATCATATGATTTCTCAGTGTAGAAGCAATATGAATTCAATATTTTTATCACTCTCTGGTTTATGTTTCAATTGCAAAAATTTTAGTCATAAATCAATTGAATGCAAAAATGTGTTAAGTTACTCAGTTGATAGAAGTGTTGAATGTTATACATGTGGAAAAATTGGGCACGTTGCTAACCAATGCAAATCCAAAAGAAATCATTGGAATAATTGGTCAGGACAAGAAAACATTATGTGTTAAAATTGCAATAAGCATGTCATATTGCAAGATTCTGCAGAAACAAAAGTATAGATAGAAGAGGTCTAGTATACAGAAGTAGAAATACAAAGAAAATTGATAAAGGAAAGGAAAAAGAAACTATGGATGAAATCAGAGATCGGATGAAGAAGACATGGGCAAAGAAAAGTAATTCTGATGTTGGAAATGGTTCCACACTAGAACATGCCTCCGGTAACTCTTTCGGTAATTAATTTCGGGCCACTAGCCTAGGGGGAGTAATTAAAGAAAATCCTTCCTCCCCTGTCTATGGATGGTACCAGAATGAAGAAAATAGTTGAGAAAATGTATTTGTGGTGTACAAAAGTTTTAGATAATTTTAGAAAAAGAATTCAATCAATTCAAAGTTCACAAAAGATTTTTCTATCGTTGTTGGGGAAAATAGAGACTCTAGAATACTTAGGGTAAATGATTTCATTACACATGTGTTAGCTATAAAATTCAAGATGTAGTAGTCATTTGTCACTTTGCATCAAATAATAGAAGAAAGAGAGCACTCATCAGGTGGATTATGAAACAACAAAACCGATTCATCGACATATCTCGAAGATCTATCAGGTAATCAAATTACTCTTGAAATCTCTATACATTTTGGTGTGTGACTGAAACCCTAAAAATATAAAGAAAATGGAAAAAATCAAGGGGTCGATCACTCTAGATGAATATAATAATGCAAAAATCAAGTCTATGAGGAATTTGTTACTGCCAAGTGAATTAAAGCAATTAAGTCAAGCGAAACATGGGAATTTGGATTTATGGAGTGAGTTTTCATACTTCGAAAATGCAGAATTTGTGAAATTCATATTGAACAGGTTACATGATGATCTTTTAACTTTGGATAAGCCTTACATCATTACAGAAGAGGCAATTGCAAATTTAACTAGATTTTGTAAAGTCGGAGATGTTCCCAAGAAAAATTCTATCCAAAACAAGGAAGTCGAAACCCTAACTAGTGTAATTGGAGATCAGAGAGATCTAATGATCACAACAATCAAGAATCCCATCACTAAGTACATTATGCATGGAATAACATACAATATTTTCTACATAAATCAAGAAGGAGCCACATCAGTTAGCGCAGTATATATTGCTCACAAAATGATAATTGAAGGTGCTGACTTTGACCTATGCAGATTGTTAAAAGATTAGTTCATAGAGAATGTGCAACTAACTAAGGAATCGGGTTATCCATTCAGGTCTGGTACACTGATTACATGCTTAGTAATGTATTTCATGAATTTCTTGCTAAAAATTGAGAATGTGGTATGGAAATCAAATGAGCTAGTATGTAAATAGATATACTCTTACTCTAAGATTTGGAATTTTAAAATTTCATTAAGAATGTTCTTGAAAAATGTGGTGTGGTCAATATTTCCCCTTCGGTAAAATCAATTGAAGTTGGTTCCTCCTCCGGTGGTACTAATAAAGGATAGAAAAGAGGAAAATAAATTATTGAGTACTGCCTTCCAGAAAGCAAAGCTCCCAGAACTTAGGGAAAAGGAAAAGAAAAAGAAATTGTGGACATTTCAAATGAAGAATCTAATAAAGATACTGAGAACCCATTACAAAATGAATCTGAAGCAAAAAAGGGTAGTGAAGAAGAAGAAGAATATCTTACAAAAGAAAGGTTACAACAAATTATTCAAGGAGAAGGTGGAATGCAAAAGATAGCCAAGTTATGATTTGCTAAACCATCTTATTATCAAGACATGATACACAGTGTGTTGAATGCTCACATTGAGCAATGCAATATTAAATTGGAGAGCCTGTAGAACATTATGCCTGATGAAATGATTGAGTGTAGAAAAGAAACTTTGAATTTTGAATAAAAGGAAGTTGGTGAAGTTATCTCTCATCTAAAGGAGCAATTCATATTATCTCTTTCCAAACAAAAGAAGAAGATGAGTGAGTTAAGGTAATGCATAAACTCAGCCACAAGCATCTACAAATATTACATCCATTGGCCCCATGTAGTCAACAATTATACTGAAAAGTTGAATCAAATTGAAACTGAATTGAATAGCATTGGAAAAAAAATTGACATGTCTTAGGATCTAGATGGCACTATTAGGAAAAGAATCAAGGAGCTTCAGACAAAGCACACAAAAATACAACTTTCCAAGAATGCTCTTGTGGATACCTTTTGGAAGGTAAAAGATCAAATTGAATGCAGAGAAGATGGTGGACATATTTTGGAATAGTGAGAAATTTGAAGAAATAATTACAATCCCTGAATCTCTAACTGAAATTGTGAACAAGACTTCCATGAACAATAGCTTGATCATTGTTATTGGAATTGCAGTAGATGGTTGGAAGAAATTTCTTTCGAAAGTGAAGAAAAACCATAAGATAATCTTCTAAGGATAGTAGTTATTTGTTTTCAAGTTTTTGAAGTTTTCATCAAAGGAGGATAATTGTCGACATATATTTGTTGAAGTTTTTAAAGACTTGAGAATTTTGAACACGTGTTTTGTCACTATTTTGTCATTGTTTTGATTTTATCTTTTTGTCATATGGCATCTATTCTTTGTAATTGATGTCAAAGGGGGAGAGAATGAAGTGCAAAATGCTCCAAGAAGGAGAGAATTCCTTATAAATCTCAGGGGGAGAAAACACAACAAATGTTTTGGCAGAGTACCTAAAATGATTCTAACACTTAGTCATTTTTCACTAAGTGTTGCCATCAATGCCAAAGGGGGAGATTTTTGGAATATGGCTAGAGAGATCAATAGGATATGTCTTTTAAGTGTTGTAATTGATGGAAACCCAAGCAACCTATTTGGTTTGTAGTATATCTTTTGTTTCTACCAGCGGAATAGGGTAAAGAATAAAGCATCCAATTACAAGCACTGAAGTTGAATTAGACACCCTACCAGATAGATATTTTGAGTTGAGGATCTCTACGAAAAGTATGTTGATGTTCTTAATACCTTGGTGAATGATTTTATTGGTGTGCACTCTCTGGTACATGTTCTAGAAGATCCGGTAAATTAATTTTTTGATTATCTATGCTAAAATGCCGACCCGACAAATATGATATTTGTGGATGTATAAGATATAATTAATTAAAATTCTGCATTCTTGATTAAGTTTTATTTAGGTCCTCTCTTTGTCTTAACCAAATTTGGGGGATGTGCATAATGATTTAGTAGTGTATTTGGTTGACAAGGTGAAAGAAACCTAATATTTTATGAAGCTGACTATTGGATGGACCAATCCTAAATTACAGATATATATATGAGATTGGTTTCTCCATTTAGGAGGTGTGGTTGTGCATAAGTATGCGTAAGAAGTGAGAAAGTGTAATACATCATTGTGTAATGTGAAATATAATAGAGTAGTTGTGTGATTTTGTTTTAAGTGTTGCGAAGAGCATAAAAGAGCAGAGTAGAGTAGAGAAAAGTGCATAATTAGAAAGTAGATCCAGAATTGAATCTATGAGCTTCACCAAAACTGTAATTTGGCATAGATAGATTCTACTATCTTAGTTCACACTTCAAATGGTCTTAATATGAATTTTGTTGGGTAGTAAGCCTTTTTCTCTTGAGCAATAAGATCTAGGCAGTGTGCTTGAATGCAAGTGCATTCCCTTTGTAATCAATTATACTTTGAGTACTCAAAATTATGGATTAACCTCCACTGTGGTTTTTCTCCTAAGAGGGTTTCCACGTAAAAATATTTTTGTTATGGTGTAATGAATGTTTTCATTGAATGTATGCATCCTTCCTTTAATGACATGGCAGAATGGTTTGAATTTATGTTTAATGAAAGTTAAGATTTGTTGAACACTGATTCACCTCCCCCTCTTAGTGTTCCCTTGTGTCCAACACATCCATATACACCTCCACACATGAGGTTATTAAGTTAGAAAAGATAGGTAAAACAACTCTTTGAAAGGTAGTTGGTGCATTACATAGCTCGAATGGTAAAACAATGTAGGCATATGTACCCAAAGGACAAGTTAAAGTAGTTTTATCTTGATCCTCAAGAGCCACTTGTATCTGGTTATAACCACTAAAACCATCCAAGAATGAGAAATAACTACTCCCAGCAAGATTTTCAAGTACCTAATCAATGAATGTTAAAGGGAAATGATCCTTTTGGGGGGACTTATTTAACTCTTTGTAGTCTACATGCACTCGCCACTTTCCATTATTCTTTGGAATAATAACCAATGGGGAAACCCATTAATGACTATCTGATATTGGATAGATGAATCCTACTTTTAGTAGTTTCTTTATCTCGTGCTTGACAAGGTCTCTTAAAACAGGATTAATCCTTCTTTGTCCCTACCTCACTAACTTGACATCTTCAGTATAAATGTGGTGTGTACAAATGGAAGGGTGGATTCCTCTCATACCCTTGTATTCCCATGCAAAAGCTTCAGTATGAATCTCTAAATTTTTCTTTAATTTTTCTTCTTGTGAAGAGGACAAGGATGAATTAATAAAGAGAGGTTTATCTCCTACTACAGTGATTTCCTTGGTTTCATTTTTTATATCAAGTGGGTCCTACAAGTGTACTCAAAGGACAGGGATGGGAACATTGTTGATGCAAGATTCCATG
The DNA here is from genome assembly GCA_007115665.2 of Sequoiadendron giganteum. Classification (NCBI taxonomy): domain Eukaryota; kingdom Viridiplantae; phylum Streptophyta; class Pinopsida; order Cupressales; family Cupressaceae; genus Sequoiadendron; species Sequoiadendron giganteum. Next base: position 38,388,633 of record VCHN02000014.1, read on the forward strand.
ACAATCTTCCTTTAGCTTGACTTGTTCTACCTTTCTAGGACTAAGATTTTGTTCTTCACATTCTTCAACATGTTCCATTAAGGTAACCATTGCTAACTCTACAATACCATTCCCCTCAGACTCCATATCCTCATAAACCCAAGGTTGAGTATTAGATTCAATTGATGGCTAAGCAGGAGGATATAATGACAATTCTTTTTTATTTTTTCCATTAGAAATAATCATGCTACTCGATCTATAGTCTATCCATGTTGTTGTTGTGGCCAACCATGGTCTACCTAAAATTATTGGATACCCAAAATCTTTCTTTCTAGCTTTAAGGACTAAAAAGTCAACTAGATAATCCCATGTGTCAATGGTGACCATGATATCCTCAATAACACCCTCAGGTTTAGTAGTGGACTAATTTTCCAACTGTAAAACAGTTGTTGTGGGATGGATTTTAGTCATACCCAGCACCTCAAGAGTGTCTGAGGTGATTACATTAATATCTTCCCCTAGATCAATTAGCACATTAGGGATTTCAACTCCTCCTATACTCAGGGTTATTACAGGGCTCCTAGGATCATTATATTTCTTTGGAAGAATCCTTCCAGATAGAACATCAATGAGTTTAGTCCCCACTTGAATGGTAGGAAATAATTTCTTCTTTCTACCAAGATTTTTCATACAAAGAGAATTAACTAACTGATTGATTTTGGGAATATCCTTAATAGCCTACAAAAATGGTATTTCTATGTTGATTTTTTTGTAATTCCTTGAGAAGTTGAGAATCAAAAACATTCATGTAGTTAGGTTGGGAGCTGTCAGGAGTAGTTTGTCTTATCTTCAGGTGCTCTGGATAGGGTACCTATTTAACTTCTTTCTCATTCTCAAAATTCTAATTTTCATTTAAATTGTCCTTGTCATTTTCCTTACCCTCTTGATCCTTAGTGTGATGCTACTTTTCCTCAAAAGTTATTCAAGTGTTAGTAGGGGATTTAGTGGATTAAATATTAGAATAGAGATAATTTAAAAAACTACAATATTATCAAAATGGATGTGAATAATAAATTCAAAAGATAATATGTGTGAGTTTATTAAGAAATTCCAAAATAGATAGTTAACTTGATAAATGGAATACACATTCATATAATTCAAATATGTTAACACCAAAATACTATATATATACTATTCTCAATATAATTTAGAATCAATGGTTTTAATACTTATCTGAATAATAATACTTGTAAAAGCCACTCTCAATTCAAACACCTTCACATCAGTGACAAATTACTCAACAATATGTCCATAATGCATCTCAAATAGAAAGAATATTGATGTATTTCACACTACATCGTGGGTCCTATCCTTTCCTCTTATCTTCTGCACTTATGGACAAATGGGGAGAGGATTCGGTGTATCCCATACTACACAGTGGGTCCATCCTCAACCCTTAGGAATATGACAGTGGTACTGGATCTTGCCATGGAGCATTTTAGGAGGCATAAGCATAATTTATCGCTCTACACGAGTGTTGGTTCCACCAGAACAATGTTCAACACTCATGCCACAAAACCATGCCCTGACCAAGACCGTCTTGAGTGCATGCACTTGTACCCCAGGTTGGACACACACTATAGATGTGCCCCTTCTCCATCTTGTCCATAACTCACCAGCCACTTCCTTCTTCCTTTGTTTTTTTCTTCCTTGAATGTCCCCCACAAGCTTCAGATAAATGATTTATATATATCCTTTTTAAGGGGTACTTTCCAAACCCTCACACCCTTTCACAAAAGGTTACCTTTTAATAATTATTTAAATAAATAATTATTCTTCTTCCTTTTTTAAAGATTATTTATAAATATTATTTATTAATCTCTCCTTTAATCAAAGGATCATAATATCCTTTATTTTCTATCTCCCTTTTAATTCCAAAGGGTTATTTATATATTTCTCTTCACTTGGGGAAAAAGTCACATGACACTTAGTGACTGGTACAGATGGTACATTTCAGCTTCTTAGCTGAATATCATTAGCATCAATGACATTCAAGGTAGGGGTTTGCATTTGATCGATTATTTTTCAGATTTGGTAAAGGTTGTGTTGGCATTTGAGGCTGGTTTACATACTCATTAGTAGAAGTAGAACCCTACATTAATTGTTGTGTTTGTCCCAAAGGACGTTTAGGTCCTTGATTTTTCCATGGTTGATATTGTTGTTGATTATGTTTCCATTGAGGTTGATTTGGTTTCCACTGAGGTTGATTCCATTGGGGATTCATCCACTCAGGTTGACCCTAGTATGAAGGTGGAGGTTGTGATTGAAAGAGATGATTCCATTGATTGGAATTCTACCAAGGGTTTTGACTCTAGTTTGGTTTGGGACGATACTGCCCCTAGTTTGGATTGTATCCTATGTTCTGAGACCTCCATCCAACATAATTAAGTTCATCTTCCACAACAAGTGGTTTCTTTAGGTGATTCTTAATTTTAGATAGAATACTACAAGAACTTGTAGCATGCCACTTTTCATAGATCTCACAAATATCCACTTGGTTTAATGGACATTCCCTTAACAAATGTTTTCCTCTACACTTGGAAAAATAAATGGATAGGGATTCAATGGTATTTTTGTCTCCTTGCATATTAAGATGAAGGAGAAAATCAGTCTTCAGGTTGGCAATCTCTTCCATCACTTGAGATACATTAGTGGTAAGGGCTTTGTTTCTGCTGGAACCTCTAGATCCTACTCTAGTCCTAGAGTAATTTCTTCATATTTTGACTATGCCTTCCAAAGAGAGTTTGTTAATATCTCCTTTACGCATAAGGTTTAAAGACCCTCTAGAATCATCATCGACTCCCTTAAGGAAAATGGTCTTACTAATTTCATTGTCTAAGCCATTACCACATCTCTTGTGAACAAATTTAAATCTATCTGCATAATACTCCAAACTTTCATCTTCCATCTACCTCATACGAAACAATTCCTCTTTCCTATCCCTCACTCAATAGTAATCTTGGTATTTATCCAAGAACTGAGTTTCCATTTCTTGCCAAGTTGAAATCGAATTTGCACCTAAACCCATAAACCATTGTAAAGATGACTCTTTTAAAGTAGAAGGAAATAATTTCAGCTTTTGATTTTCAGTTGTATAATCATAAGTTTGGCAAAAAACCTTAAATTCAAAGAGGAACTAGTTAGGATCTTTGGAAGTATTTCCCCTAAAATTCGGTAGAACTGAAGGTGAAGTATTTTTCATAGGGGGCTCATCACAACCTCTATTTAGGTTAATTGGGTATGGAAAGGTCCTATTTGGAAGAGGATCATTATTTGCTTGGTCAACCATTTCTTCTTCTTGATGTTGTTCTTGATTTTCTACTTGATTTTTCATCTAATGTTGCACAATTTTTTCTTATTGATCAAAATCAATGTTACGTGGGAGAAACCTACCTAGGTGGTCCCTAGATTGTATCATCCACAAACTACTATCTCCCTTATCAACACTAAAGCTTTAACTTGAAAGCCAGATCTTTAATGTTTCCTAGAAATAACTCAAAAAATGATGGGCAAGGTCATTGATGTCACAACTCGCATCATTTAAATCTTTATTTTATCAAACTAGGTGTGTCTCAGAGCAATATAGGATAAGGGGGATTCCACAAATTGGGGATTTTGTGCTATAAAATTGACTATGATTTTGGTCAAACTCCTTCGGGAGCTCTTAGGAGTGTTTCGGGAATAGAACATGGTAACTTAATCTCTAATCATGGATCTATTTATTAGTCAACTATTGCCTATTTAAACCAATTCTAATCCTAATGACTAAGCTTAGATGTTACCTGACTTGACTGTAATTTATTCATTGGTTGTTTTACAAAGTACATTAAACTAATGCTAAGTCTAAATACAAAATTTAAAGTTGCTAAAAAAGAACTTTATTTATGCTTGTAGATAATAAACTTGATTCTAAGAAAGCAATGAAGATAATTATGTTGCAGAAATTCAAACATTAATTCTAGAAAGTGATAACACTAAATCCCAAGAACACATTCCAACTTAGCTTTGGCTCTATCCTTACATTAATCATGATTATCAAACTCTCTACAACTACGTGCATTTTCCAATAAATACTTAATGAAATTTTCAATGATTAATCTAACTCTATTCCACAGTGAAATTATTTTAACTAATTTAAATCGTAATGAGTTAACCTAAGTAAATACCATTGTTGGACGGTGATAAACAAGAATTGAATTTCTAACTTTAAACCAATTATAATAAAACATAACTAATTGAACCAAATGATAATGACACAGGATCACCTCCTTTGGTTGAGCAGGCCCTGCTCTTCCTCCGGTGGGATCACCACACAGTAATTTAGATCAAATTTCTATTTTCATTCAAATTGGCCAAAATTGGCAAGTGAAACAAGAGTACTAAGTACCACAAAGTTACATTTTCTAGAAAAATATCGATTAACTTTAACCAAACCTAAGGATGGATATATATAGGAATATCCTTTATTTTTGAATTCAAACTACTGGCACTAGCTACCAATTATAGAGTGCAAAGGAAAATGAAAATCTATCTTGAAACTATCAAGAGAATCTTGCATTAATCTAGTTGTAGCAGTAGTTCCAGAATCGGTAGAGAGAGCCAATCGAGAATTATAGCAATTCGAGACTTTCAAGAGCGTGATTATAACAATGATGTTAAACAAAGAGTCTAATAGATACAACTTGACAGTCAACATTGAAGTTCCTGCATGAGATCCTCAAAGATATATTGCATTTATGATAATAGATGTTTCAATTTGTATAGCGATATCATTATTAACATAACTAAAAGATCAAATTTAATGTAAAACATCACATCCATTATATCCTTCAATTAGTCACATATAATATAAAACAAGCAAATGTTAACCATATTATCTCCTACCACAGTAGTTAATTAATATTATAATAAGTCTTTTAAGTTCATGAAAAGAGTAATAAAAATAGTATTTTTGAGGACTCATCAGTATTACCTTTTGATGCACATGTTTTTATACAAGGGAGAGAATAATTTTGGTAAAGATATGACATTGAAGAAGATGGAGGGTGATCTTGAATTTCCAGTCCAGTGTTGAACTCAAATTCTTCATAAAGATGATTTTAAATTTGACTATGTGGTGTTCCACAATGTTTTTTCTTCAAAACTGAGGAGATTCCTGATTCATGATCCACCAAGGATCCCCAAAGAGATATATGATTTTTTGAGGCCACTGGAGAGGAGGCTTGATTTGAAGATAGCTCATAATTGGGGGGACATCATTCCATACCCCAACACAACCATTTTCAAGGTATATGGCACAATTTTGAATCCTCATGTAATGCCAAGATATGTGCCATTGAGGATTGGATTCATTGAGATTATGAGACAGTTAGGGGCAGCACAAATGGTGCATCTATCAGAGAAACAAAAGAATAGTTCAGTATTCCTTGAATGGACAATATTTGTAGACTTTGTAATGGTCAAGGGAGGATGGAAGGAGTTCATAAATATTCTTGCACCATATAAATTGAAAACAATGTGCCCAAGGAACCATGACCCTGAGGGCTTCATTGTTTCCTTGAAGGAAAAGAATAGGAGTGGTTCCTTTGTTCACAAATTTTATTTTCCTTAAGATTTCATCAAGAATATATTTGATTTTCAACTCCAAGATGAAAGAAAGGCCATGTATCTTTCCTTCAACAAGATGATGGAAAAGGTTAGAAGTTCAAATACCAACTATGATCCTCTACCTAACATTAAGGGATAATTGAATAGAGTCATGTATGTGTTGCAAAATTCTGATAATGTATTGGGTTTTTTGAAGGAGGAACATACTATAATTGATAAGGGGAAATCAATGGAAGTTGAAGAGGATCCCACAAAAGCATTGGAGGATAGACCCCCGTATCATCCACCATGTAAAGTCAAAGTGTACTACAAGAAGGAGTTAATAAAAATGAAACAAACACTTCCAACCCCTACTACATCAGAGGGGTCAAGAGTATCTTTTCCAGTGAGGTCAACCCTATCTCCTCCTAAACAAGCTACCCCTATTATAATTAATATTGATTCACCCCAAAGAGGTCCATATCCATCATAGCAACCACCAACCATGAGGCAAAGGATTGAGGTAAGCAGGGTAGTTGATTACCCTAACACAAAGAGGATGGCATCTTCGTTACACCTAAGGAGATGCAACAAGGAATGTCTTCTCCCCTAAGGGAGGTTGAATCAAGTACTGCAGAAGGTAGACTTAAACTAGGAAAGTCTGATATAAGTAGTTTGAACAATGCAGATGATTTGAGATTGGAAGCTTGCAAGGAATTTATGGAAGATGACTCTTTTATTGAGACTAGCACATTCAAAGATTTTATGTGGAGGGCTAAGGCTCCATAATATGTGGAGTGTGGAAAAAGAAAGGATTCTTCATCAAGAAATTCTCAAGAGAATTATTCAAGAAAATGTAAGGTGGTGAGGAAGGAATTCCAAGGTATCATAGCTGAAGAAGGTGGAGCACTTGTTTAGAAAAGTAGTATATTATTGTTGCGTAAATGGGATATTGTTGATACAGTTGTGTTGGATACAATAAGGAGGCAAGAAATTCTTGTATTCCAAATAGATGAAGAGGCAAAATTGGCACTACAGGGGTCAACATTTAGGGAGGAATGGGATCTGTTGGCCCTTTTATCATTGTCTTTGGTTTCGAGGAAGCCAAGAGTTGTAGAACCAACTGATTTCAATGGGAAATTTATTATAAGGAGAGTTTCTAATACTCTAGCATTGGAAGCAGCCAAAATGACAATAAACATTTCTATATTCACTAAGGAAATAATGGAGAGTCTCACTAAAGATAGAGACTTACATATAGGAAAATATAATGAGATTATTGATGAGTACAAAAAGAGTCAGCAAAGGGTGGCTGAATTGGAAATAAAGTTAGCACTAATCAAGCAATATGTGGAAACATTAAGGACTCAAGGCCTATCTAGCTCAAGTCATGCTTCACCCACTTCTCCAATAGCACATCCTCAATCTCCTCCTCCTCCATGAGAATATTAATTTTAAATAATACAATACAACTTGGGCCAAGAACCACTTGTAGTTGAGGAGCCAAGCACATCTGATGCAACTCCATCAAATGAGCCCACCAAGGAGCAATTATTTTTGCAAATTGATGTGTATTTAAGAAATTATTTGCACAGGTTCAAGATGCCATGTATGAGAATAGTTCAAATATTTTTCATATTGTTTTGGAGGATTTGAATAAGAATATTCAAAGTAAATTAAACAATATTTATTCTAATTACTCTTTAAAGTTGCAAGCAATAAAGTTGTCTCAAAGAGGCAAGGATTTAGCTACCCCAATCCTGGACAATGGAATCCTAGGGTTTATAACTTGAATCTCATTGCATTTGGTTCAACACATCAGAAGGATGAGTATCCAAATATTGGACCAACTTACATATTCATTTATGAGATCAAAGAACAAAAGTTTCAAGGGTATGCTGCCCCTTTAGAGGTGAAAGTAAGAGAGTTGAAGGAAAAATTTGATGAGGAAGATTTGGTATTGTTTCCTAATATACAAAAAACATATGAGGAGGTAAAACCTCTATAGGGATGGAAGGACCAATCGGATACAACAATTTCCGCCCAAGAATCACTAATATGTGAGAATGTTAACAGTGATTTATTGAAGAACACTCTTGAGAATTTGTCTTTTACCATCACCTTCTTGGAAGATTTTGATAAAGAATCCAATTCAGTGATGGAAAAATATGCTCCATATAGAAAGAAGATGCATGAAATTATTGGATTTAATTGTCCTTCTGAAATAAAATATGAATTGTGGAAGAAGATATTCATTGATGAATTGGAGATATAGGAACAAGGATGGAGAACACATATACATGGTCGGGTATAGTGCAGCCCTGGCCTTGGAAATTGCAATGTATAAAAGATGTATTTCTCCAATTTCAAACTATAATAGGCAAATCTGATTGTTGGTGAATTGGGCAAGTGCTAGATGTTGAGTTGGATTTTGATCCACGTGGTTGTTTCTTTTCTGCATGCCTTTTAATTTGGTCTTCTAATAAAAGGAATAGTATTGCTGCAATGGTTTGAATACCACTCTCTTCAATAAAATACCTTTTGGAAGGCATAGGAATCTCTATCAGTTGAAAGGAAACCTTGTTTCAATCATGAATATTCTTTTAGTTTGTTGTAATCATTCCTCATGGAATGATCGATATAGGTTGTCAAACAAAAATGTAACATGTGTACCTTTTGGCTTGAAGCTTGTTTTCTCCCTTGTTTCTATAAAAGGGAATTCAGGACCATTTGTGTGGGTCTCTTGTTGAATTCTAGATCTGAGAAATGAAAATGTATGACACAAATAAAGTATGTTTTGAGTTTATATATTAGGGTTTAAGTCAAGCAAGCAAGTTTTGTCAATTGTATGGTTTTTAAGCATGCATGAATGAATAATGTTGGCCTTTGATTCTATTGTCTCTCCATCGATAATATTTCATATGAGTTATTAATGAAAAGCAGATCAATGATATTTCATTAATTTTCATTGTGCTTTGTAGTGAATTATGTTTTAATTTTGGCTTTGATTTAATGAATCAGTTAAAATACCTTGATTAAAACATGAGTTCATATGAATATTTAGTGGATTTTATAAGTATTCATAGAATCTAAGTATTTGATATGTGTGTTGTAATGCAATTACATAGAGATCATGGCTATTTGAAATTAAATCTAACTTATAGTTCAATTTATTGTGTTGTGACTCCTTACCCTAAGATAAGACACTAATCCCATGTGTTAGATAATTCCTTGTGGTTCTAGTGTTTCAATTTGAGAAAAAGATTTATAAAAAAGTTACAATTGATTTATTGTATGTGTAGTTGGTATTGTGTGGTATGCTCAGCTTTATGTGTTTAATCCTTTTAAGAAATTTCTAGTTTCTTGAAGTATTTCATCTATTTAGCATTTCAGTGGGAATGTATATTTTTATTATGCAATGTGTGATATAATTGTGTACAAAGATCATAGGATACACATTGTGGGATCACCCTCCTAGGTTCTGCAAAGCCTTAAGTATAGGAGGGAATCATTTTAGCTTCCTCTCATTCATTGCCCAATCATCTCCTAAGTATTCAAGAATTGAATTGGGAAAATTCATAGATGCTTGGTGAGATTTGCTTGGTTCTTGAAAAACAACCAAAAAATCTAAAACTCCAAAATTATGGGATTTAGAGCCAATTTTGGAACACTTCAAGGGAAAAAAATGCAAGATGTCCCATGGAAGATCACTAAGATTGGATACCAGTGATGGTTCATCAAAGGGGCACATGAAATGACAACATTTTGGTGATTTTAGTGGCATGGTTTCCTACTAATCATGGAGTCTATAGGTCTTATCAATCCATTGGGAATGGGTTCATGAGGGTAAGACTTCAATAGTTGGGCCTTCTCAGAGCAAAACAAAACATGTGCAACTGCACTTGGAGGAAGACATGGAAACTAAAAACATGCATCCCCTTAAGGAGAATGTAGGGTGCACGAAGTACTTCAAGGAAAGAAAAACATTTACAATATATACATGAAAATTTAAAAAATATTATAAATAAGGTTTGAGATGAATCACATTGACTGAGATTGGAAGAAACTCACAGTCCAACTTGGAAATATTGAATGCATTGGCTTCCTTGTAGCTAGTGATGATGTATGGACCACTCCAAATGACATCAAACTTAGAATTCCTATCAGCCTTGGCTCTATCACTATCCCATTTCAACACTAGATCTCCCTCTTGGAATGTCCTATGGATTTCCTTCTGGTCAAAATTTCTTTTGACCTATGCTTGATGTGCTTCTATGACTTGCATAGACTTGTTCCTTATCTCTTCTAGCTTCAAGAGTTTAGCCAACCTTACTTTCATAACATCATTTTCCTCTAACTCTAGCTAATGTGCCAACTCAAGGGAAGGTAACTGTAATGATAATGAAAACCTTGCTTTCCTTCTATAAACCAACATGAAAAGAGAGTTACCAATCACTCTTTTGGGAGTAATTCTATCAGCCAAAAGGGTTGTCTTCAACTTCCTATGCCAAACCCTTTGGTTGTCTTCAATTGCCCTCTTGATAATTCTGATCAAATTTTTTGTTTGATGACTCAACCAATCCACTACCCCAAGGATAGTAATTGGATAAGGTCTTCAAGTAAATTTCATGCTTCATTTCCTAATCAAGGATCTAAGCACTAGTAAACACTTTGGAATTATCAGAAATAATGGTGGAAGGAGTGTCAAATCTTGTAAAAATTCCATCAAGAAATTCTACAACTAAAGCATTAATGGAATCCTTCAAAGCAACTTCCTTTGTCCACCTTGTAAAGTAATCCATGGTTGTTAAAATCCACTTATGACCAACACTTGATGGTGAATTTATCATGCCAATAAAATCTAAACCCCACTATGTAAATGGATGATCAACTTGAATGGGGTGAAGAGGGAGGTAAATCAACCTTTGCTTTCCATAAAAGAAAGCACACATTTTACAATCTCTCACCCATTTGTGGGTGTCATTGATCTTTGTAGTAGTATTCCTTGCACAAAAATGGCCAATAATAACCAACCCTCGTGATCTTTATAGTAGTATTCCTTGCCAAAAAATGGCCACCTAAAGAGCCATCATGGAATTCATTTAGCAATCTATTGACTTTATTTGGCTCTATTCATCTTAATAAGACTCCATTGAAAATATTTCTGAAGAGCATGCCATCCACTATGACATAGGCGATGGACTATAATCTCAAATGTCTCCTTTTGGACCCATCTAGACCTATAGGATATTTTCCCTCTACTAAAAATGTAGTCATATCCTGCACCCAACTACTTTGTATGTTAGTATTTGGTGCTTGTTGTTGTTGTAACACAAGGGCAACCTATGAAGGAGTCTCAAAAGTTGAGACAAGATGCTCATATAACCCCTTACCTCTCACTAGCTTAGTTATCTTGATGTTAACATCATACTCCATCACCTTGGTGATCCATCCATCCCTTTTTTAATTAATATCCCTACTCAATAGGAAATCTTTAATGTTGACATAGTGCACAACTAGTTGTATCTTTTTATTAGACAACACATGTCTAAACTTTTTCAATGCTCTAATAGTATAAAGATCTTTCTTTTCAATGTAGCTATACTTGAATTCATAATATTTAAGCCCTTCACTAAAGAAAGTAATGAGTTGCCCCATATTTTCTTTATTTAGCCGAATTAGAATAGTTGATATACTTGATTCACCTCCAAAGGTATAAAGAATGAAATCCTTGTCATAGTTAGGATTGACAAGGGTAGAAGCTTTAGAAATTTCTTATTTGATAGCTTCAAAGCTATCTTTACCTTCTTTGGTCCACTTGAAGACCATATTTTTCTTAAGCATATAAGTAAGAGGCTTTAACAAAGTAGCAAGGTTTGGAATGAACCTCCTCAAAAAGTTAATTGTGCCTAATAAACTCTGTAATCCTTTCTTCTAACTAGGAATTTGGATGGCCAAGATAGATTTTATTCTTGCGGGATCATTGACGAAGCCATCCTTTGAAACAATGTGCCCAAGAAGCTTTCCTTGATTAGTGGAAAAGAGATGTTTATTTGGATTTAGGGAAATACCAAATTCCCTACATTTCTCAAATACTTTCTCAAGGTGAATAAAATGTCCACTTGGAAGCTTTGAAAACACCATGATATCATCCAAGTAGACCAAAATGTTTTGTCTAAACACACCTTGAAATGCCATATCCATGGCTCTCTCTCTGAAAAGTGGCACATGTGTTGGTTAGACAAAAAGGCATTTTATAATAAGAATAGGTACCCCACTTTGTAGTAAACATTGTCTTATGTTGATAAAATTATTGGACTAGAATCTAGTTATATCTTGAGTAACCATCCAAGAAAGAAAACCTTTCTAACCCAATGGCTCTTTGTAAAATTTTCTCCATGGAGGGAACGAGATAATGATCCTTTAGGGATGCTTTATTTAGATCTCTAAAATCTATAGTCTTATTTCCCCATTCTTTTTTCTAATAGCAACAAGATTTGCACCCATGAAGAATGCTTGATGGGAAAAATGATTCTACCCACAATCAATTTGGTCAACTCTTGTCTCATCAAAGATTCAATATTAGGATTTATAGGCCTTTGTTGTTTCCTTACAAGTTTGGCATCTAGATCTAATTCAATGGTATGCTGGAAAAATCTTGGGTCGAAACCCTTTAGGTCTTCTTAATTTCAAGAAACTACATCATTGTATCTATTGCAAATATCTATGAGATTATCATGTTCAGTAGTACAACATACCTTTCCCAAGTTTAGAGAATTTCCCTCTTAAATTTCTATTGGCTTGAAGTCATCCTTCTTTGTGGCTAAGTTCATATTTTTTTTTCTTTAATTGATCATCAGGGTTGAAAATACCTTCAAGGGTAATAAGGCCATTTGGTAGCTTTTTGCTACTCAGTTGCACAATCTGATCACCATACTAATTTTACAATTTAGATTGAGTTCTTTTAGAAAATTTTGTCTCATCTTGCAGAAAATTCACTATTTGTTGGTCATTGGAATAGACTTGATAGTGATCTTGATTATCCGAAATAGTAGGCCTCATGACAAGTTTGATATGTTGATAATTTTTACTTGCAATATGTGTTGGTATGTCAAAATGAGCACCAACTATTGTAAGTCTATCAACATGTTTATTCTAATCTCTCAAAATTGTTTAGATGTTAAAACATTCAAAGTCTTAAATTAAATCTCAAACCCTATGCTTGTAGGATTTGAGTAGATTATTTGTTGAGCTTTGAGTTTAGACTTGATGAACAACCAATTCACTGTCACTAAAAACCTATAACAATTTTATATTTCTTGTTTGTGCAAGTTGGAGACCTTGGATGTGTGTTTCATACTTAGCCACATTGTTAGTGAAAATAAATTGAAGCCTGAAAGAGAAATAATACTTTTCCCTACTCAAAGATGCTATCATAACACCAACACCATTTATGTTCCTAGAACCATCAAAAAAACATCTACAATAGTTCCCATACATCTTCTTAAGCTTTTATGAGATTGGGGATAGGGGCATTCTCCTCATGAATGCAATAGGTGCTAAGACCAGTCCCCTCTACCTCAACAATAGTTAATGGGTATAATTTAAAGCATTCCCCCATTAATCCTACAAATAGTCAAGTACCTCCTCTAAAGGATTTGTAGGATAATGAATATAACACTCTTCATTTTGATCACATAATGTATAGTTAATGTTTATTTGATTAGGAGTGTAAGGTTCCAAATGATCATTTTCTATGGGCTTAGATTTGATGGTTGCTTTAGTGTCGTATCTAGTTCTAAATAGCATGTTAAAACAATCAGCATATAAGTACCCACCTATCCTATTTTTGAAATCCCTAGACAAACAAATGGAAAAATGAGCAAGGAGGTGTATGATGGAAATATCTTGCAACACATCAGAGTCAAGGCATATATGCAAGGACAATTTTAAATTCTTAATTACTCCCATTGTATTGACAACAGTGCCATCCAATTGTATAACTTTTATAGCCACCTATTCATACTTGATTCCAAGCATGTTAGAAATCCCCTTAGGAATGACTAAACTAATTGCCCCTAATTCTATCATATCACTATGCACTATATGATTCCCAATAATTAAAGAAAGATAGAAGTGAGTTGGCTTACTAATTTTTCTTGAATTTCCTTCTTCTTTTTGGGCTGCACTAGGCTAATTGATGGAGTAGGTTTCTCTTTTTCTTGCACATCCTCCATTTGTTTATGTTCCTTTAAATCCTATTGTAGCAAATCCATTTTTGATGGGATAGATAGAGCCTCCCACATAGTAACATTCAGATTGTTTCTTCATTTGCTCTACTATGTTGAATGGAAGTTGCCTAGCTTTAGAAGGAACCTTTGGAACAAGGTCAACTCTTATTGCTTGTGTGATCTTAGGATGCTCCACCACTTGTTTAGGCCTATTAATAGGCTGATTTGATTGTGGAACCTATTTTGTTCTAATTTTTGGTCCAACATTTTGAGATGGTTGAAAAGATGATGGTTGTCCAACCATGGAAGAAGCACCACCCTCCATTTCTCTTTTCTTTGATCTTGTATTATGTGTTACTACATTGGTATTCACTTGATTTACACCATAGAAATATTCTTAACCCAAAATGAAAAATTAAGAGTCACCTCGTGCATGATTTTGATTATTAGCAGTTGTTTGGTTCATGCCAATTTTCTACTCTAAAGTAGAGGTCTCATTTTGAGCTACCAATGTTTGCACAAACTCACCATTTTGATTATGAGCTTGCTCACAAGGGTAACACAATTCCTGCTCTTGGGCTAGGTTATTTTGCATTGAAACCAAAACCTTAGATTTGTTGGTAGTAGGTGTATGCATGTTATTCAAAGGCTTAGTATGATTCCACTGATTTTGTCCTTGATAAAGTGACCTATTTTGCTAATAACCTTTATTTTGAGGGTAATAAGGCCTATTTTTTGAGTTTACTTCCTATCCAATGTTATCAACCTATTGTTCATATTCTAGAGCAAGGTTTCCCAATCTTCTAGAAGTGCAGCATCGATAGAAGGTTACCTTGTAGAAACCACTAGAATAGGAGCCACTAGAATATGGGCCATTGCTGGCTGTGAAGGAAACTCTAGAAATAAAGGCATTGGTGGCCTAGGAGCTATCATCCTAGCCTGAATTAAATAATTTTCTGCCCTTATGGAAACATCATATGCATTTGGTAAGGTAGAACCACCCATTGATTGAATCATAATAGTTGCATCCCTATTAAGAGCTCTCAAGAAATAAAGGAAAGCATGCTCAGAAGAATGTTTGACCAAGGTAGGGATTCTATCCCAAGTCTTCTAAAATCTGTAATTGAAATCACTCATGAATTCATGAGGTTATCTTTTAATTATGGTTAGATGTTTTACTAGGGAGCTTTTATCTTCAAAATGCTTGCATAACTTCTCCCATAATTAATCCTAGTTGTGAATGGATTTGGGTGGTAGTCCTCTATACCTCTGTAATGATTTACCTTCTAGGGAAGTTGAAAGAAACCTAACAACCACATTTTCTTTTGTTAAATCATGCACCAAGCATATGTTTTCCACATCTATGATATGTTCTACTAGAGTAGTAGACATTTCACCTGTAAAATGAGGAATAATTTTGAGGGAATTGACTGGTATATCATCCTTTTAGGCTAAAATTAAGGGGTTGTCACCGATAAAAGACATAAAAGGATGATTTCTACCCTTGTGGAAAAAAATATTATTTTTATGAGCAACAAGTGCCCTAGTTTGAAATAACCTACCCATAGGTGGTGTAGATTGAGCTTTAGGAGATGGAATTACACTCCTATTTCTTCTTATGGGTGACAACGATCATCTATTTCTTCTTTTAGAAGTAGAAAATGTGAGATTGATGTATTAGTAATTACCTCTATAAGATGCTCTTATTTGTATTCTTAGCATGAATGTGCAAGCCTGATCTTGAACCAAGAGACCTAGGTAGCAACAAGGTCACCAATTTGTATGTAGAGTCCTCCCTTACTTGCAAAGTCACCAAGTACTTTTTTGAGAGCCTCTTCAATGCTAGAATGTTGAGAGCAACACCATTCTCTCAACAAAATGAAATGAAATTTCTTGCTTGTCTGACTGGGCATGCCAAAAACTATTGTCACATAAAAATGCACCCTTTTGGACAAGAGTTCAATGTTCTAATGACACAATGGAAACAACCTCAAGGTTGTGGGGTCTTGCACAAATAAGGTTGAATCTCCAAAGAAGGTTACTTTCCTCTTCTAAACTAAGTCCAACTATGTTGGTCTAACCCAGCATAATGAAAACCCTATCACTAATCTAATCTAACAACTCATAAGGAAAAGAGAAAGAAATATAACATGAAAGTGAAAGGGAGGTGATACACCAAGATAGATATTTATTTCTCCTTTTCTTTAGATTGCACAAAATACCAACAAATCAATTAGAACAAGCATTTTGACATGAGGGTAAGAGATTTTTACTCAAACATGCAAGAAATACCTATGATAATAGTAATCTTTTAATTATATTAGGCATAAAATCCAACCTTTACAATGGTAGAATGTAAGATGCGGGTTCTGCAAAAGAAAACTGTGAGAGGATCCCAAAAGAAGAACCATGGATGTCATACATGCTATGGAAATCATGCCAAGAAGGACCTAGAGAAGGCATAGCTAACACGCCATCACCCATCCATGGATATTTGCAAAAAAAACTATGAAGATCCCCCATGAAATCCATGAAATAGGTATGGGGTGATCCCACAATAGTGGTTTCCAATTTTTGGCCAAACTGGACACTGAAATTATTAGTTTTAACTAAATCTTCACATTCGGGCACCTATAGTGGCTAAACCATGAGGAATTTGAAGATGATGCAAACTAGAGCCTCGTCACATTTTGTCTGTAGATTCTAAAAATATTTTTTTCAAAATTTTTGGAATCAGATTGCACCTTTTTTTCCATCTCCCACGAAAACTGGATTTTTTCAGAAAACAACATTTTTAAAAGTGACGCACACCGTATAACGTATAATTTTTTTTCCAAGAAGGATAAAATTATAATTCTTTCAAATTTAGATTTGTAACTCCGATATCTAGTGATTCCACTTGGTTAGATTGTTTTTTATTGAATATTTTTTCTTTAATCAAGTTTCGAAGTCAAAGAAATTACAATTCAAACATAGCGTGACCATATAACGCGTAACTTTTTTTATATATATCGAAATTCAATTTTTTTTTGTTGGATCAAGGACTTCAATATCTTGTGCACTCATATTTTTCAATTTTTTTTTTATAATCTACTATTTTTCCACGTGCAGAAAAGAGACCTTCATTTTTGGTGAAAAACCTATGTTTAATAAAACTAAAAAAAAATTGTAATAAAACAAAAACATATCAAAATTATATTCATTGGATAGATCATTCCAAGGACTACCTTATTCCAATTGGTTTTGTGAAGATTCTACCATTTTCATGTTCAAATTGAGCTTCGAAGTGAAAAAATCTGGAGTCTTTTTGTGTCAGAGCAAGGTGGGAAAAGTGGGGTTCGAGCGAACCCCCTTTCCACAATGTTGAAATGTGGATTTCACATGTAAAGGGGTTCACTTGAACCATAGTTTAAGTGAACCTCTTTGGGGTTCATTCAAACCTTGAGTTCGCTCGAACCCCTTAAAATGAATTTTTTTGACATGGGTGAGTTTTTTGGAAGTTTTCCTTCCTCACTCGAACTGTAAACCACTATTGTGGCTTCACCCTATGGGAATGGCCAGATATGATGAGAAGCATCAATAAATGGGCATGGTACCTACAAATCTACCAGGGGAAGTTGTATAAATGTAGTAATGCCATCCTTAAAGGCCAAAAGAAGAAAATTTGTTAGCTGGGAGTAGCTACGTATTAATGGTGTCACCTAGAAAAGAATGAAGAAACCATCACCAAGACCTAACCATGTTGAGGGGACCAACATATAGGTCGATCACCAATATGAACCTTTCCTCCCAATGAAGAGCCTTCATGGAATGTCAAAGAGAAAACAATTTTTGTCTCATTGATATCTCTTTGTCACTTTGATGTCATGCTCCTACCAAATTTCCTTTTTGTGCTTTACATTGTTGAAGAAAAACTAGCATATTAGACCAAGAAACACTAGGGTCTCACTAATATTTGTACTTATTTCTAATGCCACTGGAAAAATATGCGGACCCACAAAGGCATGTGTCACCTCAACATTCACCATCTGCCATCATCACCTTCCTATCGAGATGTTGAAGGGACCATCATCTAGGTCCCATCGATATTGATATGTCCTTCGAATGAAGAGATCTTGCCACTCATATGAATGTCGAAGGGACTACAAAACAACTCCCTCTGATATCGAATTGTCTCCTTGATACAACTCCATCTGAATATTGGAGGGAACACATTTCATCTCACTATGATAATTCATCTTTCTCTTCGAAGAGGAACCTTCAGAGATCGACCCTTGGAAGTCTGGTGTTTGAGCTTCAAAAGGATGAGATATCTCTTACTAAAGAAAGGTAAGAGATAAAGGGGAATGTCGATACCTGAAACCCAAAACCCTAACACTTAGTTAGATTTTGGAGTTAAGGCATTAGTGAGAAGGAAAATTGAAGGAGAAGATCGAAGAAGATAAAGGTTCAAAGATGATTTTAGAGGTCGGACCTTGGATCACCAAAGGTTGGAGGTCAGATCAAATCCTTACCTCTTACCTAAAGAAGGTAAGAGGTAAGAGGTAAGGGCAAAGGGCGAAGGGAAAAGGCCAATGAAGAAAGGGACAAAGAAAGAGGATATGGAAGAGGGAAAAGGGAGGACCAAAGGTCAAGGCTGAAAGGAGAAAGGCGATAAAGGAGATGAAGGATGCAAGAGAATAGAAGGGGGTGGAGGGAAGAGGGAGGACCAAATGCCAAAGATCAAAATGAGAATGGCAAGAAAGAAGATGAAGGATGTAGAAGCATGGAAGAGGGAGGAGGGAAGACCGACCTTCAAAGCCCAAAAATTTGACACTTAGACAAATTTTGAGAGAAGCCAATGCGAGCTTCGGTGGTCAGAGGTAAGGCTTAAGGCTTAGCTTAAGAGATTGATAGAAGGGAATGGGGAAGATTGAAGGCCAAAGGCCAATGGAAGAAAAGGAAAGGATATGGAGAAGGAGAAGGAGAAAGCAAGGAAGAAGGGGGTAAGAGACAATCTGAAACCCTAAAAATTTAGGACTTAGCCAATTTTGGAACACTTCAAGGGAAACACATGCAAGATGACCCATGGAAGATCACTCAAATCAGATATTAGTGATGGGTCATCAAACGGGGGCATGGAATAACAATTTTAAGGGAATAAAAATAAATAGGGTTGTCATAGATCTTAAAGATTTGATAATCTAAGACCAACATATCCTCCTCACTTACACTTGCATCCTCTTTCACTAAAACATTGTGACAAGTCGGTAAAATGTTGGGAGATGAACGTAGACTAGTTGAAGTGGTATCTAGGGAGGTTTCAATGGTCTCTTATTGTTGTGTTATGTGATTGTCATGATTACCCATGGTTGTGTCCTCTTGTTCAACAATGTCTTGTCCAATAAGATAGGTAGGAGGAGAGAAACAACTAGGATTCTCAAAACTCTCAGTAGTTGGTTCTTCTAGCAAAAAAATATCTTCTTCACAAATAAGAGAGATATTGGGAGAAGAACAAATATTGTTGTTATGATTTCCCAAGATTGTATTCTCTTTCACTAGACTAATCTCACTCATAGGAGGGATACTAGGAGAGGGATCAATTATGAACAAAAAAAAAGGGGAGATGACTTCATATTCATACGCACATAACAAAAATTTATTATAGTACTCAACAAGATCTGAAAATAGAACATGAAGTATTATAACCATAAATTTTTTCAATGAAAACATGATGTAATAATTGTCCTACAAATTTGAAATGCGATAATGATAGAGAAAACATGCAAAAGGATAATGCAATTTTTAGATTTAGAACATGATAATAGACTAATTATTCTAGAAACAAGGTGTTGTAAATGCAATTTTGAAATTAAGAAATGCAATCAATGAAGCAAATTAAGCTAGATATAATGAAATGAATGAAATAGAAGATCAAAAAAATGAAACAAACATTTGACAATAGAAAAAAGAAGCACAAAAATGTTTTTAATGTTGTAAAATAAATATTTTCACCTGATACAAGACTAAATCACCCAAATGGGAAAATGGGTCCCAATTAGGGTTTTCAGAAGGTTCAAATGCTGAAAAATAGTCAACACAAAACTCACAAAAATTTGGAAAAAACTACTTGTACAGGGACTAAATTGCCTAGATGGTTGAATGATTCTCATATTAGAGTTTTTACACCAAATTCAATAACTTCTGAGTTTATTCTAAGGTTTCTAACTTGTATTTAGACCTAATTGTTTGCAATTGCATAATTTCAATAAATTAAATGATTTGAGATACAAAAATGCAATCTATATGCACTTTTCACTAATGCAATGTTTACAATCCCTAAATGCAAATGAACTAATACAAGATCTAATGAAAAGTTAAGGTAAGCTAGATCTAGGATTGAAATGCACCCCAAATCAAATAAAAAGGGTTCAAACATCAGGTTCACTAAAATGAACATAAGGAAATAGGATGTTTTCCATCTTTTAGGAGATGGAACAATTAGGGGTCCTATTTCACTCTTAGTTCATTAAGAAACCAAGATCCCTCAACTAAGTGATCCAATTGAGGGAAGGATGGGTGAGAGAGTGGTTTCCTTAGGTGTGATTAAAAGGGGGTTCACCACTAAGAAAAATCTTAGAAAGAAGGAAATGAAAGCAAGATACAAATCTAGCTATATGACCTAGAAAATGAAACTCAAAACCAAAATAATAAACTGGGGATAAATAGAAAGTCACTTGGAAGGCTAGAGAAGTCCAAAACAAGGTCTACAACTCTAAAATTTTGAATTTTGATGTGTACTAGGACTCATATGCCAGACTGGGTGATTTAGTGCCAGTTTAGGGTTTCTAAGAAGAGTCTGTGATCTCCTAGTAATTGATCAAAATCTTTTGAAACCTAGTAAAATGCTTGTACCAAGACTCATATTCCCAGATTGTTGCAGAGTGTCCCTAAAAGGTGAAAAGTGTCCCAAGAGCAAAATTTTGAACTAAAACTTTGTAAACCTCTAAACATGGATTAAATAAGCTCTTTCCTAATGGTTTCATGTAAATAGGTTGGATATCTTGCTCTAGATCTGAGTTTCCATAAGCCTTGACAACTTTGACAATATTTGCAACTTTTTCATTTTGGTACTTTTGAAGGCTTCAAATCCACTTTTTCTTCAACCTATAAACCTGCAATCACACAAAGATGGAAAAAATGTTGTTTTATTAGGGAATGGGTGTTTTCCTTGGTCAAACCCCATTTTGGTAATCAAGCCTTAATGAGAAATGAAGCATGAATGGAATAAAACATGAAACATAAAATGAAACAATAGAACCTTGTTTGAAACCTAGTAGATAATTTGTAAACAAGAATGAAGTTGCCTCAATAGATGTAAATATTGATTATGATTCTTGATGAAATATAATGCCTTTGAATACTTGAATTTATCTTGAACAATACATCACAACATTAGCTCAAAACCACATGCATGATTCATCAAGCCTTTGACATGATAATGGATCTTGATTATT
This sequence comes from Sequoiadendron giganteum, assembly GCA_007115665.2. Taxonomy (NCBI): domain Eukaryota; kingdom Viridiplantae; phylum Streptophyta; class Pinopsida; order Cupressales; family Cupressaceae; genus Sequoiadendron; species Sequoiadendron giganteum. The sequence continues at coordinate 38,409,985 of VCHN02000014.1, forward strand.
GCAATAATCTTCTACAAATCTACCCTTGAATTCTCTTGAATGCTCTAGGTTTATGAGGAACTCTCTTTCTTGAAGATTCTTAGTGAAATAATGATTTGAAACCTTAGTTATATAGGCATTCCATCTAATTTATCATTTATTAGATCCCAATACTGACATTCAAAAAATTAGAATTGACAACCCTTATTTCTCACTCAAAACCCTAAAAAGGGGCCAAATGGGACTCATACACCCAATTTTGTATATGGGTCCCACCTAGGGGGACTCATAATCCCATGGTGGCATATGGGGGCCCCACCCTAGCTTTTTGGGTTGAGGAAATGTTAGGGGGTTAAATATTAATTGCATTTATTGAATATGTCAAGATTTCAATTGAAATAAACCTTGGGATACATAATAAAGGGTCCTAGGGGCTTAATAATTATTATCTAAAGGTCATGAATGCTAGAGAGCCTAGAGCTTAGTGTGAAGATGTAAATAAATATATTTTACAACATTAAATTAAAGAAAAATTAGGTCTATTTAGTTTAAAAGGGGCCTAAATTTAATGTAAATGCGTACAACACATTACAACACTAAATCAAGACAACATTAGGCTCAATTTAATATTTATTATTCTCAAATTAAGTATGAAAAAGGGATACTTTTTCCTACACTATATATATATATATATATAAAGGGATACATAATAAAGGGTCCTAGGGGCCTATTAATGATTATTTGAAGGTCATGAATGCAAGAGAGCCTAGAACTTAGTGTGAAGATGTAAATAAATGTATTTTACAACATTAAATTAAGGAAAAATTAGGTCTATTTAGTTTAAAAGGGGCCTAAACTTAATGTGAATGTGTACAAAAAATTACAACATTAAAATCAAGGAAACATTAGGCTCAATTCAATATTAATTATTCCCAAATTAAGTGTGAAAAAGGGATACTTTTCCCTACACTGCAATATATATACATATAATCATGCCTAATCCTAATAGTAGTGTAGACTTTTTTATAGTGAACTACAAGTCACATGTATCCCAAAATACATTATATGCATGATTACCTTTAATGATATGCATACATGCTTACAAAATCATGTGCTCTTGATTTATAACTAGGTGTTATTTGTGGTGCATATACAAATGGCTACATTTTTTAAGGAACATTCACCCAACATAATTATGTATTCTATTGTCAAATCAGAAAAAAACATCAAAACCAAGAGAATGAAACAAATATTATATATATATGGTCCCCAAAAGAACAAATATAAGAATGTTATGCATGTGCTAGTTTAAGCATGTCTACCAAAATTTGGCTTAAGAACTCACTAAATGCCAATGAATGAGGTTGCAAGCCAACCACTCCTTAATCTCCAACACTAAGACACTAATATGTGCCTAAGCTAACACATGTATTAATAATTTTTTAGGTCATGGAAATGACCTATGTTTGAAGGTACCTTCAAATGATGGTCCTTGGATGGACCTCTGCACCTTGGTCCTTAATTTTCCCTCATAATTTTTTGTTTTAAACCTTGGTTTGGACTAGAAAATGGAATCAACATGATAGGAGGTTGTTACAAGATCGTATCCCTTGGAGTAATCTTTCAAAAATTATAAGTTTGAATATATTGAGTTTGGTTAATATATTTATTTTCTAGTGAACATAAGTTTTTCACCCAACATTAAGGTCTCTATTCCACACATATGAAAATACAAAAATAAAGAGAACAATTATAAAGAATATTTATACACTATGTGTTGGTATCCATATTTCAACAATTTATTATTATCATTTAGATATATACATAAATAGTTATGTGATATGGAATAAACCTATATCTAAATTATTTTATTTTACTTTAACAATTAATAAAAAATAAAATATGCAACAAAAAAATAAGTCTTAAGAAAAATATTTGCACACTAGATATTAGTATTACTAATACATATTTTGGAACTTATAATTTTATCATTTTCTAGAAAATCGTTGTCAAATATGAAATAAACATCACTTTTTAAAAATATTAAATTAACTAGGACAAACAAGTTATTAAAACTTATGTAAAAAACCACAAATCATTTTTTAAAAATACATTTAGAATCTATAGATGCAACTTGAAAAACCATTACTTCACATCATCTTCAAAATTCAATGGCTTAGTTTCTATGGATGATAGAAGGTGAAAATTTGATTTAAAATGTTGATGTTAATGTTTCATTTTGATCAAAAAGTGGAATACACTATTATGCGATCAACCATTATAGAATTTCGAGCACAACCTAGATTCATTCTTAATTATGCCAAGCAAGCCATGTTGATCATTTAACAATAAGGATGCATGTTGATCAAATTGATTGTAGTCAAACATGGCTATAGTTGATAATTTGTCAAATAAATTTACAACTTGTCAATATTTTCAACATACTTTCTTCCTACATGTCATTAGCTTATTGTCATAAGAGCTATGTGTGGGTTTGTTTTTGGCTTTCTATCATGGGCACCAAATTACTAGTGCTTCCATGGCTACTTTAGTCAGGTTTGGGGCTTGAGTGCATAGTAGTTGAAGGGGAAGGTGTTGCTTCATGTAGAAATTGATGTGTTTACAAAAATAATATTTTGGCTCTAAAAATGTTCCTTCACATAAGATTTTTCATTCCTATTTAAGTAATTTTACAAATGATAAATAACTTGTAATACGTTCTTTAAAGAATGTAAACAGATTAATTTTTTTATACAATTGAATGTCAATTCATTTGCTAATTTGACTTCATGTAAAAATTAATATACATACAAAATAATATTTTTTACTCTAAGATTTTACTTTCTCATTTAATAATCTAAGAAAAGATGAATATATTTTGCTACAATCTCGTTGGAAAATGCAAATGGATTAGATTTGTATTCATATATTTGTATTACCTTAATGATGACATTCGTGATAGACATCAAGGCACATGCAATTGTGATAAGAAGATATTTTTTTGTGTTGCCACTTAAATCATTTCAAGAATCCTTGATTTTCATGAAATATAAGTAGTTTGTTGCAGATGTTCATTATTTTATTGAATTACTCAATGAAGCTAAAGGCAGAAAGTGGGGCCTACATGACCTGCTCCCATTCATTAAAGGTAGACTAAAATAGTATTCAAAGAGAGACTACATAAAAATCTTTAGGGTCTACGGGACCTGCTCTCATCCTCCACATTTCTCACGCGGCACAGCCGTTGTCGTTTGCCACACGCTAAGGTAGGACAGACGCCAGTAAACATACATTCGGGATCGTTGTTCAACGGTCAATTTACAATGATGTCTACTTTATGACTTCTAGAGCCCGTCCATTGAAAGCACCGAAAGCAACGGCCGTATAGCAATGAAGTAGTTAGCAAGACTCGATTGACGCACAATAAGGTCCCAAACATGAAGATTCAATGGCTTGGCTCATAGCTGTGGAAGTCTTGCTTTAACCTATTGAATCATGTATTTGATGGATCCTCTTAGTAAAGCCCCAGGTCCTCTACTTTGCACCGAGGAGGGTTTGGCCAAACGAGGAAGTAAATAAACATTGTTAAGACTGTTAGGTACTCGGCTTAAAGATGGAGTGGGAATTTCCCATGAATATCGATTAATAAATAACATTTTTTATTTATTAATCTCACTTTCATTCTTCTTACATATATAATTGGAAGGTAACTTTTGATTCAAAATATTCAATCATTATCCACTTCTTTTAAGTTAATTATTTAAGAGGTAATGTGTTTCTTAAGTAACATATTTGGAGCTCCTATTATAGTTAGGGAGATTTAGATATAAAACTAAAACAATAAAATATCAAACCCTAACAAGCACAATAGAGTACAAGCAAGCATGAAAATCAAATGCAAACCGATCTCTATGCTAAACTTGATTGATCTCCATTGCTCTTCTCAACTTCGCAAGAGAATGCAAGATTTTGAGGGATTGTTGATGGAGGAATGTTGGTTGCTCACTATTGCAACACCATAAAATTAAGATGTAAATGATAGAGGAAAAATAGATAGATGAAATATGATGGATGAAATATTTTAGAGATAATTCGACAGAGAAAGGGTACTTGAAAACTCATCTATGCAAATAGATTGGTTGTGGATTAATTTATAGGTGAATATGGGAGGATGTAAGGATAAAACTTTCCTTTTTGTGAGCAGTAGTGGAATTAGAAAGTTGATTGTGCAACTTGGGAGAAGAAATGGAAGATGGATCAAGTTAACTAAAGGGGAGAATGGAAATGGGATCAAGTTAACTTATGGGATGATTTGGAAAGTGACGAAGTCATCTTGAGAGATGATTTAGAAAGTCAATCAAGTCATTTAGGGAAATTATTTAGAATTATTTAAATTATAAGATGTGAGAGGATTAAGATTAATTTAAATAAATATTTAATTTATTTAAATTATTTGGGGAATGTGGATTAATTAATTAAATAAAATTTATTTAATTAATTGGTTAAAGGATAAATGGATTAATTAAATAAATATGATGAATATGTGAGGTTTAGAATAAAATGTGTTGTAAGATGTCAAAAATGATGTCAAAAGTGAATGTCAAAAAATTTGGTCAATTTTAGGTGACTACACGTACCACAGATTATGTGGATCTTCCTTGGACACCTCTCTTGTTAACAAATTACCAATGAAGATAGAATCCCTAATTCGAGAGAACTCATTATGGCTAATCTCTAATGGTAATTTATGGATTCAAAAAATAGTGGTCTTCTATATGGTGTCATATCCTATAGACACCATATGTGTGGTTATTAACCATTCTCTACCTACATGCAAAGATCGATGGCCAAGCACTTAAGATCTCTAATCTATTGACATATCTCCTTGTATCACTTGAAGCAAATTGAGCTCTTCTTCTTTTTTGTCTTGCACCAAAATAGTTATGTTAATTCTAAGATATCCTATATACATATTAACTCAAAAAGCATGAACACTTTCATATTGAAGAATCAATATCTATATGTAACTAAGGGTAAATTTAGGTTAGCATGATTAGATCATAAACAAAATCAAACCCAAAGCAAATAATGAAGCAAAAAGGAGGAAACAACAAGAAAACAAGGAAATATCTCACCATATGTCTTCAACCTCCATGATTGACCTCCATTACACCTTCTCTATTTGCTGCAATATGTAGTATACCCTCAAATTTTGTGCAAGAAACAATGACTATACCTAGACTAAAGAAAATGTTGAAGGATTTGAAGGAAATGCAAGTAAAAACTAAGCTCTACAATGCAATACAAAAATCTGCAAAATGACAAGGTTAGCCAAAATTACAAGAAGTATGCAAGTATGCCAAAAACTTGAGAGATTAAGAGATGAAGTCAAGAGATGGTAAACTGAGAGTAAAGTTGTCATTTTATAGAAATGTCAATTTTAGATGGAGGGACAGGATTGAAAGACAACAAAAGCCCTAAGATCAATGACTATGAATGCATGTGACAATCCCTAATTAGGGTTAGGGAAACAATTCAAAGTGAATGGCCAAGATTTGATTCTAAGATAATCAAATCAAAGGTTAGAATTGTATGTGACAAGAAGAGGTGGCACAAAAAAAAGAGGAAAGTGAGAAATAGAAATAGAAATTTAAAATTAATTCCCACAAGAGGTGATGTGGACCTTCCAAATTAAAAATTACTTTAATTTGAAAGTGGTGGGTCCATGTGACAATAAATAGTAATTTAAAATTATTATTTACTAGAAAAAGGGAAATTCAAATCATTTTATTTAAATTTTGGAGGAGAATTAAATGAGACAATTAAATAATTGATTTTAATTATTTAATTGTGGAGGAAATGAACCAATAATTAAATAAATTATGGAGGATTTATTTAATTATGAGAAGACATTATAATTAGAGACATATTTAAATAAATAAATAAAGGTTATTTATTTAAATATTCAAAAGGGAATAATGGGTTAATTAAATAAATTAAATGATTTATTTAATTAAATAGGACATTATATATTAGTGGCGTATTTAAATAACTAAATATGATTTATTTATTTAAATAGCCAGGAAGAATAGAAGATATGAATTAATTAAATAATTGAGAATTATTTAATTAATAGTTGAATTTAGATAGAAGGATATAGTCAAATATTTTAACTATGCTTTAGAAGAATTATGGAGAAAATTAAGTTCGCAGGCCTAGGTCAATTTTATGTGTTTACATTTTGCCTCTCTTTGTCATAATGCAGTCTATCACGTTATGGCAAAGAAAAAGAGTCAAAAATATGCCCTAGTAAAGGTACGGAGTCACTATGCCCCCCTCGGGAAATTCTATGAATTTTGGCTGAAGGTCAAAAAAATTTGAAAAATGTTCTGACAAGAAAATTTGCAGGTGATAAAATCAATGGAACAAGCGGTTTCGAAATCAGATGACACTAAGGCAGCATAAAGCCTAGTGAAAGGTTGTCAAATGAGCCTCTAGTAATAAAATTTTCAAGAAAAGCCCACTTTGACCCTATAAATAGGTTGAAAAATGGGTAAAATTTAATTCATTTTTTCTTTCACACTTGCAAATTTAGAGAGCGAAGAGCGAAGAGACCATGCACATCGATGGTGATTCCTATTACCAAGCACCATAGATACATCGTAAGGACCTTCAGATGGATAGAAGATGTGGACCCCGCAATATGTACCTCAGACCCACTTTGTCACTTTATCATTTTTCGTGCATTTTCTAGAGTTTTAAGAAGGTCATCGAATGTTCTACGACGCAAATGCAGTCGTGTTAGTCGCATTCGTAGTCACGTTCGACACATTTGATGTGTCATGATGCAAACACAACCATCACATGAGGTATGCAATTTAGCTCAATGCATTTCCCAATTATCACAATGCATTGACTGATTTGTAGCACAAATGATAAATACTGCTACACATTAGCAAGATTGTGATGCATGCGCGAGGTGTAGTGTCACATTCATTTTAAAATGACACATTTGATTATGGAGCAATGCAACTTTTGTAGAAGGATGCATTTGTGAATTAAAACAACACAAGTGCCATAGTGCAACACAAGTGATGTACACAATGACACAACCACAAAACCGTGACGCAAATGAAGTCAACGCGACACATTTAAATTTGATTGGGTTGACTAGAGTTGACTTAGTTTAGGCTGACTTTTTTCTTATGCTTAGTTAGATAGATGGTAAGAATGATATTAAATAATGTGCTAATACTTCATTTCTACATTTTTGTAGAGACAGTTACCACCGATCTATACATGAGAGTTCAGACCTTCGGACAACAACTATCGGACTGAGAGTGGAGGCGACTGATGTGGATGGGGTTATATTATGTCACCTATATGCCCATTATCTGGGCTAATAGGGGGCTACTAACAACACTCTGCAAGAGATGGCACTTGAAGATCTGTTCCTTCCACCTGTCGACGAGAGAGGCCACCATTACCCTAGAGGACGTGTATAGGATTCTACATATTCCTATTAGAGGAGAGCAAGTAGTGTATGATCAACACCATGGTGTGTAGACCATGACAGAGATATATGAGGCAGATGATGGTGTGGGTCTTGGTGTTGACAGTTATGAGATTTAGTGGGATTACCTAGCAGAGCACTACCCATGGTGGGATGCCATTTTGTGCACCTTGATTGCAAGGGTCCTGATTCAAAATTGTCGGGGACATGGGTTCCCGATTGGATGGGGAGATGTCCTGGTATGGATGCAGTGGGACAGGATAGTCTTTGTCAGGGGGGTTTGTATACTGGGTATGCTATATCATCAGCTTCATGAGGTAGCCTACAAGGGTGGGAGCAACATTAGCAACGGTACGACACTACTTATGATCTGGGCTTGGGAGCATATTCCCATCTTTCGGCTACCTATTCAGAGGCCATATCTAGTCGACAGTATGCCAAATGTGTATTTGTATGCAGGGGCTCTGTAATAGACAAGTCAGAGAGACATGATTCTTGTGACATAGGATTGATATGATGACAACCTTTACTTGGAGGTTGTACAAATATTGTGCATAGTGGGACGGTGAGGGGGACCATTTGTTAGTTTGTAGACAGTTTCGATATTTGATTGGTTAGATAGTAGAGTCCTAGTTGATTATAGAGATGTGCCCACCGCAACGGGTACTTCATCAGTTTTGAGAGCAGCAGGGTGTGCCTATGGGTACCATAGAGTATGCATGATCATCTAGAGAGCCTGCATGGGGTCCTACTACATCAATGTCATTTGTAGAGTAGAAGATAGATGGGTTGGTGGCACAACCATGGGGTTGGAGTGGGGGTCCTGTAGATCCAAGGATGACTGCTGATTTTGACTTGTGGTGGCAGGAACATCAACCGATTCCCTGGACAGATCATGATGGGCCAACACTTGTGGATCGTATATCAGTTATACCATAGGTTCAACGAGGAGTCCAAGGAGGTAGAGGCAAAGGCATAGATGGAGGTCTAGGAGATGGGGGGAGAGGAGATGATGGAGGAGACAGAGGAGATGGTGGGGGTGATGGGAGGAGGATGAGAGGAGGGGATGGAGGGAGGCATGACAGGAGAGTGAGGCAACGAGTTGAGAGAGAAACCTTAGATGTTATTCCTAAGGTACCAAAGGAGGAGGAGAGAGATGACGGAGAGGGGAGACAAGAGGCAAAGATGGAGGGCAGACAAGAGGAGGCCCGAGTAGAGGTGGAGGTAGAGGTGGTGCATCCAAAGGTAGAGGTTCAACTAGAGGGAGAGATGCCATGAGAGGAGGACGTTCGTGTAGAGCATTAGGTCCTAGATGTTGGCGGGGAGGAGAAGGTTGCCAGAGGGGCTGAAACTGGTGATGACAAGGATGAGCCAAATGTCGATAGAGAGATGGATGAGGCCGAGAGGCAACTCAGGGAGATGATGATAGATGGGGAGGATGAGGGATAAATTCCACTGATTTTACCCCAGGATGCCACAGTGGACTAGAGGTTGGTAGACCTCCAAAGTAGATTAGATACTGCCTTGTCACAAAACAAGGCATTATTAGCAGAGCTTGAGGTGGTGCAAGTGGAGAGGGGCCAAGTTGTGATCAGATAGTAGGATTCAAAGAGGTGGGTGAAGGATTTTGTTGAGTTATGCATAGGACCCATAGGGGACATGGCTCGAGAGTTAGCCAAGATGAGTGAGAGTAGAGGCTGATACAAGGTTCTTTATGAGAAAGTTGTACCACTTGAGAGACATGATCCAAGGCTATCTAGGTCATACAGCAAGACAGGCAGTGGCATTCAGACCCATAGTAGCAGCAAGACTCATAGTAGTGCTTGCAGGTCCACATCATTAAGGAAATCATCTAGGCATAGGTCACATCAGAGCCACAAGCATTCATTAGGACATAGGTCCAGCCACAACCAACACAGTCATAGCCATCACAGTCAACATAGCCAGCCTCTTCGGGTGATTGATCCATCAGCCTCCCAGAGTCAGGCTACTTCACTAGTACATATTACAATTGTGTTCATGAGTGAGAGATGGTCACCACACTCCTCGCCTCCCCAAGATGGAGAGGGCACAATGTAGAGCATGCAATTTTATTGTTATGATGAGACACTTTATATATTAACTTTTGAGCCTGCGAGCTCTATTTTTTTGAGATTCCTTTAGACCTTTGTAGACATGGAAAATGTGGACAAGTGGCCTTATCTCATTGGTTGGTCTTTTGTCCCACATTCATCCAATTCCACTCTCTCTTCCATTTTGGAAATCTATAAATGATAGACCCTTCCTCTCATTCTATCATCCACAATCTCATGCAAAGTGACTCTCTTCACATTGAGAGCTAATTTTGTCCATTCCTCTTCAAGTGTTCATCACTTTTACAATTCCATAGCTAGGTTATGTCAAAATCTCACCAAGGTGGATCAATCTTCATCAAAATCAATAATCTTACAAAGGAGTTGGGAAAGGGCTGATTTTGACACACCAATCGACACCAATTCCCCTATGGTATCAAGAGTTTGCATTTGTTTAAATTAGGATTTCATTGGATTTTTATGCTTGTTCTTCATTTTTCCTATTTTGAACTTGTGTAAATGGATTTGATGGGGAATCCTTCATTCTTGCTTGCATATGAACTAATATTGTGATTTTTTGTTGTGTTTGTGCAGGTATAGGATAGGGGTTCACATTTTGGCGCTAGAAGGAGGGAAAATATCAAGAATTTCATCATGTTTTTGTGAAAATTCCGTGGTTTTTAACATTTTTTGTTTGCACACAGTAAAGTGGGCCATTGACAGTTCATGCAGTGTTGTATTGCACCACTTTCAGAGGCACGACGTTGTATTGCACCACACTTTCCTTAAACTGTGCCACACTTATTTCCCACGTCAGAATTTTAAATCTCCAAAACTTATCGCAGATCTGTGAGTCCAAACTGCGTTGCTGTATTGCACCGCTTAGAGAGATGTGACGCTATATGAAACTGCACCTATTATAAACTGTGCCACATTCACTTTCCCACTCAAGAAATTCAAAATTTTAAACTTTGTCATGAATTCTCAAACTGCAAACTGCACCACGTGACCAAATTCCACCATAAACAAGCTCTTTGTTTCCTAAAGAGCATTGCACCCAGTCAAAGTGCGACGCTATATAGCGCCACATCATTTCCAAACTGTGCTGCTAGATGACAATGGATAATTCAAATTTTATTTTTTCCTTTTCTAACACGTGCCTTTTAATTTTTGGTCTTTTGGTGTTTTGACTTATTTATTGACTCTGCATTTTCTGGTTTCTGTCATTTTACAGGAAAAATCAAGGAAGGAAGCAAAATAGGAGGTTCCATTATGGCATCATTTTCATCATATACAAAGTGTTTTTAAACACTATAGTGTTGTTTAACACTTTTAGAGGATCTTTAATCCTGTTTTAAAATGAATTTGTTATCTTTCATACCTTAGGAAACAATAAATTTCCTTTGGGTTTTAAAAAGAACAACAACATATTTTCTTTTCAAAGTTTACAAAAAGCTTAAAAAGAACCTTAGAGACAATTCACTAGATTTGGTTAAGGTTTAATAATTGAACAAAAAAAATATCACACTTCAAAGTTTGGTGCTTAAAAATAACTCATTTATTGCTTTGAGGATTAAAATGAACATGTGTATTAAATGTTTTGTAATCCTTTTCACAAAATAATATCATCTAAAAGACATATGTGCTTATATCATGCCTCACGGTGATCTTGAGAATCAAAAGTCTTTTTGTGATATTAAGTTGTCAAAAAGATTACCTCCACATTTCATTTGGGTTTTAAAATTGAAAAAACTTGTCTAGTGTGAGAAAAAGACATTGTGAGTGTTCTCTCTTTGTTCACGCAAACAAAGATGATTGAACTATGAATACACTTACTTGCTATTGTGTACCTTTAGAGGGCTTGCCTTAGTGGGAAAAAGTACTCACCCCAAGGGAACAAATCAAGCGGTAATGGGCTAAAACCAAGCTCTTCCAAACCGCTATATAAATTTGTGTTCACGGTGAAAGCCATGGACAATGGGAAGTGGTGCATGATAACTCTCCCCCAGCATCTTTATGATGTGTAATGCTCTTGTTGTAAGGTTTGGTAGATCTCTCATAAGGATTTTATCATTGCACCCCCTAAACTAGATGCCATTACTAAAAAATTTTGTTTAGAAGCCAAAAATACCTTATATTTGTTGGTGCAAGAGGTCATGTCCTCTAAAGCCACCCCACGAATACATGTGGTTCTGTTGTAGAGATGAAAACTATGCCATGGGAGATTCATGGGTACTAATTATTGGTTGACCCGCGAAGCGAGTGCACTATAAGGGATATCATCCGCACTGAATATGCACAACTGGATTTATCCAAGTGGGATCCCAACGAATATTGCCTTTTCATCCTAGGGTTGTACATGTGCTTGGAATCAAAACACATTGCTTGGTCCTCAAAAAATTTGAAAATGGACATTCACAAAAAGCTTCAAATTTCAAACACTTTGGAGGAAACAAATACCTTTGACGAATTCAAGTGCTATTGCTTACCCTAGGGATTCAATCCTTAGAGGTTTCTAAGTGCTTGGGTTTAATCATTATCTATTTTCACTAAATTCAACCTAGGGAATTGTACTCTTGAAACCTTGATTTTAACATAATGGACATTGTGGAATGAAAAGGGATTAAGACAGACATTTAGTTTAAAATCATAATCAAGAAAGTGCTTTTGGTAAAAGGAATTCATTAAACAAAGATACGAACAATTGGACCTCACACATGTGTTTTCACAAATGATTTCCCGCAAGGTCAAAATCCAAAAACCAAGATTCAAGAAGATTAGCCTTAAAGCTCGTGAGGAGCGTCTCAAAATTCTTTTTGAAGTTAGAGAAATATTGGTGTATAATTTCTACAAGAAAGCTTCAAAGAACAATCCAAATTTGTATGAATTCTATTGTCAACAAAATCCAACTCTTTTCCAAAAAAATTCCTTTCTCACATAGGAAGTATGGCATGTTCTTCAATACTGAGGTCTTGTAAGAAAGAGTCTTGTCTAGGTCAAGTTTATGGTCAAAATCCTCACTCTCATCCATTCCTTCATCAAAATAAAATCTCATTTCACCAACAAACTTTTGAGAGCTTTGAAACATCATATATGCTAAACTTAAAGGAAAAATCATCATTATATTTGACTTAATACACCTAGTCAAATTATCAACCCTCTTGAACAAATTTACCTTTAGGATAACACAACTTCCTAAGGTCTACTAGTTCACAATCATTTTGATTGGCTTAACACACTTAGCCAATTCATTCTCTTGAGCAAGTCTTCTCTAGGATAACACTACTTCCTAGGGTCTACAAGTTCACCATCATCTTGTTTGGCTTAACACATCTAGTCAAACTAATAAAATCAATCCAAGCCTTAAAAGTTTAGCATCACCCCTAAGATTTCTTCAAGAGTTTCACTCATCTGCACCATTCATCCTCTATTTATCTCATCATCAAATTTTGATCCATAGACCTTCCTAGTTCTCCTCTCTTTTTGTGCCTGAGATTAAGATCAAACGATCTCTATTTTATGGTCCAAACAAGATCACAACACAAGAGGAACATGGAAAACACCAAAGAAACATCAACTTATAGTGACTTAAGTCAAGTAATCTCTGAAGTAAACCTTGCGGGATCAAGCAATCCCCCAAATGGATCTTCTCTATCATCAAAAAATCCTCAAGAGGAAGGCTATGAAGAGGAAATCATCAACAAGGACTTGGGAATGACACAAAGGGAAATAACCGAAATGATTCAGAATCCAGAGAATCATAGAATTGTCCTTTCCATGCTTAAAATTAATCCTTCTCTATACATACGCACATTAACGGAAGAAGGGACCTAGTTCCCCCCTAACCTTGACGTAAGCACCAGTGTAGAAAGGTCTTTTGCAAGCACTTTCCCAATGTCAATTCCAAAAATCGCTCAAGAAATTCCCCAAACCATATCAACAATCACACCAACCTCACCAATTGTTAACAAGGGAAGCGCCATGTTTTATGAATTACAAAAGCATCGCCTTGTAAACAATAGAGAGGTAAATTTCAGCACCACACCAGATAAATCCATCCCCATGAATCCATCACACCTGCATGTCCCTCTCACTTTCCAAAATCATGCAGACTCATCATCATTCCATGCAACGCCAACCTATTCACTAAACATACAAACTTATCTCCCCCTATTTTTGCAAGGAGAAGGTAGTTTGTTCTGAACAGGGGGAGTCATCAACTCGTTCTCATCACCACTCTTCAAAGGGAACATACCATATTTACCTCCATTACCACTCACATCCGTATCACCCCTTGGGTTGGGTCTTCCCCCCCTACCCACCGCTAGTTTCTCAAATCAAGGCAATCCGAGCATCACATCAAATCCTCTCCTTTTGTCGGTAGCATCGCAACAATAGGTGACAACCATTCAAGACAACACAATCAATACATCAATCGGTTCCCAAATCCCTCAAAACATACCTTCCCAGGGACCGAGCGTCTCAACCACACCACCAACAACCCAAGTCCCAGCTACCAACACCACCCCTCTGTCTGCCACACTGGTTAGCACTATCCCTAATCCACCACCAATCCCACCAAAAGCTAGAACATTGAACTCATTCATCACCATGATACAGGTAGTCCAAAAGGCCAACCACCAAAAGGTACTCCAACAAGCGCAAGCACAACAAGCTATCCAACAAGCTGCACAAGCTACACACGCATAACTACAAGCACAAGCTCAAGCCCAACATCAAGCTCAACAAGCACAAGCACAATACCGAGCACAACTGCAAGCAATTCACCAGCAAGCATACAAACAAGCCCTGTAGGATTTTCAGGCATAACAACAAGCTAAAAAACAAGTTTTGTTGGTGCAACAACAGCTAGACCAACAACAAGATTTGTTGGTGCAACAACTAGACCAACAACAAGCCTTATGGGAACAACAGTAGCAGGACCAACAACAAGCATTGTTGGAACAACAACAACAAGATCAACAAAAAACGTTGTTGACACAAATGCAGGCATATCAACAGGCCTTAAACACACATCAGAGCTTGCAGAAAAATCCCACCACAACCCCTCTCATCAATCGAACCCTGCCAACACCCCAAAACAAATTCATCCCACCTCCTGATCCACAAAATGATGTTGCAACACAAATCAAACTGCTCTCACAACAAGTGCTAGACCTCGAGTTAGGGAAAACAACTAGAATGCTGGGGAATTTGTGCCCCTATCCCTTTGATAGAAGTCTCACAATGGTACCATTCCCAAAGGGATTCGAGATCCCCAAATTCGATAAGTATAATGGAATGGGAAACCCTGAAAATCATGTCAGGGAATTTCAAGTGCATTGCAAGGAGGTCGCATTTGATGACACATATCTAATGTGACTTTACCCCAAAAGTCTGACTGGTCCTACCATGGAATGGTTTTCTCGCTTACCCATAGGCATTAAAACATTCTAGGAAATTGTGGAAGCATTCCTTAAAAATTATGCATTGAACATGGGTGCAGACGTTAGTTTGGAGGAACTATCAATGCTTAAACAAAGAAAAGGAGAGCTCTTCGCATCCTTCTTGCAATGATGGCGATCCAAGGCCAATCAAAGCAAGTAGACTATGCCAGAAGAACAACAAGTTTGCACAATCATATCCAATCTAGATGAAAACTTGGCATTCTACTTAAAAATGAAATGCATCACAACGTATGATCAGTTTATCCCAAAGGCAATCAATATCGAAAGAGCACTTACTGCCTAAGGAAGCACATCAACATTTCCTGCACAAAAGGATAACCACCCACCCACCAATTATAATGATAAACCTCGCACGTGGTCAAGGAACAAAACCATCACAAATGACATAGTGGTTGATGCTAAGGTGGTCATCAGTTCCCCTAAGTAGAACATCTAGACCCATCACCAGCCACATAATCACAATCACAATAATGTGCAAGATAATATGGTGGCACAACCACAACCGCTTCCTAGCAATCAAATCAACAATTTGAATAATCAAGGAGGACCACCTCCCCGAAACAAATTTCCTCCCAAGCCAAAGTTCATGGCCCTTGGAGAATCAATTGAATCCATAATAAAGAAGTTGGTCAACGAAAACCTCATCAAAGTTTTCAACTCTGAGTAATACACAGAACCCATGATGAAAACACCATGGTACAATGAAAATCTCCTTTGTGATTTTCAAAAAATCAAAGGACACACAACTGCAAATTGTATGAGGCTGAAAAACATCATTCAGGACCTTATTGAGGAAAAGATCATAAACGTCGAACAACCAACTAGGAATCAAGACCTCAAGATATACATAAATCTGATGCCAAATCATAATCAAGGGAATAATCAAGGAAACAACAAAGGGAAGCAAAATTATGCTAGCGTAAACCTTGTATATGAAGACATTGTCGCATGTGTGGATGAAATGGTAACTATCATTAATGTTAAAGGAGCCAACACCAATTGTGGAGTCACCACACATGGAAAAAATGTTACTATTGTAGGGGCATCACATCCATCTAAGACCCCCATTTCAAATACAATCCGTTCCCTTTGATTACAACATCATCGACTAGCTAAAGAGAACCCCCGCCCAAATCTCCATCATGGAATTATTGAAAATTTCTGCCACCCATAGGAAAATATTTGATGAAGCATTAACTACATCCACCATCTCCACCACCCTTAATACAGATCAATTCCAAGCTATGGTTGGTAACATCGTTACCCCAAATCTCCTCACATTCTCTGATCAAGATTTTCCTGCCCAACCATCTCACAATCGTGCACTTCACCTGGAAGTGCGCGTTCACAAAAAGAAAGTCAAAAGGGTCCTAGTGAATGGAGGTGCAGGCCTCCACATCCGTTTGCTCAAACTCATAAAGAACTTGGGATTCTCTAAGGATTCCTTTGATAAGAACAAAGGCATCAACATAAGAGCGTATGATGATCAAGAAAGAGTATCCCAGGGCACTATCAAAATACCAATCCAAGTAGGACCAGCAACCATGGAGACCACTTGTCAAGTACTTGATCTCGACCTACCATACAACATCCTCCTAGGATGTCCATGGATCCATGGAATGAAGGCAGTCGCCTCAACATTCCATCAATGCATCAAATTCCTATACCAGAATGAGGAGGTCATAATACATGGTGATCCAAAACCATTTTCCTATTGAAAAAACTTGGAAGCTAATTTTTATAAAATCCCCCAAGTCCCAAAAAATGATGAAGGCCCATCCACTTCATACATAGAGCCATCTAACCTTTCCTCCACTTCTACAAAAAAATACAACCACCATCCTTGATATATCTGACATCAAACATATGATCCAGGATAGTGGATGCGGAGATTATAGAATGAGAAAAAATATTTTTTTTGTAGGAGAGTTACCACAATCTCCTAGATCGCATGGACAACCTCTATCAGTTGACACACTTGTCCACACCTTTAGGGAAAATCCTTCTGGATTCCACCATTTGGGGGATCTAAGTCGGGAAAATTTGGATGAGGAAGACATTTCAGGCACTCTATACAATGATTAAAGACCCATACCCAGTCTACCCATGGATGAAGCCAACAGAGGATTACAAATAATGCTTGGTATCGGTTACAACAGGAATGAAAGCCTTGGAAGGAATAGTGATGGATGACTGGAACCCATCATGGTAGAAAGAAGAATGAGAAACCTTGGCCTCAGATGTACCCCTCCGAGTATAATCGTACCTGGTAGAGGTAATCCTAGTAGAGCGGTCAGGTCCTCTCCTCAATTATTGACATTCGCCCTTTAATTACCCATATCCACAAGTCTACCCCTAGATTATTTCACTTTCGACGTAACTAATATTTGCACTAGTAGTGACGATGAAGATACCATAACAAACCTTCCCATGATTTTTGAAGATTTCTCCTTACTTATGATTAGTGCCTCACCCACTGAGCCAAACCACCAAACTCCTAAAATAAACTTAATGTACCCTCAACTCATCGACTATGACCAACGAGGACCATTGTTTCTAGACTCATTCGAAAATGATGAGGCACTCTGAGAATTCATGGGACTAAGGGATATAGTTCCATACAAATATCACAACATTGGTTTGACATTACGCTAGACACTTGAGCATATTACGGGGAGATGATTGAGTCCTTCAATCGCGAAAGAAAAAGAACGAGAATAAGCTCAGTGTTATTGAGTGAAAACCACACCGTGGCACTCTCTAACCAAAGAATAGTAAAAATAAAGGATGCATCTAACGGTGAAAACCTCCCTGAGGCACCGAAATATGAAGGATTCAATCTCCCCCCTACTCCACTGCATCAAGAGAAATTGACAGTCTTGGCAGAATGGTGCAATCCTATCAATTTGGGAACAAAAGTAACACCACAGATCACCTTCTATGTCGAATCACTACTAGTAGAAGAACAAAAACTATCGGCTACATTTCTAAGGGAAAGAAGGGTGAACTTTGCATGGACCTATGCTAATATTCTAGGTCTTGATCCAGAGGTCGTGGTTCATGATTTAGCTGTTTACCCTGGAGCAAAGCCAGTTAGAAAAAAATTAAGAAAAATGAATCCTCAAATAGCCTTGCTGGTTAAGGTGGAACTGCATAAACTCTTAGATGTTGGCTTCATATGCCCCATTGATTATCTAGAATGGGTATCCAATCTTGTACCAGTTTCAAAACCAAATGGGGTCATCTGTATCTGCACTGACTTCAGAGACCTCAACAAAGCATGTCCCAAGGATGATTTTCCACTACCTAACATTGATATGATAGTGGACATGACAACCAGAAATGAGATGCTATCTTTGATGGATGGATTCTCGGGGTATAATCAGATAATGATTGCAAAGTAGGACCAGCATAAGACCACATTTACATGTCCATGGGGCACCTACTATTGGAATATGATGCCATTTGGGTTAAAAAATGCAGGGGCTACATATCAGAGGGCCATGACACTAATCTTTCATGACATGATACACAAAAATGTCGAAGATTACGTGGATGATATATTGGTAAAATCAAACAAAATACAAGATCATATAGTAGCCCTAAGTGCCATTTTTGATAGACTGGAAAAGTACAAGTTCAGGGTCAACCCCAAGAAATGTGTCTTTGGGCTACAATCAGGTAAATTTTTGGGATACATAGTATCGATGAGGGAAATAGAGGTGGATCTCGCAAAGGTTAAAGAAATCCTCAACATGGAGGCACCAAGGACACTAAAACAACTCAGAGGCTTGCAGGGAAGACTCCAATCCATCTGAAGGTTCATAGCGCAACTGATAGACAAAAAAATTGCATATTCACATCTACTCCACAAGGGAGTATCATATAAGTGTGATGAAAAGTACGAACATGCATTTAGAAAATCAAAGAATATCTACTCAAGCCACCAGTATTAATGTCACCCATTTCTAGAAAACCACTGATTATATACATCTCAGCAACAACAACAACCCTTGGTGCTCTTTTAGCTCAACATGATGAAAACGGGACAAAGCGAGCCATCTATTACATTAGCAGAACAATGGTAGGGCATGAGCTCAACTACACACCAATAGAAAAATCTTGCCTAGTAGTCATGTTTGCAGCCCAAAAGTTTAGACACTACATGTTAGCTCATTAGATCAAGCTGATCGCCAAGATCGATCCCCTAAAGTATCTACTATCAAAGGAAATGATCACAGGAAGGATGGCTAAATGGGTCATGATACTATCAGAACATGACATTAAATATGTGGAGTGGAAAGCAATCAAAGGATAAGTCATTGCAGACTAGCTAGTAGAAGCTCCAATCTATTCAGAGAATCCACTCCTATCATAATTTTCAGACGAGTCTATCTTTAATCTTAGCATAATCGATCACTGGAAACTCTACTTCGATGACTCATACACACAACATGGATAAGGAGCCAGTGTTTTCTTCATCACCCCATAGGGGGATTGTATTCCTAGATCCTGCAAATTGGAATTTCCTTGCATTAACAACATAGCAGAGTACGAGGCTCTAACCATAGGTCTCAAGATTGTGGCACAATCGCAGATCATGGCACTAAAATTTTATGGGGATTCACAGCTTATCATTAACCAAGTCAATGGCAAGTACTAAACCAAGGATGACAAGCTCACACCATACAAGAAGTTAGTAGAAATCCTAAAAGAATCGTTCATTGATATAACCTTTGAGTAGATACCAAGGGCTAACAACAGAGCAGCTGACGCCATGATAACAATTGGATCCTTACTGGATATCCCTCATAATGTCTCAAAACATTAATTATTGGTAGAGCAGCTTCTCGTACCCACATTCGAGATACCAAAGTCAGAATATGCGTGCGAACTCGTTGATCTCGGTGATCCCTAGTATCATGACATCTACACCTACCTAAGAATAGGAGTCCTCCTAGCTGACATAACCTCAAACCTCAAAAGAGCCTTTTTCAAAAAGTCCACATGTTTTGTCATCTTAGGAGAAACCCTTTATCATAGGAGCATTGAAGGGACCCTTTTGCATTGCCTAAATCCTGAGGCCCTGACTACTCTAACTGAAGTACATAACGACACTTGTGGTTCACACTCAAGTGGTATGACCTTGGACAAGAAGTTGTTGAGAACTGGATACTATTGGCCAACAATGGAAAGAGAAGAAAATGATTTTTTCAGAAAATGTTTACAGTGCCAACAACATGGAGACCTTATTCATGCACCAACTCAGGAAGTCCATCCTATTGTTACACCATGGCCCTTTTCACAATGGGGGCTCAATCTCATAGGAAAAATCACACCCACCACATCCAACAACCACAAGTTCATCATCACCACCATGGAGTATTTCACAAAGTGGGTCAAAGCAATTCCAATGACCTACATAATTGAAAAGAAGATATCCAAGTTCATCTTGAACTATCTAATTTGCTGATATGGTGTCCCCCAATCTATTATCTCTAATAATGGGACACCTTTCAGGAATCAGGATGTTTGTGACCTATGCGACAAATTCAAAATCCAACATCGCTTTTCTAGTCCATACTACTCTCAAAGCAATAGCCAAGCAGAAGCTACCAATAAAACTATTCTGAAAATCCTTAAGAAAATAGTCAATGACTCTGGTCATGACTGGAATCTGCAGATAAATCCCTCCTTATGGGCCTACCACACCAGCATTCACACACCAATAGGTGCCACCCCATTCTCCTTGGTCTATGGATCAAAATCCATCTTACCCATTGAGATCGAGCGCCCATAACTGAGAATATAATTGCAAAACCTCATCACAAATGAAGAATACAGGGTCTCACAATTGAATGAGCTAGAGCTACTAGATGAACAACGTATGGAGGCCTTAAACCATCTACAGGTGTATTAGAATAGGCTTAAGCAGAGCTACAACAAGAAGATCAGGTGACACACCTTCCAAGTCGACGAAGTGGTGCTGAAAGAAAACCAGAAGAACATACCGAATCCAGAAAGCAAAGGAAAATTCGAGCCCAACTAGCTGGGACCCTTTGTCATCACAACAAGCTACAAATCAGGGGTATATCAACTATCAACACCAGAAGGAAAACCTCTACAGGAGCCCATGAACAACTCTCACCTCAAAAAATTTTATGCCTAAAGAACTTGCAGAGTATAGTATCAAAAATACAAAAAAAAATTAGAAAATATCCTAAAAAAATGGTTACCTTGGTGAAAACCTAGCAAATAGGCATCTTGGTGACAACAAAAAAATACAAAAATACAAAAATCAGAAAAAATTAGAAAAAAGATTGAAAATAGTAAAGAAAAAAAATCGTCCTCTAGTGAAAACCACTTCGGTGGCGCTTTGGACAGGTACCTTGGTGAAAACCTGGTAAACAGGTGCCAAATATAAATAAGGCACTCTCTATCCACTAGGATCTGCATGACTCACTCATTTTATTCCATCACATTTTATTAATCTTCCTTCCATCCATACCATAGCCTGATCTTGTGCTCATATCATATTCCACCATAGTACTACTTGGATTTCCTAAGGTCAGTTTGTCCTGCCTTTATTGAAGGAGTCTATCACATTATGCTAGGGGAATATTCCCGTACCTGCATCGGATTGGATTCATGTATATTTTGGGGATCTTCTTTAAAATCAGGAAATTTCAAAAACATCCAAATCAAAATAAAAAAACCAGAAGCATTTAAAAAATCAAAAATCCAAAAACATTAGAAAAATCTCAAAAAGTTCAAAAATTTCATCACGCAATCTTATCAGTCTTTCACCTTGTCTAAACTACATCATCTCTGAGCTTGAACAAAGGCAAGGTTCATCTTTGATCATCCCCCGAGACACCCTAGGTCAATCCTTTAGGTGTTCATTGTAATAAAATGGCAATCTATTTGCCCATCTTATCATTGAATCGAGTCTATCATCAGTCGAACTACGTGGTCTCTGCGTGTATAACGTAGGCAAGGCTGATATACAAATCAGCTCCTGAGACCCCTAGGATAGACCTTTAGATTAGTCTCTTCATCATAAGTCTCGAAAATCCAAAAATAGTGAAAATTTTCAAAAATACCAAAAACAACCTCAAAATATCTGAAAAATCCAAAATGGTGCACCCGTCACATCTCGCTTTCACCTGCCATTATCATCATTCCTAATAAAATCAATCAACACTTTCATCCTTTGGTAATTCAATAAAAAAAAAGTCCAGCAGGTTCAAAGTGAACACCAAATCGTCAAGGTCTCAAAGTCTAGGTCAGTAAGCAAGAAAATTGATCAACTCAGAGTATCGATAGCTTATCATCCAATCAATCTCATCAAAACCCTGATCAGAACATGTCCTAGGATGCATCCTTCCCATGATGGACATCAACATCAGGTACCTCACCTTAGTTTAACCTTGGCTAACAGTATGAAGAACATTGGCTTGTTTGTTTACTTTATCTTGGTCTTTTGGACTTATCTTATTTTGCAGTCATTCCAAGGACCTCTCGATGATGCCTAAACATAACAGGTTTAGAGATAAATGAATGGGGCAATGATCATTATCTTTTTTATCTGTTGTGTTTGTTTGATATTCTTGTAAAATAACTTGGTGAATACTTGCTTTGTTAGGTCCGTCCTACCAAGGTTTTCGTATGTCAAGTGTGAACAAGAGAACTCCTATCTAATTGTCGAGTCAAAGTCCATCACACTAGGTACAACACCATCCTGGTTCTTTATACCTTGATGCATCGTACCTACATGTGTTATCAAACATAAAGTAATTGTCCCTTTGAAAATCCCAACTCTTGGTAAGCAAATCATCATCATCATCATTATCATCAGAGTGTAGGCTTGTGGATCCTCCTTTCATCATCTTATTCTTCTATCTTTACTAACATTTCTATCTAAAATTGGTGTGTTGTATCAAAATATACATGAGGCTACCCATGGCCGATGACTGTCTATACATCATCAAAATTGTCTACGTCAAATATCTGATCTTTCTAAAAGAATTATCTTTCGTCCTCTAATCAATAGAACCACTCCTCTCCCATTTTATCGTGATCTCGATTGGAAAATCAAACATTTCCACTTGATCTCTCGAGGGGGCAGTATACCACTGTAATCCTTCTTGCTGGGGCAATAGTGGGGCATCTGAAAAATCAAGAAATTTTTGAACTTTGATCACAGCAGTTTATTCTTTGAATGAATGCAACAAGTACATTGCTTCAAAGAGGGGAAAAATGTAGACATGGAAAATGTGGAAAAGTGGCCTTCTCTCATTGGTTGGTATTTTTTCCCACATTCATCCAATTCCACTCTCTCTTCCATTTTGGAAATCTATAAATGAGAGACTCTTCCTGTCATTCTATCATCCACAATATCATGCAAAGCTACTCTCTTCACATTGAGAGCTAATTTTGTCCATTCCTCTTCAAGTGTTCATCCATTTTACAATTTCATAGCTAGGTTATGTCAAAATCTCACCAAGGTGGATCAATCTTCATCAAAATCAACAAGCTTACAAAGGAATTGGGAAAGGGCTTATTTCGACATACCAATCGGCACCAATTCCCCTATGGGATTAAGAGTTTGCATTTGTTTAAATTAGGATTTCATTGGCTTTTTATGCTTGTTCCTTGTTTTTCCTATTTTGAACTTGTGTAAATGGATTTCATGTGGAATATTTCATTCTTGTTTGCATATGAACTAATCTTGTGATTGTTTGTTGTGTTTTTGCAGGTACAGGATAGGGGTTCATAGCCTTATCTTGTGACATGGTTATTTTGATATATACATGAGATGATTTTGATGCAGACGACATGCTTTATGTTGTGATGTTTTTATGCTTTATATGATGTGATGTGATGTGATTTATGATGATGCATTTGTGATTATTGCCTTATGATTATATGTCATGATGATCCTATTTTTATATGTTGATGATAATGATATTCTATATGATGAGATGGATGCATTTGATGTATGATGAGATTTATAATATGACCCATGGATACCCTACTTTATGATTATGGATGCATTTATGGATATGTTTATGTATGTATGTATCATTCCTCATGATTATCATATGTATGCATTGATGTATGGATTCTTATGTTTTATGCTTTGTTAATGCCAATGATGTCTTTATATATGCAAGATGGATGGATGTAAATGAAAATGTTATTATGGAGTTTTTATGATAATGTATGCAATTAAGTTTTTGTATGTCATAGGATACCATCAGAGGAAGAGATAAGAGAAGGGACTAGACGTAAGAGAAGATGAATGTTAGTGTAGAGAAACGAAAAATGCATGTTAGTGGCACAAAAAAAAAAACCCTTCAACATTTTCCATAGTACTAATATTCATTACTCTAATCATCATTGGGCAGATTGTTGTAATGGCCAACAAAAACTATGATATGACATAGATCAATATAGTGCAAGGTTGATCCATGACATAGGACAAGTAGTCGCAGACAAGGATGATCATGAATCATGTGAGAAATGCAATTTCCCCTAGTCATTTTGTCATAACCAACTACAAATAGACAAGACTAGTCATGAAATGTTGTTGCTTCTCTAAATCTTGATGTCAGGACATCCTCGAGAAACTAGCCACATGACCGCCAATAAAAGGCCAAAAAATCATCATACTACATTGTTGCTCCTCTAAATCTTGAAGTCGGGACATCCTTGAGGAACTAGTAGTAGGAGGAACAAAAATGACAAAAATGATCATCATGATATGTCGTGGCTCCTCTGACGTAACAACTAATATCATGATGACCATCAAAAAGACATGTAGTGTTTGCCAAGTGTTTTCCTAGGTTTTCAAATGTCAAGTGTTTAGATGTCGTAATTCCAAGCTTGGCGGTGTCGAGGTTGTCGAATGCCAAGTGATGTTGGATCCAGGAAGGACACTTCATTAATGATGTTTATGTCAAGAGGATCAGTTCTCAAATGTTAGGAGAATCCCTTGAAATAGCAAATGATGATGATAATTCTTAGGAAGGACACATCCAAAAGCATAAATTAATGACCAAAGTTGATCCTCAGAAGGACACATGTGAAGAAGAACCAAGATTTTGATAGGTTGACTTTCCTTGATAGAGTTTGACTAGATGCCATATTTGACCACATGCCAACACTGACATGTAATTTTTTTTGAGATGCCAATTAGAAAGGTTGCTTAAAGTTTTCTGTCAGCTTGCTTGCTTTAAGATTGATGAATGATTTGTTCGATTGGAAGGGACTTTGATGCGTGTGAAAGTGCATTTCTATGAACCCTATTGGACTAACCTAGTGCGGCCTCGAGGGCTCATCGGTTGATGGCCTTTCCTACGTCATGCTCTCAAAGACCTCGTAGTTTGACATGACCAATGACTTTGTTTGAAGCACAAAAGCTTGAGTCATGATTTTTTTTATTTGGACAAACCTAGAAGGACGAACCTAATGTCTTGGGGGTTCAAAGATGAACCTTGCCTATGTAGGAAATGCACAAAGACAACATAGTTCAGACTATGACAAAGACTGGTTGGCATAACTAACTTGAATGATGAGACAAACGTTGAATTTTTTTATTAGATTTTTGATGTTTTTTGAATGTTTTTGTTTTTTCTTCAATAGATTTTTCAGTTTTAGGTCTTTTTTTAGGACTTTTTCTAACTTTTATGATATTTTTTCAAGACTTTTTATGATTTTTATGATTTTTTTAGGACTTTTTACAAATGTCAGGACCATGTGTGATACCCACTACAATCAGGTGATAAGGTCTTTCCCCCGGGAAGGTCAAGGATTATTCAAGCAAAATGACATAGAAAGGGGCATATGCGAGATAGGGGATATGCAAGGCTTGACATCAACCAATGATAGCCATGGAGGGAAATGACAAGACTTATGATAGATGTTGTGAATGTGTTAGGATGTCATAGTTATGTATTCCAAATGAAGGTAGATGGAAAAGAAAAGACTGACTACGTGTGGCACCTTTTTGCCAGGTTTTCACCACGATACTTATCCAAAGTGCTTGTTTACCGGGTTTTCACTATTGGACGAATTTATTTCTCTTTGCTATTTTTGTCATTTTTTATTTTTTGGTGTCACCAAGATGCTTGTTTGCCAGGTTTTCATCGAGGTGATTTTTTTTTTTTGTATTTTTAAGGTTTTCAGCCAAGCTCTCCGATGCTATGTATTGAACTTTCATAGATGCAAGTTGTTTATAGGCTCTATCAATTGTTCTCCATCAGGTGTGGCTAACTGATAAGCACCATAACCAAATGTAGTAGTAATAATGTAAGGACCCAACCAGTTGGGTTCAATTTTTCTAGGTTTCTCTCGATCAACCTGATTTCTTGGATTCTGCATGAGGACCAAATCGCCGATTTCAAACTTTCTAAACATTAGTCTTTTATAATAACTTTTGAAAAGGCAATTTTGATATTCCTGTAGGTGGTTCAAGGAATTTTGTTTTCTTTCTTGTAAAATTTCTAGGCTCATGCAAGCGAGACTATCTATACTCTTCATCATCGATCATTCCCTTCAAGAAGACTCAGAGAGAAGGAATTTTGACCTCAATGGGAAATATAACTTCAGATCCATAGACCAAGGAAAAAGGAGTGGCTCTGGTGGGTGTGCAGATGCTGGTATGGTAGGCCCACAAGGTGGGATTGAGTTGGAGATGCCAATCATGGCCAACGTCATTGATAATATTCTTAAGAATTCAAAAAATTGTTTTATTGGATGCCTCAGCTTGACTGTTGCCTTACGGATAGTAGGGCGTGGAAGTTTTTCTTGAATCTAGAAATGTTTACAAAGCTCATGGACTTCTTGATTTTTGAATGGATGACCATTTTATGTGATGATGGATAGTGGGATACCATACCGACAAATGATGTAATTAAGGATAAACTTGGAAATCTTCTTATCGGTGATGTAGGTGAGGGCGACGGCTTCGATCCACTAAATGAAATAATCAATGGTGGTGATAATGAACTTATGGCCATTGGAAGAGGAGGGATGGATTTTTACCATGAGGTTGAGTCCCCATTGTGTGAAGGGCTAAGGAGAATTGATTGGTCTCAACTCCTATGTGGGTGCATGGATTAGATCATTGTGCACCTAACATTTCCGACATGTTCTAACAAGCTGAAGAGCATCTTTTTCTATTGTTAGCCAATAATACCCAAGTTTTGTAACTTTACTAGCTAAGATCGAGCCACTCAAATGAGATCCACATACACCCTCATGTACCTCACGTAAATTTGTTTGGGCTTCGTCGGTGTCGAGCCAATGAAGAAGGGTGTTATTAAAGTTGTAGCGGTATAGGGTGTCACTGACAATGGTATATCGAGTGACTTTTCAGATGAAGGATTTTTGCTCGTTATTGGATAGGTTAGGTGGGAGGTTCTGGGATTTAAGGTAATCATAGATGTCTTGATACCATGGTGAACTAGGACCAATAATTTCACAAACCATTTATGACTCTGGAACATCATATGCATGGACCAACAATTGCTCCACTAAGAACTCGAATTGTGATACATTTCTGGGGATGTTTAAGAGAGATCCAATAGTTTCCATCACATCTGCTACCTTGTTCTGCACCCTAGGGATTTTTTCAAAAGTGATCAATCTAAAATAGGTTAGGAAGCTATCCACCATTCCCTTGTAAGGAAAAAAAATTTCATCCTTTCTCTCATAATCATTATTCACCTTGTTGATAACCAATTAAGAATCCCTGAAAACTAGCAGTGTCTGAATTTTCCATTTTATTGTCATTTTTAGTCCCATGACAAGTGCCTCATATTTTGCAATTTTATTAGTACAAGGGAAGGTGATTCAAATTGCTTTAGGAATGGAGTCCCCTTGCGATGTGATGAACAAGATACCAACTCTTGAGCCATGGCTAGTATGAGACCCATCAAAATATAATTTCCAAGGTGATGAAGGTTTCACATGAAAGATATACTCATCAAGAAAATTAGTTGCTAATGAGTGAGTGCCTTGTACAGGTGCATCTGCAAGTTGATTGGCTATTGCCTATCCTGTTATTGTGTTGTGTTCAACATATTGTATGTCTCATTCATTCAATATCATGACCCATTTTGCTAACCGACCCTTCAATGCTACCTGACTCAGAAGATACTTCAACGGGTCAATCTTTGCTACCAATTGTGTTTGGTGATTCATGTAATTTCTTAGCTTTTGGGCTGTAAAGAAGACTACAAGACGTGCATGCTCAATGGATGTGTAATTGAGTTTGTATCTAATCAGTGTGCGAGTGATCTAGTATATAGCTCTTTCTTTTTCTTCATAGTAATTTTGTGCCAACAATGCCCCCAGTGCGTTGGTGGTTGCAGAGATATACAGGATCAATGGTTTTCCTTCAATTGGAGGCATTAGAATAGGTGGTGTCAATAAATATTCTTTGATTTGTTGGAAGGCTGCTTGAAATTTATCTATCCACACAAAGGGGATAATTTTATGCAACATCTACTAGAATGGTTGACATTTGTCTACTAGTTGTGCAATAAAGCATCAAATAGACTGTAATATGCCCTATAGTGTCCTTAGTTCACTGATTCCTTTTGGAAGAGGAATGTTTAATATTGCTTTTACTTTTGCAAGATCAATTTCTATGCCTCTTTGTGAAACTATGTATTACATCAATTTTCCTGAATTAACCCCAAAAACACAATTCTTCAGGTTTAGACAGACCTTATATTCTTCTAGCATTTTGTTAGAATTAAACATGATCTGATACCATGTTAGAATTGGCTATGGATGCCAAGATCTATGGACCAAATGGAAAGCACAAGAAGAGAGAAAATAATGTGACAAGAATAAACTGTATTCTATGTCAATGATATGAGAATGCTTCAATGTGTGTGTGTAAATGTAGTAGAGACCCCTTGGTTATATAGCCAAGGTGAGAACAAAGGAGTGCATAAGATTATGACAAGTGTCATAATCTTATGACATGAGACAACAATGAAAAGCTATCACTCCTTCTAAAGTGGAAAGGTGATAATGTGATAACCACCACAAAAGGTGGAGGTGATAAAGTAATAAGAAGATAAGTCCACCAAAAGTGGAAATTCTCCAACAACTCTTATGTGGTCCCTAAGTAAACATAACTAAGGTGTAATTATGACCTAGGACAAGGTACAAAACATTTAATTACACCAACACCCCCCTTAAGTGCAACTTAGGGAGAATGTACACAAATGCAAACAATGCAAGATGGGTCCCGACAAATAAGCCATGTTAGGTACCCATGTACAAAGCAATGTAATCTCTCACAAACAGAGAAAAAGGAGAAAACCCAGTGGGACAAAACTCCTCCCCAAAAGAGAGATGAAATACAATAATAGAAATTCTCTCAATGATGCATGAGAAGGTAAAAAACCCATGTGAGGAAAAAGACCCCCCATAAGAGAGAAGTAGAAGAGAGACAAAATAGCACCCCCTCAATGAGATAACCTGCTGCAAGAGAAGCACTGGAAGTACACTAAGGAGTAACACTGGAATCCTCAATCTGACAAGCAAGCAAAGATACTTCTATTTGCTACTGAAACCTTATGCGAGTCACTGATTGACTCTAGGTGGAATCATGATAAAGCAACAGTAGACCCGATGCCAAGGAACACTGGAAAACTCACAAACTGGCACAACTCTGGAATCCATGAAGCAACAGTAGATGAATAAATTATGCCCCTCATAAGAGGGAATGATATGATGAAAGAATCTAGAAGCTATGTGTATCTCGATGCCGATGCCAAACTGTGACTAAAACTAATCCATAGGAGCAAGTACCATAAAGATTCTAGAACATTAACCATAAAATGAATGGTCCTCAAATTGAGATGTGACCCGATGTGAATCTAATGCGATTCAGGATCATTAACCATAGGCTCTCAATCTAAGATGTGAACCGATGCAAACCAAAATGTGTCAAGCTATGAGCAAGATGTGGCCAAAAGAAACAACAAAATCCAGATACAACCCATGCGAGTTGTCATCAATACAAAGATGAGATCAAATTGCAACTACACTCTAATCAAATTATTATGCAAGAAGCCCCCCTGATGGAACTTTATATAATTTCATTTATTACAATACCCCATGATTGTGAAAGGAGAATATGCAAAACATGCATAAATTAAGGACAAAATACAAACCTACTGCATGAAAACCAAAAAGAGTCCATGCACAAACCAACATTCACATCTGCCTCCATGATGAAAAATAACCTCAAATTTGTGTAGATGACCAAATCTAAAAAAATAGTTTGCACCATTGTGAAGTGCTCAAAAATAGCTTTTCGTCGATATCTCGTTTGCCAAAAATAGACACCGTGGCCAAAAGTTATGAATTTTTCAAAAAATTGAATTTAGCTTGTAGGAAACGGGTTTTCTAGCAAAAACCGTTTATTTCTAACTTGATTTCTGGAGAATTTACTCATTGCTTGTAGACAAAAACAGAAACCCAGAAATATTTTGTTGTTAAAAACAAAACCAAGAAATCATTTTTTGATCCAACAAACAAAATATTAGAAAATAATTTTTTTTAACCTTCAGCCAGGAGAAAAATGGCGTGCGCCTCTTTTTGGACTGCAATTTTCTCCAGATCTATGCAAGATATTCAAAATCTAAAAGATACTCAGTTCAGATTTCAACGCTGGCTACAAAACCCTGAAATCGTTTTTCATGCAAATGAGTCAAAACTAGATTTTTGAAGCAAAAATAGTGACGACTGCAATAAAAAATGGATTTTTTCAAACCCTTGTTTGCCAAAAATGCAAATGGTGACCAAATTGAGTGAACCAAAAGCCAAATCTAACTTTCTTGAGCCTCTTGGACGCAATGGTGAGCTCAAATTTGCACCAGCAAGCTCTGATATAAACCTGCAATAAAAAAACCAAAAATGGAAACTGTCCAAATCTAATACCTCTCTCAAAAAAAGGCTCTCCAATGGAACCCAACCCGCTTTGATACCATGTTAGAATTAAACATGATCTGATACCATGTTAGAATTGGCTATGGATGCCAAGATCTATGGACCAAATGGAAAACACAAGAAGAGAGAAAATAACGTGACAAGAATAAACTATATTCTATGTCAATGATATGAGAATGCTTCAATGTGTGTGTGTGTAAATGTAGTAGAGACCCCTTGGTTATATAGCTAAGGTGAGAACAAAGGAGTGCATAAGATTATGACAAGTGTCGTAATCTTATGACATGAGACAACAATGAAAAGCTATCACTCCACCTAAAGTGGAAAGGTGATAATGTGATAACCACCACAAAAGGTGGAAACCTAATCACATGATATGTCCATGAAAGGTGGAGGTGATAAAGTAATAAGAAGATAAGTCCACCAAAAGTGGAAATTCTCCAACAACTCTTATGTGGTCCCTAAGTAAACTTAACTAAGGTGTAATTATGACCTAGGACAAGGTACAAAACATTTAATTACACCAACACCTTTTAAAGATCTTATCCAAGACCCTGAGATGATCCTTCTATATCAAATATTTTTCTAAAAGGTCATCCACATAATATTCCATTAAGGTATGCATGAGATCATGGAATATTTTTGTCATGGTTTGTTGGTATGTGGCACCTACATTCTTTAGGCTGAAAGGCATGATGTTCCAGCAGTATGTTTCTCATGGGAAAGTGAACATTGTTTTGTGCTAATCCTTAGGGGTGATGCGTATTTGATTGTAGCCCAAGAAACCATCCATAAGGGACACCATCTCGTACCCCACGGTAAGGTCAAAAATGATGTCTATGTTTGGCAATGGGAAATCATCTTTTCGACATGCCTTGTTTAAATCTTTGAAGTCTGTGCATATGCGGATCTGTCCATTTGGCTTAGTGACCAATTCAAGGTTAGATATCCAATCTGTATAGTCTATTGATCTTATAAACGCCACATCCAGTAGCTTCGTGAGATCAACCTTCACTAGTAATGTGATCCGTGGGTGCATTTTCCTTAACTTTTGTTTGATAGTTTAGCATTAGGCAATAGAGGAAAATGGTGTAACAATAGTTCTAGGTCTAGTCTTGTCATATCGGTATATGACCATGCGAATTTAGTTGGAATTCAGGTTTTTCTTCTTCTATGAATGATGTGGCAAAGAGAACCATTTTGGTATTCTCTGGTGTAGCTATGTTAACTTCTATGGTATCTTCAATAAGAATTGATGATTTCTCCTATGTCATAGGAAGAAAGTCCAACCCTCCATCCTTAGGCACCTCAGGGAGGTTTTCACCTTTAGATATGTCCTTTATTTTTACTATTGTATTTTCAAAAGGCACCTTATGGTTTTCACCTAAAGAAATGTCTTTTTTTTTTTTTATATATATACTTTTGTGACTGGAGGATTGAAAAGTCTCCCCAAAGTATGCTACACAATCTAGATCAATAGAAAATCTTGCTTTGTGATCACCACTTGGTATTCCCTCACGAAGTCCCATGAATTCTGCAATGGCTTCGTCATTCTAAAAGATGCCCATAGTGGGTGGGTCTTGTTCGTTCCAATCGATGAGCTATGGGTAGACAAGGGAAATATCATCATCAATGTTGGTAAAAGATGGGGAAGATGCTTAAAGCATGCAAATGGAAGCTGCATGTGTGAAGAAAAAAATTTCATCCT
Source organism: Sequoiadendron giganteum (assembly GCA_007115665.2). Lineage (NCBI taxonomy): Eukaryota > Viridiplantae > Streptophyta > Pinopsida > Cupressales > Cupressaceae > Sequoiadendron > Sequoiadendron giganteum. Next base: position 38,442,703 of record VCHN02000014.1, read on the forward strand.
CGATTTCCCAATCAGATTCAATCCAAGGGCCATCTTCAGATTTTGATGAGTTATATTCATGGTCATAGTATGGGACAAATGGATCAATATCATGATCAATGAATGGTAGTTTAGAGGCACAGGTGGTGGAATCAGGCATGTCAGGCTCATGGGTAAGTTCTAGAATGGGGTGGGACAAGCTAGGCTTTGGAGATGAGGATTTAGATTTATTTGCATTTGTGCCCCAAAAAATGCTTACCCATTCTTTTTGCTTAGAATGATGATCTAGGGGATCAGTGTTATACTTTTGTATAAATCTTTCCTCAAAAGGGAGTTGGTTTGGTTCTAGGAATAGTTCATCAATGTCATAATCACTCTAGGTTATGTTAGAGCCCCATTCCCATTCATGAGAGTCAGTTTGGGTATGGGAGTCTTCACTTGTCTCGACACTTTCAAGAGTCGTTATGTCCTCACTCGAAAGTACATTGGTATGATGATCATCATTTTTGAATTGCTCGAACCCTAGTCCTAAATACTTTGGGCTTGCAGAAGGAATGATAGGCTCTCTCCTATTGTTGTTGTTTGGTCCAAGGCCACCAGTTCCATCAAAACTGTGTGCTTTGCATATGTCATATCCTTTTCTTTAGATATGTACTAGTAATGGGGGTAATTCATTTGGTTCTTGGTAGATCCAAGTAGATATGTCTGAAATGTCTTCATTGTTCATGTCTCCCCATAGTGTGAATACCGTTGTCGGAGGTACCTTGAAAATTTTCTTAGGCTCTACTATGAAAAAAGGTCGGCCATAGACTTTAGGTGGCTTGGGTATTGTTGTGATACAATAGGTCATATTCAATTTGAATTATCCACAACCAATGTCCTACATCTAAAACTTGGGGTTAGCACTTGGTATGGAGACCAAGGAGGATGGCATGGTGGAAGTTGATGAAGTGGATGCAGGTGACTTGGAGAGTGTGGATGGGTCGATGTATTTAGATGAAGTGGATGTTGAAGCCGATCAATTGATAGGCACTTGGTGCTCGGAAGTGGCCCTTAAATTGGTACAATATTGGAAAGGGTCTAGATCTCTGAGTATGGTGATTTCAGTGCCATCGAAGGGGAACTTCAAACATTGGTGGTAAGTGGAGGGGATAGATTTTAAAGCATGAATCTAGGGGTGACCAAGCAAAAAATTGTAAGGTAGATCACGATCTAGGACTTGGCAGGTTGTATCGATGATAACTGGTCCCACATGGATTGGAAGTGTGATGATGCCTTTAGCAGAGCATTCCTCATCATTATACACTTTTATAATAATACTCTTGGTGGGGTCCACACAAGCATCAAAGAAGCCAAAAGCTTTAACCAATTTTAGAGAGATGTTCAATCTTGCTCTGCCATCTACTAGGATACATCTAACCTTATGCTTATGGATGAATACCTTGATATGTGGGGCATCGTTGTGCGATGGTTTGTGTGAGGAGTAATCTAGGTCTGAAAAGGTAATGCGATGAGGTGAAAGTCAAATATCTGAACATGGTTGACATCAATATTAGTCGAGATGGAAGACTCTTGAAAGACTTTATCCAATATGGCCTTATGCGCAGGTGAAATGTAGAGCAATTCAAGGATGGAAATTTGGGTAGGCATTTTGTTTAATTTCTCAATAAGGTTAAATTCTGGATTATTTTGTGGCTACTTGGTAGATGGACCAAGAATGGCAATCTTGGGCCAATGGGCTGAAGGGCCTAGGACAATGAATTTTCCTTTGTGAGTAGTGACTTTTCATCTTGGGGTCTTCTTAATAGTAATGGTATTGAAACATTTGTCTTCATTAGCAACTCAAAGGTTGTTAATGATAGTACCATCGAAGTAGTTGAAATCGACACAGGTGTAATTGGCTTGATTGTTATTATTCTTTGTGTCAAATGATGAGGGGTTACCTGAACCATGATCCTGGAGTGGGTTCTTATTAATTGTATGGTCTGAATTAGACACAAATGGTTGACCACCAAGCTCAATGGTACGGTTTTCAGTAAGATCTTGGACAATATTTCTTAATTGGCAACAAGACGAAGTTTTATGCCCTTTGACATGGTGGTAATCACATAATGCAATATCATCCCACCATGATGGCTTGAAATGAACAAGGTCATATGGTTTAGAGTCTTCCAAAGTTATGACACCATTTTGAATGAGTTTCTTAAGGACCACTTCAATGGGTTCACCCAAGGGGGTTTATGTGTGTTTTTGAAATTGCCTTGTTTGATGTGGTTGCCTTTGGTTGGACTGAGCAGGATTGTTTTGAATGACATTGTCAGTTGGTGTTAGTGTAGTCACTGGTGCATTTTGAGTTTGGGCTCCTTTAATTATGAGAAAAGGACCTGTTGCATCGACTACTCCATCATTGGTGATGTGTTTATTTTTAACCCAATATTTGTTTTTGTCATTGGAAGTACCTAGGTTAGTGTTTGTGGTAGTATTGATGGTTTTGCTGCCATACTTGAGCTCGCCTTTAGCAAGAAGGGCCTTTTCAAGTTGAACACCTTTTTCCACAAGGTCAGTGAAAGTGGTGCAACAATGGACTTGAAGACCATATGTTAGTGTGTCGAGGAGATTCTGCACAAACATTGTAACTTTTTCCTTTTTAGGTATCTCCATAGGACATCAGCTAGCTAAGGTTCTCCATATTTGAAAGAATGGCTAAATGTCTCAATTGTTTCCTCTTGAGTGAGTTTGCATAAGGAGGCAATGCCAATGTTCATATCAATGTTGTAGGAATAATTTTCAACAAAATTGTTGGCCAACTCATCCCATGATTTAATTCCTTTAGGCAATTGTGTGAACCACTCTAGTGCATGACCTATGAGACTCCTAGAAAAGATTCTCATTAGATAGGTATGCTCATAAGCAATTTCCATGCAACTGGTTGTGAATTCCCTGATATGTTCAATTGGATTGGTTTTGCCTTTGTATTTAGGGAAGTGTGACACCACATATCTTGGAGGAAAGGGTGGCATATACAAAGTTGTGTCAAACAGGTATGGACATAAGTCATATGACATGTAAGGATTTTTGTTTTACCTTTGCAAATTTTCCACCTGTGTTTGAAGAGAAACAAGTTTGAGTGTGAGTTCCTCCACAATTGGGTTGTTTGTAGCATCACATAGGCTGGTGATAGGTATGGATTGAGTTCCCACTTGTTGTGAAGGGATGTTTTGATTTGAAACGTGTTGTTGATGGGAAAATTATGTGTTATGGATTGGCATTTGTTGATGATGAATTTTTTTATTAGGGATGTATTGATGTGTATGGACTTGATATGTATATGTGGGAATGTAGGTTCTAGCCATGTTGGATTGGATTTGTGAACCTTGTTGTCCTTGAGCATGTTGATGACCAAGTGGAGTCATATGTTGGGTGACTTGATTACCTTGTCCAAATTGGTAGATGTGACCTTGCAGAATGTTTGTGTTGTGTCTCGAGGGAACACAGGTATTGATTTGTGATGAATTAGGAACATTGTCTTGAGGTCCTTGAATGTCAACTCATCATTTTTTCTTCCCAAAGGGGTTTGATGAGTTAGTTGCCATGGCATTAGTAGAGGATCCCAATAAAAGGTTTATTGATGTTCCCATAGAGCTATATGAAGCTCCAAAGAGGTTTGATGTATTGGTTCCCATGGTATTAGATGAAGTCTCAAACGTTAGTCCAATATTTTTAGAGGGAATTGTGGACATTTGTTGAGGGATTGAATGTGATGTGGTGTTTGTGAGGGCTGATGTTCCCCCAATAGACATTGTATTAACCACATTAGATGTGTTTTTTGTTGTGTGAGTAGTGGTAGCACCAATAGCATTAATAGTATGTGAATAATTTTATGTTGTAGTTCCCATTGAGGCATTATTTGCATCATGTGAAGGTGTTGATTGAGATTAATTTATCTGGGAGGTATGATCGGGAGATACCGATCTGATGGTTTTGATGTCAAATCCTTTTGGAAATCTATCCCCTTGGTCAAGGAGCATGGATAGATATCTTTCTCAATCATTTAGGACTAATTCTTCCACAAAGGAGACCACTTCAAGATTTTGTGCAACAACGTGTATGTCTTCCTCAAATAATTGTCCATTATGGTCTCTACAGATGAATGATTCAAAAGGATTGTGTGAGGAGGGTGGAATGTTCATTTCACTAAATGGATTTATAAAATAATTCCCCATGTTGGTAGTTGTATTCATGCCATTAGGGAAATTATTGGTATTTGTATTCATATCATTGGGGAAATTGTAAAGGTTGGTGTCTTGGCCAAATGAATCCATTATGCTTCTTTTTCTTTGGAGTTTTGTTTCAACCATAAAATGTTTGCTCAAATTAGGGATGGTAGAGGATGAGCTAAATATGCAAATGTTATGACACTATATTTTTGGGTTTTTGATATAAGGAATGCAATAAAATGGTAATGGGAAATGGTAAATGCAATGGGACTAGTGAGGACCAAAATTAGAAGACTAAAGGTGTGCAAATGAAAATGCTAAGGATTCTAGGATGCACACAATATTGGTAAACCTAAGGAGAGGTATACTCAACCATACAAAGATTTGGCAATGTCTCAATTTTGGAATGTCAAGGGACTTGTTTTGAAGGACTAAATGACAAAGGTCACAAAGTGAGGTTTCCACACTAGACTATTGAGTTGCAAAAGACTCACAAAAGGACAAAGACTAAAGGAAATGGTTTGATCAAGCCCAATGACAACCTACTCTTGAAGGAAAATATTTGACAAAGTAAGGCAAGGACTCCTCTTCTAAAGTCTGAAAAATGAGGACCTAAAATGATGGTAAATCCTAAGGATGCAATTCAGGACTTGTGCAATGATAGACCTATGGAAATTAAGTTGACTGAAAACATAATGTCTGGCCTTGTGGATGTTAAATACATCAGAATTCCAATAAGTTGTTTATACAAAGTTGAATTAATTTCTGAACCTTTATCATCTTTTCTTAGCTTCAGATTTACAATTCACCATATGAAATCTTTTTAAAAAATATTTAACATACTTTCCTTGGAAAATAAAAATACCATTTTCATCTTGATTTACCTCAATGCCTAAAAAATATCTCATTAGACCCAAGTCTGTCATTTCAAACTCCTTCATCATTGCTCCTTTAAACAATTCAACTGACAAATCTCCAGTGAATATTAAGTCATCTACATAAAGGAAAATAATTAGGATTTTACCTTCTTCATTCATTTTAGTGTACAATTTTGGTTCACTACTACATCTGATGAAGCCATTCTGATTAAAATAACTATCTATTCTGCTATACGAAGCTCTTGGGGCTTGTTTCAGACCATACAACACCTTCTTTAGCTTGTAGAATTTGTCTTCTTGACCCAATATCTTATATCCAGGTGGTTGCTCAATATATACTTCCTCTTCAATATAACCATTGAGAAATGTTGATTTAACATCCATTTGGTGAACTAACCATCTGTTCTGTGCTGCTATGGCCAATAACATTTTGACTGTATCAAGTCGAGCTACAGGTGCAAAAGTCTCTGTATAATCAATTCCAGGTTGTTGTGCATAACCTTTTACAACCAATAATGCTTTGTGCTTCCGCACTTCTCCATTTGACTCCAATAACATCTTTGTCTTTTGGAAGACTCTGCAACTCTCATGTCTAATTGTTTTCAATTGAATCGATTTCATCATCCATTGTTATTATCCACTTATCCTCCTCAATTGCATCTTCATACTGGATTGGATCTTCAGCTTGAGAATATAATACAAAGAGTGTAAATTGTTGTGAATTGTTCTCACCTTCATTCTGATTATAAATGTCACTTATGTTTCTGATTTTTTGTCTTCTCATACTTGCTAGTGTTGGATTTGAAAGATCACTTGAATCTGCAGAATGTGGACTTGAAGGTCCTACACCAGAAGTTCTTACTATTGATGGCGTCTGCAGTCCTCTTGGTGTTTCTCTCACATTGCTTGATGGTGTCAATTGTTGACCACTCGCTTGAGCTTGAATTGGTACAATAGTAGGAACATTTACTGGAACTGAAATTTCATTTTCCTCTTGAGGGATACTGACTGAAACATTAATTATACTCTCTCTACTTCCATCCCATGCTTCATCTTCAACAAACTGAACATGTTTGTTGATTATAACCTTCTTAGTTGTTGGATTATAAAGCTTATATGCTTTGGATTCATCACTATAACCAACAAATATACATTTCTCTCCTTTATTGTCAAGTTTTCTTCTCAATTCATTAGGTACATGTGCATATGAAACACATCCAAAAACTCTCATGTGAGATACATTGTGATTTTTGCTAGTCCATACTTCTTCAGGAATGATATTTATGACACTTTTTGTTGGGCATTTGTTCATAATGTATGTTGCACATGATACTGCTTTAGCCCAAAATTCATTTGTTAAATGCTTGGCTTTCAGCATACTCCTAGCCATCTCCATTATCGTTATTTTTTTCCTCTCAGCTACCCTGTTTTGTTGAGGTGTGTGTCTAGTTGTGAACTGCTTGTGAATACCATGATCTTTGCATAAATTTAAAAACTCTCTTGAAATGTATTCTCCTCCTCTATCTGTTCTCAGCTTTGTAATAGAATAACCACTCTATTTTTCAGCAAGATACTTCAACTGACGGAAGTAATCAAACACTTCATTTTTTTGTTTTAAGAAATAAACCCATGTATTTTTTGAATAATCATATATAAAAGTCAGAAAATAAAGGCTACCACCTATTGAAGGTGTCTGCATGGGACCACATAAATCTGAATGAATGATTTCTAAAGGGGATTTTGCTCTTGTGGATTCCCCTGCTAGGAAAGACTCTCTATGCTGCTTTCCTAGTATGCACTCTTCAAAAACTCTCTCAGGTTTTTCAATTAAAGGTATTCCCTTAACCATGCTCTTCCTATGTGTTGATGGTTAAAATGACACAAACAAGATTAAAACAGAATATTTCTACTCTATTTCTCTTGAAAGAGAAAGACAACATGTAGTAGTCTAACTCCCAAGGTCTTGGTAGTTGGTTCTCAACTATCTAATGTCACTCAATTAGTTCATGCAACTGTAATATTCAAGAGGCATGTGTTGGTAGCAAAGGATTCAAGCTATGACTCTTTTTATCGAAATAGTTCCTGTAAATCAATGGGTTTTAAATAAAAGAAAAAGATAGATCCAAGGGGTAAATCAGTAAGTATGAATTAAATTTATCTAATATCTAGACATATACTCTTAACAATGAATGTTTTCTTAACTGATCACAAAAACCAAGACAAAACAAAAATTAAAAAGTAGTGGCGGTGGGATCGGAATAGATTATGGTTTTGCAAATTTTAATAACAACCATCCCAATTCCCACTCTGACTCCACTTCCGCTAAAGACCCAAAAACAAAGGCAAAGAAAAAGACCGTCGGGATAGAACCAAAAACAAGCCTCAAAAAGAACTCTCGGAACCTGATTCAGCTCTGGTTCTGATTCCGATAGAGAACCAAAGAAAAACAAAGTATTGGCAAAACTAGACTCCAAACTTTGTTTCAAAAACAACTAAGTACAAAAAACACAAGGGGGAACCCATTTTGACTAAGGAAAAAGATGGGGTGGTTATGCAAGGCATAACAAATGGCGACTCGGCTGGGAAAATAGTTTACCTATTTTCAAAATACCCAAAGAAAATTTTAATCACCCAAAAACTACTTGGTTTATAAACACCTTACCTTGAATGAGATTAGATATTTGTAGGATAATCTTGAGTTTGAATCTTAGATGTTATGTGCTCATGAGTTATTTCTAAATCTGAGTGTGTGCTTATATTATGCATCATTCTTTGTAGATACTTTCTCTGCTTGTGAACAACTATACCTAAGTTTCAAGCTACATAAGTTGAGTCCTTTAACTATCATGCAGTAAAATCTTGGGTATTGCTCCACTGCCAGACAGGCGTCCATAGCCCCAACGGAGATACCTCTAGTCCTCTCAAAGCATTGCTCTACTACCAAGACACACATCCATAGCCCCGATAGAGATACTTGATTACCCACTTGATATTGAGCTTGCTTTTCTTTCTTTCTTTCTCTTTCTTCTTCTCTTTTTTTATGGATGGAAATTCTTTTATGCATCTCTCAATACTTAGATTCAATGAATCTAACATGTGGGTTGAGTACTACAATGGATTTCATGATAGTCTTAGAATCTGATTTTTCACTTGAAACATACATAGAGTCATTCTAAAACAAATAGGTAATTACTCATGCAGATGTTTTTCTAATTTGGTGATAGATCTTTGATCACAATTCATGAGATATTCACATTTACATCTTCTATCCTTAATAACTTTTCCAACCCAAACTAGAATGATCATAAAAACATAAGTTTTAGAATGAAATCCTTTTCAATGATTATAATGAGAATACCTAAACCAATTTCTCTCCTAGTACCAGTAGTATACTTCGAATAACAACCCCCTAACTTGAGATGAGCAAAATAAGAATCCCCAATGAAACAAGACAAAACAAAACAAACAACAAAACAAAGAAAACAAAACAAGCTAAACAAAAACTAAAAAACAAAAACTTAATTACATATGATACAATATAGTACATTCCTTTTCAAAACACCAGACTTTCTATGCACCAAAATAGTGTTTGAGAAACTGACCATTAACTGGTAATGGAACAGGCTCTCCTGTTAAGGTACTCAAATGAAAGGCATTCTCCCCTAAGATTTCAGCTATTTGGTAGGGACCTAACCAAAGTCTATCGAATTTCTGATGGTCTCCCTTCCTTTCTCTAGCCTTATCCCATAATAGCACAAGGTCTGATATTCTAAAAGCTTTCACTTTGGCTCTTTTGTCAAACTAGCACTTGACAACAACCTGATATTTAGAGAGTTGCTGCAAAGCAGCATCTCTTTGCTCTTCCATGTTTAATAAGTTAAGTAGTCTAACCTCAATCCTATCATCCTTATTATAAAACTCCTGCATAAATTTCAAAACAGGTATTTGTAAATGTATGGGGAAGATTGGATCCTAGCCATAAACCAACTTAAAAGGTGAATTACCTAGGGCTGCTTTGATTCTGGTTCGATCTGCCCATAAGGCAAATCTCAATTGGGTATGCCAGTCCCTAGGGTTACTTTCTAACAACTTTTTTATCACTTCCAATAAATTCTTATTTGTGGACTTAGCCACTCCATTCCCCTGAGGGTAATAATTGGAAGAATATTTTAACACAATCTTATGCTCATAGGCCCATGAAATAAATTCAGCAGAGGAAAAAGCAGGGCCATTATCACATACCAGAGCAAATGGAACTCCAAACCTGGTTGTGATGTTCTCTGTCAGAAATTTAATAACCACCTCCATGGTGCTATTCTTGCAAGGCAAAGCCTCCGTCCAATGTGTGCAATAATTCATCGCAATCAAGATGAATTTGTGACCTGCAGAAGAATTTGGATTAATCACACCTACAAAATCAAGTGCCCATTGGGCAAATGGCCTTACCTCATAAACCGGCTGTAGGGGCATCGCAGGATTTCTTTCTCTTGATGTAGAAGTTTGACATACATGAAAAGTCCTGCAATGTTGATGCGCATCCCTAAAAACATAAGGCCAATAGTAACCTGACCTTAAAATCTGATGAGCCAACGCATCAACAGATCCATGTCCTGTCTCATGTCTTCCATGAAATTTATTTATGGCATGTTTAGCTTCTTGTTGATCCAGGCAATGCAAGTAGATCCCTTGGAAATTCTTCTTGTAGATTGATCCCCCTTTGAGCATATAATGAGTGCTTTTCATCCTTAGTGCTCTTCTTTGAGTTGCATTCATCCCTTCTGGACACTTATTATTGAGGAGGAAAAAGACTAAACCAGTATACCAGGGATCTTTGGTGAATGACTGAACAGTGTATTGTTGGCAAGTTATACTTCTGTCCACTTCAGCCATCACCTTTGACAAACCTTGACCTCTTACAAGCTTCATTGGGTGAATTTCCAAGTCAAATTCTTGTAAAATGGCCATCCATTTCCCTCTTCTTTCTCCTAGTTCACTTTGCATTAGGAGGGACTTTACAGTTGGATTTGGGACTATAGCCATCACTTGACTTCAGATTATGTAGTGTCTGAACTTTTTCACTCCTCGCACTAATGCAAAATCCTGTTTTTCTATTGATGAATATCTTACCTCTGCATTCTTAAATGGAGAGCTCATAAAAGCAATAGGCCTCTCCTCATTCTCTTCTCTTCTCTGCGTCAAGACTGCTGCACATGAATGCTCAGAAGCAAAAGAATAAATATAAAATGGTTTTAGATAATCCGGGCTTGTTAAAACAAGTGCCTCAGATATAGCTTGTTTAATCTGCATGAAAGCAGATTTGGCCTCTTCACTTCATTCAATCTTCGCATCCTTCTTCATCATTTCATTAAGTGGTTTAACAATTTCTGCAAACCCTTTTATAAACTTCCTGACAAAATTAATCCTTCCAAAGAAAGATCTCATCTCCTTCTTACTTCCTGGCCTTGTCAACTTCAAAATGGCTTCTACTCGATCCGGATCTATGGAAGTTCCCTCCTCTGATATAATGTGACCCAAGAGCTTCCCTTCAGAAACTCCAAATACACATTTCTTTGGATTGAGAGAGACACCATAATTGATACATTTTTTTAGTACTTTCTCTAAATCAGCAGCATGATCTTCCCTAATTTTAGAGAAGATGGTCAGATCATCAACATAGATGATTATACACTTTCCTATCAGGTCTTTAAACACTACATCCATAGCTCTTTGAAAATTAGCACCAGCATTGATTAGACCAAATGGCATCCTCTTGTAGGCAAATGTGCCCCACTTTGTAGTGAAAGTAGTCTTCATCCTATCCTCATGAATTACCAGTACTTGATTGTATCCTGAATATCCATCCAAGAAAGACATCATTTGAGATCCATTAACCTTTTGCCATACTTCATTAAGAGAAGGTAATGGATAATTATCCTTCTCAAAGGCTTTGTTTAAATTTCTGAAATCCACACATAACCTGATTTCCCCATTCTTCTTCCTCATAGGAACTAGATTAGCCACCCAGGTAGAGTGTCTAACTGGAAAAATTATTCTTGCAGCCAAAAGCTTATGTACTTCTCTCTGGATTAGAGGCTCGATTAATCCATTGACTAGGCATTGCTTTTGGCGAAACGGCTTGGCTTCTGGCTTAAGAGGAATTGTATGTGTGATGACAGATGTATCAAAAGTTTTCAAATCATCATAACTCCAAGCAATTGCTTCAATATTCTGCTTCAAAACTTTGATTATCTCGTCCTTTATTTCTTGAGGACAAGTCTTCCCTATAAGAACATTCCTTTCTACCCCTGAGTGAGCCAAATTAACGGATTCATACTTGCCTCCCTCACTCTTTGTAGGCATTCTCTGATAGGCTCGTGGATCTGAATCAAATATCCTTTCCAATGCTATCATCCCTTTTGGAATGTTATTACTCTTTAAATCCATTATCCCTTTTGGATTGTCACTTTCTGGATTCAAGTCTCCTTGATCCCTATCAACGTCATCAATTATCTGTCCTTGAAATACATCAGAACTCTCCAAAAAGGCCAAAATATGTTGATCATCATTAAACACCTAGAAGTGTCTAACATTGTCAGGAATTGCAAGGACTGAAATCAATTCCACAGAAAACCTCTTTAGATTTGAATCTTGCATTGGCTCTAATGTACTTGCTACCACGACAAGAGCATCTGCTATTTGATTTGCTTCCCTTGGAATAAGAGTAATCTCAAAGGCATCAAAATCTTCTATTAAATTCCAGACCATGTTTCTATATGCAGCCAATCTTTTGTTATGGCAAGTGTATTGGCTACGTACCTATTTCACAATTACCTCTGAGTCTCCCATCACTATAAAAGTAGTTACCTTCTTCTTATGAGCAAACATAAGTCCTCTTGCAAGTGCCTCATATTCAGCCACATTGTTAGTGCAACCAAACTGCAATCTATAAGAAGCAAAATAAGTTTTCCCTTTCGGGTTAGTTAGTTCAATTCCTGCTCCACTTCCTGCTTTAGATTTAGAACCATCAAATTTAAGAGTCCATAACTGGTCTTTTACTGGGAGCTCTTTCTTTTTAGAAACTATAGGGATTTTGTCACTAGTGACATGTGGCAGCTCAGACTTTTGCTGTTTATCAGAATTCATTTTGAGAAGGAGTTCAGTTAACGATTTTCCTAGTTCCTTAATTTGTTCAACAACTACCTCTTGAGAAATTTCTTGGGCTGAGTCAGGATCTAACTCATCTTCTATTAACTCTCTTGGTATTGGCAAAGCATCTGGAATAGGGGTATTAAAATGAAACTGAGATACTTTCACTTCCTCCTTTTGATCTGACAACCCTAAGACCTGAGTCTATTCTACTAGTAAAGAAACTTCTTCTTGAGAAAGACTAATCCGTGTAAGAATAGTTGCATCCTTAACTTGGAAAGAGAACTCATTGATGGGAGTCTCAATTACCTCTTGACATTCTTGCTTGGGTAGATCTACATGCCTTAGAATATCTATGCATGACTGATATGTCAACTCCGAATGGTTATGATAGTGTATTCTACACCAATTAGGAAGCAATAAATTACTCAAATCAGTTTATGTTCTTAAAACCAGTCTATCTTGTTGCAATTTCCTTATTAGAACTTGTTGGTTGATGTGAATCATCGAGTCAGTGTGATCTAAGGATAGTGTATCCTCATAACTGACTACAGAGAAAGTAAGGACTTCCTCTTTCTTATAAACACCCATCTCAGTCTCAAAGAATGCTACTTCATTTGGAGTATCATACTCTGTAATCATGTGTTTGAGCCTAGGTTCACTTTCAATTCTTATCTGAGTGGCAACCCCTTTCCATGGTAACCATAGGTGCGAGAAGTCCAAGGAGAGATACCCTCCTATGCTTTTCATTAGCTCTTGACTTAAAAGCATCCCATATGTTTTTGGGATGTCAGTAACTTGAATATCTATATAGGTCTGGATCCTTGGGTCTGATCCAACCTACACATGCATGTTCTTCAACTCACCTACAACATTAACTTCGGTTTTATCCAATTGAATCACCTTTTTATTGGTTGGAATAGGACTCAATCCTAACTTTTTACAAATCGAAAAAAGCATGACATTCCCTGATGCTCCAGAATCTAATAAGCAATTGTGTAGATTCTTTCCAAAGATTCTCAAACTTAACAAGAAAGATGGGGTATTGGTCTTACCTTTATACATAGCAGCATTCGTCTCCTTTGCGGGAGTCACTTTACCTTTCCCTTTCAAGCGATCTATTTCTTCCAAAGCTTTCAATACCACCTCCCTTTGAGCTGGGCACCACTTCATGATATCAAAGAAAGACAGTGATGTCTTCTGCCTTTGCAATTCTGCAACAAAATCAAACTCTAAATCATTCCTAAATTGGTACTTAGGAAAACAAGGCTGATTACCTCTATTCTGAGCATTAGAAGGTCCCTTTGGTGGGGGTGGATTGTTATCTGCATTTTGATCTGGTGGAACCATGTTGTTAAGGGGTGTAGATGTAGTGAATGGCCCTTTATTCTGGTTCCTCAGAAAGTGACCACCCTTAGATTGGAAAGCTTGAGCATCATAGACATCTTCCTCTGGCTCATGATCCCCTTCCATAGGGAATTGATACTTTTCTTCAATGGTTTCATAAGTCATGGAAGTGCTGACTGGCCCATTGCCTTGATTAGAATTTCCTGCTTGAGGGTGGGCATCAGCTTGTGCAATTTTCACCATCTTCTCCATTTCTGGGCAATTGACCTCAGAATGGGTTGTTGTATCATGCAACCTACACCAATTTGTCATAAAATTCAAATCAGCAACATTAGCAGTATTTGACCTCTCTTCACCTACTTGATAATTATGGGGAACTCCTCCATTATTAGGTCTAGTGTTCCACTACCTATTATTATTGTTGTTGTTATTGAACCTTTGATTGTATCCTCTATTTTGATTTTGATAATTCTGGTTTGAGGAGTTCTGATTCTGGAAGTTCCTATTAGTGTTCTGATTAGAGTAATTTCCCTGATAGTTGTAACCTCCCTGATTGTTGTAATTCTGGTTTTGATTATTTGGAGGGTTTTGTCTGAGCTATGCCATGTCATTTGACATCTGAGAGAGTCTTTTTGAGAGTCTCTACTTCACTTGTAAGTTGAATAGTTTGATCATTTTGCACATTTTGAACTATGGTTGGGGAATGGACATGGGTTGGTCCTCCCCCTTGTGGTGGTTGACCTTGAGGTTGATGTGTGGTATCGTGCATGCTATTACCAAAGAAAGGCATAGTTGGTGGAGCTTGCAACTTAGATACATGTCCATAATGGGAATAAGACATCCCTGGGACAGTGTTGTATAATGGTGGATTAGGCATCTAATAATTCATTGGAGGAAAAGGTACTCCCAACCCTCTAGGTTGCAGATTTTTCTGCTATTGCAATTTGATAGCCAAATGATAAATCTTAGATAGTGAGTCAATCTCATCAGGTTGATAAGTTCTTTGTAAGAACAGGCCAATCAAAGGATCAACAGCTCTCAAATATGCCTGTATGGCCATGGCTTCCTGCACTAGGTAAGGCTCTTGTAGCCTACGATACATTCTATGGAACCTAGTGTTGAACAAGGGCAATGGTTCATGATGTTCCTTTCTGATGGTGGAAAATTGGTGATACAATATTGCAGGATCCACATAAACCCTAAACTGATTAATAAAAGTATTTTCTAAATCTATCCAACCCAAAATGGATCCTTGGGGCAGATTTAGATACCAATTATATGCCATATCCCCTAGACAGTAGGGAAATAGTCTACATACCACATCTTGATGAGCAACTTGAGCTCATGTGCAGGCATCTTTGAATGCTTGTATATGCTCCTCTGCACTTCTTGATTCTCCATGCATGTATTTTGGATAGAACTTCTCTGGGTTCTTTGGTAAGTCATGGAATCCACTTGGAATAGTCCCTAACGGGGAGGGATTACCCACAAAATAAGCCATTGGTGGGATTGGTTGGGAAAATGGTGGTGATAAAGGCCAAATTGGTGGTCACAAAGGCCTATTTGGTGGTGGTGTGGATGGAATTGGTGGAAATCCTAGCGGAGTAAGTGGTGGTGGTAATGTAGGTATTTCTACCCTACGAGCATGAGGTCTTGATCTAACTAGGGTTTGAAGTTCTTCGAATAGTTCATGATTAGTAGAGGATCTAAGAACCCTCTCGTATCCCTCTGGTGAAAAAATCTTCTGCAAGCCAGCTTGTCCTTTCAGCCCTCCTTCTAGCGCCAATTTTTGTTGATGGTTAAAATGACACAAACAACATTAAAATAGAATATTTCTACTCTATTTCTCCTGAAAGAGAAAGACAACATGTAGTAGCCTAACTCCCAAGGTCTTGGTAGTTGGTTCTCAACTGTCTGATTTCACTCAATTAGTTCATGCAACTGTAATATTCAAGGGGCCTGTGCTAGTAACAAAGGATTCAAGCTATGACTCTTTTTATCGAAATAGTTCCTGTAAATCAATGGGTTTTAAATAAAAGAAAAAGATAGATCCAAGGGGTAAATCGGTAAGTATGAATTAAATTTATCTAATATCCAAACATATACTCTTAACAATGAATTTTTTCTTAACCGATCACAAAAACCAAGACAAAACAAAAATTAAAAAGTAACGGCAGTGGGATCGGAATAAATTATGGTTTTGCAAATTTTAATAACAACCATCCCAATTCCCACTCCGGCTCCTCTTCCGCTAAAGACCCAAAAACAAAGGCAAAGAAAAAGACTGTCAGGATAGAACCAAAAACAAGCCTCAAAAAGAACTCTCAGAACCCGATTCAGCTCCGGTTTCGATTCTGACAGAGAAACAAAAGAAAAACAAAGTATTGGCAAAACTAGACTCCAAACTTTGTTTCAAAAACAACTAAGTACAAAAAACACAAAGGGGGAACCCATTTTGACCAAGGCAAAAGATGGGGTGGTTATGCAAGGCATAACACTATGAAGCAAATTCAGACCACCAAAATTCAAATGACCAAATCTTAAATGCCACAGCCAGTTTTCATCTTTTACTTCTGCCTGAAAGACAGTCTGAATACTAGTTGTTACCTCTTGTGCTTGTGCATAATTTGTGCTCAAATCTGGTTGAACTCTCAAAGGAAATATTCTATTGTTTGTCATTTTGATCTTAGCTATCAACTGACTACTTGGGTATTTTTCTAAAATTGTACATAGTCCATTTTTGAAGGTTACTCTATAACCCTTTTAAACTAACTGACCTACACTCATGAAATTGTGTTTTCGACCTGGCATGAAATACACATCTGAGATATATTTTTTCTCCCCCTGCTTGGTTAGAATATTAACATTTCCCTTTCCTTTAACTGACACTTTTTGTCATTACCTAGGGTGACATCAGACTTAATATTTTCATCTAGACTTGTAAATAACTCTAAATTTCCTGTCATGTGATTACTACAGCCTGAGTCTAAGAACCAAACATCTTTTTCACTAGCTTGTGCTACATTATAGGCCAAAAACATTGTACTTTTATTTGGTCTATGGTCTTGACTCTCTTTAGTAAATTTTTTATTTTGTTTACCCATATCATACAACTTCTTCCTACACTCATTCATATAATGTCCAAATTTTTTATAGTAATGGCATTAGACCTGATATTTTTCATACCTTTGACCTTGTGATTGATTCTGAAATGGGTTTTGGCTGCTGCCTCTTCCACTTGAGCTTGATGGGCTATTTCTTCCACCGCGGTTGAAAGCTCTTCCTCTTGCTCTAAAATTTGATCTACCTCTGCCTCTTCCTTTGTTAATTGAAGCTTTTGTCTTGAATGCATGCTCCAATGACATATTAGCTGTTCCGTTGAGCCTGTGCTCATGAGAAATGAGTGAAGCATAAAGCTCTTCAAATTAATACTGGGTGAGGTCCTTCGTCTCCTCTATAGTCACAAAAATTGATTCAAATATTATGGGTAAGCACCTCAAAATCTTCTCTACCACTTTGACATCTTCTAGTGTCTCACCATGTGTTCTTATCCAGTTTACCAGTCTAATTATCTGGGTGAAATATGAATCTACAAACTCATTATCCTTCATGTACAGATTCTCAAGCTCTCTTCTCAGTATTTTTAACTTTGTAGTTTTAACTTTCTCCATTCCTTGATAATCAATTTGTAGAATGTCCCATGCTTGCTTGGACCTGGTTGTAGCTGAAATTCTTAGAAAAATACTCTCATGTACTCCTTGTAGAATGAAAAAGAGAGCCTTTGAATCCTTCTTGTTGTTGTCTTCCAACAATTCTTTCTCTACTTTTGTCAAGGCATTGTATGCTACAGCATCTGCTGACTCTAGAAAACCATTTTCAATAAATTCCCATAAGTCTTGTGAACTGAACAAAGCTCTCATGGTGATTGACCAATAATCATAATTTTTCCCATTCAACTGTGTGATTTTGGGATTACTCAAGCTTGTGCTTGTAGCCATTTCTTTCAAACACTCTAAAACAAACTAGATATGGAGAACCTGCTCTGATACCACGTGAAGGAATAGAGGCAAAGACCAAAAATTTTAACACAAAAAATTATAAAATATTATTCTCAAAATTTTTATCAGAACAACTATGGAAATATTTGCTACTTCAGAGCTTTATTTTTTTTATTCTCATCCCTCTACATTACAAAATCACTGCTAAATTATAAAAGCCCACAACCAAATATAATTAATATCGTATTAAAGGCTAATTAAACAAGCCATCAAAATCACGTCCCAAACTTATTAAACATAGTCCTTTGGATTTAAATACCTGTCCTTTTAACATAGAAGACTACCAACACAAACCCATGAACAACTGCTGCCAAAAAGAGCCAACACTGTGCAACCACAGAGGAGAGAGAAAGGTGTCGCAGTATCACGATGGTTACTGCTCCACCGCGAGGGGTCACTCGATAGACTGTGGGGTCCATGGTAACTGCATTACTGCGGTCATCAAATAGTTAGGCTACGGTGTGATGATGGACACCGTGCCACTGCGGTCTATCGAGTGACCCCTCACGGTGGAGCGGTAACCACCACGATACTGCAACACCTTTCTCTCTCCTCCGCAGTTGCACAGTGTTGGCTCTTTCTAGCGGTGGTTGTTCATGGGTTTGTGCTAGTAGTCTACTATGTTAAAAGTATGGGTATTTAAATCCAAAGGACTATGTTTAATAAGTTTGGGATGCGATTTTGATGGCTTATTCAATTAGCCTTTAATACTATATAAATTATATTTTGGCCGTGGGCTTTTATAATTTAGCAATGATTTTGTAATGTAGAGGGATGAGAATAAAAAAATTAATTCTCTGAAGTAGCAAAGATTTCCATATCTGTTATAATAAAATTTTCAAGAATAATATTTTATAATTTTCTGTGTTAAAAATTCTGGTCTCTGCCTCTATTCCTTCATTATGGTGGATGGACATTTAATTTTTGTTAAGTTGCTTGACACGATGACTCTAATACAAACTAATTTTCTATTATACAACTCCTATTTAATGTGGTTTCATCTTATGGAGGAATCAACTCAGTGGAGAAAGAAGCATCTCTATGAGATTTGTGTAAGGCAGTGTGAAATTTCTTTTTAACTTCCAGTGAAATCACATTGCTAGTTTTATATGATTTGAGAACATAAAACATAATAATGTTGTACAATTACATGTATATTATTTAAATTTTTAATATTTTTTACTCTTTTAAGTTGAGCATGAAGTAGGCAATATCTTTGGAGCCCTTATCATGGAGCATGTGGATTATCTTTGGGCACTTCTCTTGTCCATAATTATCAATGAAGACACAATGCCTAATTTGGGAGAGCTCATTATGACTAATTGGTTCAAAAGATAATGAAGTCTTCTATATCATGTCATATTTTATAGACACAATTTGTATGGTTGTTATCTATTCTCTACCCACATGCAAAGACTGATGGCTAAGTACTTAAGATTTCTAACTTATTGACATATCTCCTTCAATCACTTGAAGCACATTGAGCTCCTCTCTACTTGTTCCTTCCACACCATAATCCTTATGCTATAACCTTAAACAAACTAGTTCATAGTTGAATCATTTGATGTCAATTGCACTCTCATGTATTACTCATGTAAGTATAATAGTGTTTATTTTCCTTTTTGAGGAAATGCAAATTGAAGTAATTTTTTACTGTGCACATTAAAGATCTTAGAATTTGTATCTATAATATTGTCTCCAATGTGTTCATCTTGGAGAACATTTTTTTTAACATTTAGTGGCACAAAATGTTAATTGATAATTGTATATTGTCTCCAATGTGTTTATTGATAATTGTGGACAAGAGAGATGCAATGAGTGCTATGTGGACCATTCATTATCATGAGAGATGGGTTCTTGTGAACCACTACTCATAAATCATAGGTCAATGAGTTTGACTCAAAAACTGCACGGTTGAATCCTGATAGCAATATCATACTTTGACATGTTGTGGAAGAAACCTCCTACTTATCAACTGATGAGCTAAAGGGGCTCTATAATGAATGGTTTATAAGGCATAACACTTGCTGAAGGTTTTGCAAATGGGGTAGCAAGCTAAGTAGGCTTAACCTTGGGGGAAACTCTGTGGTTAAGCATGCTTCAGCTGGAGCAGTAATGGGATGGGTGACCTCTCGGGACGGACCAATGCTTCACCTCTGTGAGCATCACCTTGATGCAATGAGTGCTAAGTGGACCATTCATTATCATGAGAGATGGGTTCTTGTGAACCACTACTCATTAATCATGGTTCAATGAGTTTGACTCGAAAACTACACGGTTGAATCCTAATAGCAATATCATAACAAACCTTGTTGTTAAATAATCTGACCAATTTGTAGATATGATGTAAACATCTTATGTCTAACCATATATGTTTGAGCATAATATTTAGCTAAATACTCAATGTCTATGGTGGCATCCATTCTTCCCCCAATGTACTCTTTCAAACCTCTTTGTCCTCATTTCATCACTAGTCTTCTTCATGTATGGATTTAAGTTGTGCCTTAAGAACTAGGAGAAAAACCTATAATTATTGTTAATTATACCATGAAAACCATGTAGTTGGATTGAAAAGGAAAAACCATTGAATAATTTCTCAAGTGTTAATAAAAGAGTTTACAAATACTGATTTGAACCTCAACCTCCACACATGCCCTAAGACTTGGCACAAGTAAGTTGATTTCATCATATAGATTTAACTGATTGGTTAGAAGTTCTTGACATGCCCTATTAATATGTGACTTTATTTGTATCACACTATAACATCCTACTTGAAATAGGGATGTCTCCAATCATAAAAATTTAGGCACCTTAGTTTCCTTGGGAGACACATATTTTTATCCTATATTAGAGAAACAGTTTGATTGGAGCCCCACCTTTCCCCTACACTAAAGGTATAATGACTAGCGGAGCATGTCATTGATCCAAATGCATCCTCATGTGTAAGAGGAATCTAATATCAACAAAAAATATTTTATTTTTCTTTGTTTATTTTTAGGTTTTAAATAATATTCTAGTTATCTAGGAAATATAATTCCTATCACATTCCATCATTGTTGCACACTTCAACCTAGTAGTTGGAACACATTTTGTATAAAAATTTGAAAACCTCTCATCCAATTTCCAATATATTTAAATCACTAAAAAAAGGATATTTTAGTTCTAGACTCAGTATCATGTATAATAGGATAACATATAGTTTCACTATTTATATATTTTGTCACCTTTTGAAGCATGCAATAATAAAAGGAGCATTTTTCTAGACTTGCTAGACCCAAGAGATAATAATATTAGCTCCATAAGGATTCATTAAATCGTCATCAATGCATTAATTATAGAAGGTTCCTTCTACATATTTGGGCCAACCACATGTTATCCTTAGCATCAAGATTTACAACTCTTTACAATAGATAGGAATCACATTGAAGATGAGGTGTTATTTAACCATCGATCAAGATAATTGCAAAGTGGTCAAATTTTGGGAGTCAAGTTAGAATTTAAGAGGTTAGGATCAATATGAAGATGATTATATTGTAATATCATTAGAATTATATAATTTGCATTAGTTGTTCCCATATCACTTTGAAGGGCATGGCCACATTTTTAATCCCTTATTGTAGATTATAATTCATGTATGACCATGAATCAATAAGGATATTTTTTGTTTTCTCATTGAATTATTGTTTTTCATTCATTTGTCTACATGATTAGATAATCCTTCATTAGATCCTCTACCCATGACTACATAATTTGGTATAAAAAATGTTTGAAATGTGGAAGCTTCACTTCTAAATAAATTTCCAAATTTGAGATAGTTTACAAGGAGATTGTAAATAAAGCACCAATTGTGAGGTATTTTGAAGGAGCGATTATGGGTAGATTGCCAACCTAAGGTAGTTTAAAAACCACATCCAATGATAGGATGTCTCAAAAATGATGGCAAGGTATTTTTTATGTTGTAAAAATATTAGAGAAATATTTGATATAATGAGGCTAATGAAGATATAAATGGATGATTTTGAAGATGACCACAAAAGAGAACCTAACCATAGATGTAATGACTACCTATTCACTATTTTAATTATTCTTGACATAGCTCTAACAATACCCATTTTTTGAATTATCTAAATGAAATTTATTTATAAAATGTTGTATAACAAAATATAACAAAATTCAAATATATATATATTTAAAACTATATCAATTCAGTATACTTCCCTCAAAATTAATTAGATCGTATAAGAATTACTTGAGTATTTGCCTTCAAATACAAGGAAAAATAACATTTCATTACATCAATTAAACATGGCTCTTTTTTTATCAAATATTGCATTTACAAAGTGTTAATCTTCACATAATACAAAAATCATAACATAGATGTGAAATATATATAATTAATAGTTTAATAACATGTAAAGTAGTTTTTACTCAAAATGATCAAACATGGCATTATTAATTTAATTTCAATTAAAATAAAATATTATCAAATATTTTCTATGATAAACCAAACCTTCATCATCTTAATTTCAAGAGGTAGAGCATCAACGAAGTGCTTTTCCTCAAACCACAAAATGATAGTCCCCTGCACACCTTCCAACTAGAAGTGGCCCTGACCTTCATGAGGGTAGAAAATCAAGAGAATATCCTTGATCACAATGTCATCCAAGAATCGGTGTTGTGTTCTAAATACAAAAAAAAATTCATACCACTCTAGATATCATTTAGATAAGTATGAATTACCTAACTAAGTTGTAATAAATAGACACTATATGAATTGGCAATGCAAGCAATGATTTTGTAGTATGTTGGCCAAATATTTATTAAAATTAACATGTTTCACTATGATAATGTGCATCATATTTTCACACACCTCTTTCCCAAATTATTTATTGATAATTTAATCTCACATTTAATTCATATAGTGATATGGTTAATCTAACACATTTTCTCCTTGTCACAGAACTCTCAAACCTTCTTTTTATACTTTAGTAGTATATTTAAATGCACTTTCACATACACACACAAATAGACATCCACACATATGTGTGTGTATACATACATGTGCATACATACATATGTATATATATACATATATACATACATATGTATATGTATACATATATACATACATATGTATATATATACATATATACACATACATATATATATACATATATATGTACATAGGTATATATGTATATATACAAACACATGTACTTATATGTACATAAACTTATACTATCTTATAAAATAGACAATTCTAATGTATGCATTTGCATCCATACATACATATGCATGTTGCATATACATATACTTATGTAGTTATATGTTGAACCTCTTAATTCAATAACACATACATGCATCACCTTGAAGGAGAATACAATCTTGTCTAATAATATTATATATATATAGTCTAATATGAATATAAACTTCTTACATTCTTATAATTTAAATAATTTCAATGTATGCAACTACATATGTGCATACATATATACTTATGAAATTATAGATCTTTAACCTTTTAATTTAATAAAATAGATAGATAGAGTATATTATTGTCTAATATTATGTTTTATGCATATGTATGCATATGATCCCATAATAATATGTCACTCATTCATGAAAACAAAATCGACATTGATTATTTCATATGTGTTCTATGCAATGATACAAAACTAGCTTAGGAAATAGTGTGGATGTTTGGGCTCTATAATTTTTGAACCAAAGGGAAATGGGTATCCACCATTTAGGAGATGGAACTTAGGACCTATTTCCTACTTTATTTTATTAGGAACCTAGATCCCTCAACCAACTGACTTGATTGAGGAATGGGACTAGGGGATTCCTATTGAAATTGGATAGGGGTTCACCATTAAGTGAAGCTTCAAAGGAGAAATGCAAACAATTATGCACAAAACCCTAGAAACTTGAGAGAATGAAATAATATTGACAAATTGGAATCAAACAAAAAAAGTACCTAGAAGAATGATGGAGTCAAAGCAATATTTATAACCTTCAAATTCTACTTTTTGAAGTGCACTAGGACTAATACACCAAGATGGGCGATTTAGTCCTACTACAAGATTCTGGGAAGAATTTGGAATCTCTTGGTGACTAAGCAAGATCTACATAAAGCTAGAAAAAGGGTATACTAGGACTCATATGCCCAAATGAGTGATTTAGTCCCACTCTTCTTTTTTGAAAAATAAAGATCTAAAATTATTCTTCTATCTCTACATTTCTTGTATCTTTCAAACTTCACTTCTGGATCCGGACTTGTGAAAAATCTGCAAAACAAGATATTGGGTTGATTGCTTATGGGAGATTTTACTTGGTCAAACCCCTAGTTTGGTAATTAAACCTTGATAGAAAGTATAGATCTAAAATGGAAATGTGTGTGAAAGCCCTAATATTAAGTGTGCCTAAGATTATGAGAGCTAAAATGCAAATAAACCCTACTCTAGTGTTATAATATGATGCATAAATGAAACATGAAAATGATGATGACTCACTTTGGGAGATCTACAATCACCCTAATAATCCATAAGAATGTATGTACCTTCCTTTAAAAGTAGAAAGTATAATGATAATGGAAAATTGAATCACTTACGAAACAAGTCATTAGGCTTGGTTTAATGGCTAGTTCCATCTCCCCAACCTAGAATCCATCATGATCCTCCATAGGCAATCATCATCAATCTTTGGCAATACTTGATCTTGAAATGAAAGTGACCTTGAAGACTTGCAAAAGCACTATAATGCTACTCCAAGACTTCAACGTTTCTTGCCCCTTACTCTTGAATGCAAATTCTTGAATCTCTTGCTTGCTTGATTGCTCGTCTTGTTCTTTCTAGTTGAAAAAATGAATGTGACTTAGATTTTATAGGCATCCTATCTAATTTATAGTTTATTAGATCCCAAATTTGAAAATTTATAAAATTTGAGTTAAAAGCTTTGATTTCCTACTCAAAACCCTAAAAGTTCCACAAACGAGACCCATACGCCCAAGGTGGTAGATGGGTCCCACCTAGGGGGACTCATACGCCCAAGATGGCATATGGGTCCCACCCTAGATTTTTGGGGTGAGAATATTAGGGGGTTGAAATATTAAATGTATTTATTGAATTTGTTGGGATTTGAATTGAAATAAGCCTTTGGATCCATAATAAATGGTCTAAGGGGCCTATTAATTGGTGATTTAAAGGGCATGAATGCAAGGGTACTAAAATAGGTCCAAACTAAGTGTGAAATTGTACCATCTCCAAGAAGGGAGTATAACTTTTGACACTACACTTTCAACTATTTTGATAAATTAAGGTATGGTAGCCATATCAACTTTACCATTGAATCTATTCCATTATACATAAATAATCATATTTGGGCACCTTTAGATCTGATTTGGTGACTACTTGACCATATAACCTCATTAATGGAATTGTGTTTTTCTTCTTTATTGCTAGAAACCACTTGCAAATCTATGCCCAAATGATAAATAGTTATTTTTAGGTGGGTGATACATTAAATCATTTGTAAATGAACTTTTTAATGTATTGGGGAGTGGGTGGTATAGTATAAGAAAAAACATGGGAGTTTCCAACAATAAAGGTTTAGGGGCTAGAAATATATAAATAACTCTTGTTGGTTAGAAGTTGGATTATTGAGGAGTTGGAGGTGATTGGGAGGTCATGGTAGTAGAGTGAAGTAAAAAAAAAAAAACCCAATAAGATAAAAGAGTGATATATAAATACAATATTGGGATTGAGAGATGACACATACATAGTACCATTTGGAAGGGAAGTCCACACCTCAAACTTTGAAAAGAAATATAAGGATGATTATTAGGTAGTGGAGTTGTAGAGATGCATAGGAATGAGTATCAAGGTAAAAGACTGTGAAAAAAATTGATTTCAAAAAAAAAAAAAGCAAAATGTGGGGTTCAAGAGTTGAGTATCACATTAAACAAGTACTTAGTGAAAATAAAACTAGTTTCATGGTATCTTTATCTTGTACATCTAAAAGTTAAGCCAACAATATAAATTATGAAATTTCTAAAAGGAATAAGATTAACAAAGAAAATAATTAAGTGATGACAACTTTTAAATAAACAAAGTATTGCATTCTAAATAACAAGTTACATATTTTATTTTGAATATATTTTCTATATATATTCAAAGGAAAACATAATGAACATTCAATCTCAACATGTTTGTACATGTATCCAAATACAACCCTTATTAATGTTAATCTTACATTAGCAAAATATAATATCCTTGTTGATTGAATTATTAGAATTCATGATACATATAAATTATGATGCAACTTCAAAAATAAAGAATTTTATGATTATAAAAAATTATGTGTATTTTAAATTATAATCTATTAAAAAAATAAAAATACTTTCTTAAAATAAACACACAAAAATAAATTATATTACACTAATTTGATATTTTAAAAATAATAATACAAATTTACTTCAAGAAGAAATAATCTTCCCAAAGAAATATCTTAAAAAAAAAACTTTACTTTTATACTAACTAATCAAATATTATTTCTAATATAAAGATGAAGCCTTCTAATCTCCTTTTCTCAATCATTTAGCGAGGGTCGACATCTGAATCAATGCATTGAATGGTTCCTTGACGTGCTCTCAGTTGTAGATGGAAAAGTGTAACTCCTAAATTTGTACGATGTTTGTGATGCTTCTTTGGAAATGCTTGTCTGCTCAAATATTGCATCATCCTTGTTTAAACTGTCATGGAATTTTGTCTTTCTTGTGCCATCTCTTACACAAATAAGTTCCTCCACCACCTCTTTCATTGAGGGTCTCTTCCTCCTTTCAAAATGAAGGCATTCTCTTGCTATCCTTGCCATATCTTCCATCTGTTGCAGGTTTTCCTCCTCCAATACTTCGCTATCTAAGATTTCTCTGAGGCGGTTGTGATTGAGTCTAGACAGAAAAAGACTAGATAAACTCCACTCATGGCTGGCCCTTTCTACGGAGATGGGTTCCAGAGCTGTTAAAAGCTCAACCAAGACTACACCAAAACTGTACACATCACTTTTTTCTGTGAGCTGGTACGTTTGGAAGTACTCAGGATCTAAGTAACCCCGTGTGCCCACTATGTTTTTAGTGGTGAAATGTGTGTCATTCGAAGCGGAGATGAGACGAGAAATCCCAAAGTCTGCAACTTTGGGAGAGAATCTTTCATTCAAAAGGATATTAGACGTTTTTATATCTCGATGGAAAATTGGTTGAGATGCTCCAGAGTGTAGATATGCCAAAGCCTCCCCTGTCTCAATTGTAATATGAAGACGTGAAAGTCAAGATAAAGACCCCTCTTTGGAGTGTAAATGTTGAAAGAGTGTTCCATTCGAAACAAATTCAGATACCACAATGGGAATTTAGTTTGGATGCAACACCCTAACAATTTCACTATGTTTCTATGATTTATTTAGGAGAGAATTGTAACTTCATTGAGAAACTCATGGTCATCCTCTAGATTAATAGCTTGGTTGGACTTTTTAATGGCCACAAGAGTATCATCTGATAGAGTGCCTTTGAACACGGTTCCAAAGCCACCACATCCCAACACCATTTCCTTTGAATAATTATTTGAAGCTCTTGCCAATTCTTTCACAGAAAAAATTCTGAGGCTTTCTCTCCCCACTGTAGAAGCTATGTGTTGCTGCAACTGCTGGTAATATTTGGCCTCCACAAGTTTCAAATGGCGTTTCTTTAGCCACCAAACCAAAAGAGATGCTGCTAAAGAGACAACCACAAACGAAGAGACAGATCCTGTGTATTTTTACCAGATCAGACGTTGAACCAAAAATATAGTTATCTTACACCTATTCAAATAACAGAGAAGACCCAATCTATTAAATATTTCGTTACCTATGATTGCAGGAAAGACAAGGGTATCTGAACTTGTGGACTTGCATCGTGTCCCATTATTGAAGCCATCTCCCACATATCCTTTTGCACATGAACAGTTGTAAGAACCTTGCAAATTATGGCATATCCCCCCTTGATCTGCTCCAACGCAACTATTCGACCAGTTATTTCTGCATTCGTTTATATCTGACATTCGTCATCTTTGGCGTTAGGATCTTTGAGATAAGGGAAATGATTATAATAGAGAAAACATATATACTATCAGTGGTTCTGATTAACAAAAGTGCGGAGATAATACCTATACAATATGTCCCATTTCTAAAGCCATCTCCCAAATATCCTTTCGCACAAGAACAGTAGTAGGAACCTGGCAAATTATGGCATATTCCTCCTCCCTCCTCTCCAACGCACAAATTCGATGATTTATGTTTGCATTCGCCTATGTCTGAACATTCATCATCATTATCGTTAGGAGATGTGAAATTTGAAAGAGAAATGATTATAAAAGATGACACATGATACTAACAATTGTTGTAATTAACAAAACTTCGGAGATAATACCTGTGCAATCTGTTCCATTAGAGTAACCATTTCCTTCATATCCAGTGAGACATTTGCAAACGTACCCTTCCTCTGAAGGGGAGTCAATGCATTCTGCGTTGGAGGAGCAAGAATAATTGGCCGTTCCTTCAGCCATGGAACAATTCTGAAGCCCGATACCCCAGTTAAGGCGGAGACCATAAGAAACATTCCACCCATTACCCCAACTGAGGATTGTGTCATTGTCGACGATAGTGAACGTGGAAGGGTCCATTATGGTGGAGAAACCACAAACGCCAGTGTTAGTACCGTTGAACAAAGGAATAACATCGGCCGTGAAATTAATCCACCACCAATTATCTGGGAGATTAATTTCACAACAGCCAGAGAGGCAGTATGGTTGATTGTTGTAAAGGTCACACATTGATGAACATTTCGCATCTCCCGATTTCTCATAACTGTAGGTACCGGCTGAACCGCAGCCGATAGCCACCAATTTATTGGACGTTGAAAGAGTGAAAG
This sequence comes from Sequoiadendron giganteum, assembly GCA_007115665.2. NCBI lineage: Eukaryota > Viridiplantae > Streptophyta > Pinopsida > Cupressales > Cupressaceae > Sequoiadendron > Sequoiadendron giganteum. Next base: position 38,471,285 of record VCHN02000014.1, read on the forward strand.
GCCCTTCTAAGGGTACCTGAAAGTAGTTTCTCACCTCGGTGCTTGGATCACACGCATAGGCATAGATAGAATAAGAATCTATGATGAGCTGACCCATATAATCGATCTCCATAATCTTGAAATAGTTATCATCAAGAAGCTTATCATCAGTCTGATTAACTAGATAGCCAATAAAGTATGGAGAGAGCATCCCCATAGAATCTTCCTCGCATGCGATCTGAAAACCAGGGTATCCACAATCAGGGTTGTCAATCCAAAAGGGGTAACTCACACTCATGGAACCACACTTTTCAGGAACACATTTAGCAGTAGTAAAGCCCACCACACAGAGACAAATTAGAAAGCGAACCACAAGTTCGTAATGCATTTGCGTTTGCAGCAACATTTTATATTTTAGCGAAACCAGCTACTCAATCATCACACCATTAACAACAAAAAGATGTTAACGAAGGAAAAGCCTCCTGGAAGTAAATAGCCGAATGCATTGGGGCAACAAAGAAGAATTTTCGAAATACAATGTGAAGTTTCCTATAATGGAAAAAATATATTTAGTTCATAAATACAAACTTTATGATCTTAAAGTAGTTTCCTAGTAATTTCATATTAAAGACCGTAAGATGATTGGTAATTGCAATGAACGGAGTTGAACTTTTCCTCTTTTAATTTTATCTTTATTAATATAGATATCTGGAAAATTCATCAAAAAAGTAAAAGTAAAATTAAGCGAATTGTCTTGCGTGGAAAGAATCCTCAACACTTCTAGAATGCGAAAGTAAGGAAATCTGATTCTGACTTTAAATTATGTTAAACAAGTATTAAAAGTATTGGAAGGATAGGGTTTTAGTTTTTGTGATTGTGTAATTTGTATGTTTATGTAAATTTTCATTGTTTTTGAATCTTAATATTCAAAGACGTGTATACATTTTAGGGCCATAGTCTTAGAGTAAAGTTCATCAAAGTAGGGAAAAGAAATCTCAATGTGTAATAATATTTATTTTTAGAAAATGAATTGGAATTAATTAGTACAATAAATATTAAATGACTATTTAAATTATAATAATATAAGGAAGATGGTGACAAATTAAAAGGTTGTAGGAGTAAAATAGTAGGTTGCATGTTCACTAGAAAAAATGGTATGTAAGTTATGCTTGCAAATATATTCATATTTTTAGACTTTATGGAATACTACTATTCAATGAGTTGACTTTTCAAGATACTTTGGGTAATGTAAGGAATCCAACTTTGCACAAAATTATGGCATTTCTCAATTTGTCTAGATATTAAGTCACTTTCCCTAAAATAGACACAAAATAAATGGAAAATTGCATTGATATGCAAATTTCACCTTAATATTTTTCCCTCACCTTAAGGTGCATGTGAACTCTAGAATGATTATGCATCTAAAAGTATGTAGTAATCGCAAAAATGTATGTATAAGTGAATATATTAGACATTCAAAGGAGATCATAATATGCATATTAAAATCATCATTTTTTGCATTGATCTAATAACCATATTACTAGAATTCCTAGTATTTAACATTTTCTAAGATGTCTTGTTTATGTACTGCATGCCAATATTTACTTCCACCTCCTCCCCAATTAAGGAAGCTAATAAAGGTGAAAATGGCAAATTTGTAGAATCAATGGTGGATTTTGAAGAAAATCAACTATAACTAATTCTTCAATGGGAGTTAGAACATCTTTCTCTGCTGCATGAAGTTAAAACTTTACTTACCTTTTCTTTATTAGAATTTTAATTCTGCTTTTGAGGTTAACTAAAAGACTAAATCTATTTCCTACAATTATAATCAAAACTAGTAACACTTGTACTTTTACTATTTGTTACAACTTACCTAACCCTTCACAATCATTAGGGAAATTAGAAACGAAGATATCCTTAAATGTAGAGAAGTAGAAAAGGGATGAGAAGAATAACCTACTCAAAAACTTCCAAGATCTCTATAGCCAAAGAATAAGCTATCACTTTTTCTTATATTCTATTGTATCTCCATCATCCATCATTTGAGCCTTGAAAAAAAGGCACTTTATTGCACCATATTGCTAGGTCTACTACTTGGAGGAATTTTTTATAATGAAAAGGTCTAGTCTCATAATCTAGGATTTATTTTCTAAAGGATTTATTTTCTAATCTAAACTCCTATTTGTATCCATATATTAGTTAGTAATCCTTTAGAAATTTTAATTGAATTCTCATATAAGTAGAGTATGCAAACACATTAGTTTCAAGATCAATATATGAAATTATGCCTAACTTACTACCTATCCCATGAAAGCACTTAACAAACTAGTAATACAAAAATAAATTTAGAATATTTACCCATACAATTAGGATAATAAAATATTTCAGTATGGGGTTAAAATTCAAAAACCATAACTTTATGAGTAGTGCATTCTTATCTCAATGGTAAGGTCGTTTGACTAAAATAAAATAACTATAATGTTATATTCCAAACAATAAAACAAAGAATCCTTGTGCAAAAGGGACAACTTCTATGATACTTATTACAAATATTTAGTAATTATATTTATTAAATATAGTTCAATATTCACAAAAAAAGAAGGATAGTAAAGGGCCATGCTCACAATTTCTAATTGGAGGAGGTTTGACACAAAGTAAAATTAACAAAATGGCCAAACCTAAAAAAAATATTAGTATCTAAAGAAAATATAGAACAAGGATTATCTTAACCATTTGGTTTTCCCAAAACAATAGCAAGGACATCATCATCAATTAGCTTTGAACCAATGAAAGCACCTTATTTTTTAGGAGGATAATTGATAAACTATTGAGCATAAGGTGAAGATATGGCCAACTCCAAATGAGGAAGATTTCTTGATTCAAGCCAACTTGGATTTCCTCTCTACCAATGATCCAATGTGAAAGGCATTTAATCTGATCTACCATGAGGAGGAATATCCTAAAAGCCAAATTTTGCAAGCAATGATGATCGTGGAAATGAGATCCATTATCACACTAACTACACCCATGTTAAAACAAGATGAAACTAAGTTGCAATATTAACTTATGTATGTGAATTTAAATATGAAAATAATATTTCAAAATCATATTATATGCATGTGATTGCACATTCACCATAATAAAAAAAATCAACAAATAAATATGACACCGGATTTACGTAGAGAAACCCTTTCAAAAAAAAAATCCACATGAGAAAAGAGGGCAAGTATATTATTAATATTCACAAGGTAGATACACTGTTATATAATTCCTTGATTACTATAACAACCTAGATGCTTCTATACACCTACAAATAACATAGCATGAAATTAGCATCTAATGGATCCAATATATAGAACATTTGGTCTAGGAAAGACCATAAAGGTAAGTCAAAACAAGAGGTGCCAAAACCACTTGCAAAAGATTATGCCCCTTTCTTGGAAGACCAAGAGTCATGAAAAAAAAATATTAAAGAAAATTGATAAGGCTCCAACATAGATGCATAACCCATAGCCTCTTCATTTTGTGTCATTCAGGATACTTTGGTGACTATTTAACTTCCAAATAGAACACCAATAAGCACTTTTTTCCCTCCAAACTTGGGCACCCCAATCAAGACCTTTCACATTCCCAATTTGGATGCCTAGGAGGGATAAATTTCCCTCTAGTTACGTGTAACCTCCAAAAACATTAGATTTACTCTTGAAATATAATTACAATATGCCAATATTAAATGAATTTCTCTCATGTCCCCTAAGTCACTTTTTAAGAAATATGGAGACATAAAAAATGGCAAAGGTTTTCAAGGTTAATGTTATCTAGCCTAACATTCTCCCACTTTGCATTATATATTTCAATTACATCTAATAAATAAAAATATTAAATCGAGTACAATGATTATGGCCCATGGACTTCTTGAACTAGGAGAACGTATCTATGGTCACTAGATTTGCAAGAGAATATGCAACATTATACAAAGTTTCAACCTTTTCAATCATGACCTTACCATTCTCAACCATATTTTTCATAAAATGATATTGAAAATTATGATTCTTTGTACAAGCATGATACAAGGGATTTTATTTCAAAGAAATAGCACTCTAACTATCACATGCAATCCTTGATATCCCACAATCAAAACCAATACAATTACCAAGTCTATGTATCCATATTTCATCCTTACAAGCATGTGTAGTAGCCATATACTCCACTTTAGTGGTGGATAATGCAAATTTAGGCTACCTCTTACTCATCCAACTCACTACACCTCCAAACAAAGTAGATACATAGCTGCTAGTGGACATTGGGCTATTCAAGTCACCTACCCAATCTACATAAAAAAAATCATGCATGTCCAATAAATTGACCACATCCACAATATAATGATAAACCAAACAATAATATAAAGTACCACATAAATATGGGTATGTGCAGGATCATGATGAGCCAAAAAGTGGCGATATGTAAGCCATATGATGACCCATGTGGCTGATGACTTTTTTTTTACCAAAAATTGATGAAATGAAAAGGGTTTATAGAGGATATTCTTAGCTTTCCACCAATATAAATTATGCTTTACTTTGAATTTAATCAATAATTTTATTCATTTTCTATTAGAATTACGAATAAAGTCCTGATTGATAGGCTGATTGAAAAACATCTATAACTTTCAAATGGTATCACATTTTTTGAATCCAAAACATGTGTCACATTCTATGCTTTGCATACTATAGGATTAAAAAAAAAAATGAATTTCATGAATTTTTTACCAAGTTAAGGTGGTTAGACAGACGAGCTTTTATATTTTTTAAAAGTTGTAATAAAAAAATCATAATTAATTATTTACTTGGAAAACAAATATAAAAAAATATGCATCACATCGGGACATGAGTCCTCTAATTATATCTAAAATCTTATAAAAAAATATTATCATTTTATTGTGGTTAGGATGGTCAGAGAGACACCTACTTCTTATTTTTACCTTGAAATTTAAATACTACTGCATTGAAATTTCAAATTTTCACCAAATAGATTTTTTTTTTTAAATAAAGGTCTAGTAGTTTAGAAACTAAATTCAATTTGCTACAGATTCTTTTTTTACATTTTTTTGAAATAATATAGATAACTTATTCAAATTTTTACGTCAAGTTGTCTAACTCTGATTTTATGTCTTTTTATTGCCACTTAAGGGCCTGTTTTTTCCATGATGATCCTGCACATACCCATATCTAAACACCCTCTTAACAAAATTCCAATGCTCTTTACTAGGGTTGGAAATAAACCTGCTAAGAAATCCCATTGCTTGGGCTATATTTAGTCTAGTGCAAACCATTGTATACATTAATATACCAACAAAACTATCATAAGGAACCTTAGAAATATCCTCAAAATCAAAACTAGGGCACATATCTAAGCTCAACTTAGTACCAATTAGAAATGGAATAATAACTTTCTTACAATCATGCATATTAAATCATTATAAAGTGGTATTAGTGTACTTACTCTAACTTAACCAATTCTTTTTTTTAACCCAAAGTCTTCTAATTTCCATCCCAAGAATATAATTTGTAGCCCTCAAGTACTTCATATCAAATACTCTAGAAAGTTGTGTATTGAGCTCCCTAAGATCATTGCCTTATTACCATGAACAACATATTATCAACATACACTTGACAATAACTAGAATATGATTATCAATAACCTTAATATAAGCATATCGATCCTCCTCACTCCTAGGAAAACCAAACTTCAATGCAAAAGCATCAAACTTCTAGTTCCACATCTTGAATCATAATTTCAAACCAGACAAATATATCTTCAACCTGCAAACCAATTGTTCTTTTCCTTTCACAATAAAACCATTAGGCTATCACATATAAATCACCTCCTCAAGATTTGCATGTAATAAATTAGTTTTAACATCTATTTTCTCTATCTCAAAGTCAAAAGTAGTATTAATAGATAATAGGAATCTAATAAAAATTAATTTAGCAATATGGGAGAAAATTTCACCAAAATCAAATCCACCTCTCTAGTAGTAGCCCATAGCCACTAATCTAGCCTTGTAGCATTTTGATCGGCCATCTAAACCAAATTTATTTTTAAAAATTCACCCACTTGCAAAAAATGGTATTTATTACTTTGAACAAGCTAACTAGATCTTAGGTGCCACAACTATCCAAAGCTATCATCTCCTCTTGCATGGACTATAACCAATAATCACTTTCCTCTGATAGAGAGCATCCTTTAAAGATCTAGTTTCATCACTAGTACCCAACAAAGAAAATACACAATGATAATATAATTGGCTAACCCATCACCTAAATTTTTTTCTTGTGGATCTTCTTAAGGTAGGAGTAATTTTCTCTACCAGTTCTTCTTCTTCTTTTGTGTGCTCATCTTGCACATCCTCTAAACTATTTCAACCCTCTTCTTCATCTCTATCCTTAAATTCATCTAATTTTTATTCCACATGTGCATCTTCCTTCTTCTCAATCTTTTTCTTAAACTAACATGTCTTTGTCTTATATTTCTTCTTTGGTTGTTCTTCTCCTAAGTAAGCTCTAAATTACCTGAAAATCACATCTCTAGAAAAGATTATTTTATGATTTAGATGATTCCAAAGCTTATAACCCATAAATATGCATTCATATTCTTTTGAATCCAATCTATATAAATATTCTCTTAAGGCACATGAAAAAAACCTTAAAAATAAAGACCCTTAAGTGTGAAACATAAAGCTTTCTACCTATCCATACTTCATTAGGATTTATATCTACAAGAACTAAATGAGGAGATCTATTAATTCAATAAGTAGTACCAACCACTTCTACCCAAAAGAATATATCAAGGTTAATACTATTAAATATGCTCCTAGCTCTTTCCTTTAAGGTTCATTCATTCCTTTAGCTACCCCATTTTTTGGGGGAGTATATTGAGTATTATTTTATCAAAAAATACCTACACACTTAAAAAATTCATCAAATTCCTTGGAACAATATTCACCCCCATTTTCAAGCCTCAACACTTTATCTTATAATTTTTTTTTTCAATTAACATTAAATTCCTTCAACTTATTGAAAAAATAATTTTAGAATGCATAAAATAAATGAGTGTATCTTGAGACATCATTAATGAAAGAGACATAATATTGAGATTTACCCAAAGATTCAACATCCATTGGTCCACATACATTTGAATGAATAATATCTAATAATCTCTTTTCATTATTATTTCCATTAGAAAATGATGATCTATTTTTCTTTTGAAACACACAATACTCACAAAAATAATTTTTACCAATAGAGTAAATAAAAATAACATCAACCAGGTTTTTGTTTAGAATAGTCTTAAGTTCTTTTTCAACTATGTGACCCAACCTATGGTGCCACAACATACATGTATTTTCAATGTTAGTTACATTCGTAGAGTTACATAAATTAGAATTTTTTAGCCTAAACAAAGTTTATATCCAAGATCCTTTATCTATCATCAAACTCCCTCTTACCAACCTGCAACGAAACTTATCAAATTTCACATTCATTATAGAATCATTCAACTTGGACATTGAAAGTAAATTTCTCATGACTTGGAATATCCAAAATATTATGAAGAGTTTTAATTCCCCCCATCACTATAACACAACTTTACCTTTCCCTTACCAACAATAATTTTTGTGTTGTTATCACCAAGGAAAAAATATCCCCCATTATATGATTTGTAAGTAGTAAACCACTCCTTGTGAGGATTCATTTAGAAGGAGAAACTTGAATAAATAAGCCAAGCATCATCACTAATAGTGTTAGCTGAAATAAATTAAACACCTGAATCATCATCAGAGTCCACTTTTTGTGGAGGAATTGAATTTTTTAATTCCTACAGTCTTTCTTAACATTGTTGGGTCTCAAAAATGTAGGTTTGAACCATGAGAGGTTGCCAAGATCTCACAACGTTTTTGGCCAACATACAAGGCCAATTGATGTAATTGAACCTTATGCTCTTTAGGCTCTACTAAACCTAGGCGGGTGTACCTATGAAAGAGATGCAGACTTTGTATGATTCGTACCTATGCGATCTATCCCTAGTGGAAAATTGTGAGGGATAAATGAAAGCTCAATAACTATTTCTACTCCTAATGATTAAAATATGAATGTATGGATAAGATTTTATGAAATCCTAAAATGGAATTGGTATGACTAGTGCCTACTTTTGTTGGGTAACTAGAGTCAAGATGTAAATGATATGTGACCTACTAATTGGATACAATTCTAATTGTTTGGTACTTATACTTGTTTATGACTAGTATAAACATGCAAGGATGTGACTGACAAAATCTTCTTATTGATCCAATCAAAGCCTACTAGGTTACTGTGATCTATCTAAAAGGGTTTGAATCCTTCCTTGAAGGAACCAATTAAAAGCGGTCACATAGTGACAACAAATGTGTACTAACAAAATGAAAAATATACTTGATATATTTAGTTTTGAATAACTTAATAGGATTGTTTGGAGACAGTATGGCAGCCTTCAATTATAGACTCTTCTTATTGATCCAATTGACATTTCCAAATTATTGTAATCTATTTAAAAGGATTTTAATTCCTATTTGAAGAAACCAATTAAGAAAATTACACAAGAACAACAAATGTGTCTGATAAATTTTAGTATTCGCTTGGAATAAATTCAAATAATAAGGAACACCAACTTGGAGACAACCAAATAATTGTTTAACTTGAAAAAAAATTGACACCAATATTTGATCACCAAATCTATGCATTCTTCTCCATTATACGATTTGAAAAGATCTTACAATATACGTCATGATATCTTGTTTCAACAACTGTTCACCCAATCCAACTACTGACCTAACTTCCTAAATCTACTCCCCTCCTTTTCTAACTGATTTTTCAATTCATTTATACAGTATATTCCAAGGGTCACAACCCTTCATTTATCTGTTACAACTGCTTTACATTCCAAAGAAAAAAACGAAATATTTAATTAATTGCCTTGTTGGAAAATTAAATATTTTTAAACTATAGGCCGCCTCTTATTTCATTACTTTATACTTTACCCACTCTTTTAATGTTTTACTTCTGTGAAGCTTCTTTTATTTTTACCGCTCTACCGTAGTCACTTTTTTTGCACCTCGCGATATAGCAATATTTGACTTTTTTGGTCTTGTTTTCCCCTTACCGCTCAACTGCGAGCCCTTTGTTTTGTCTCCCGTGGTACTGCAGTCGTTGGTTCCTTATTGTCATTTCCTACTACCTTACTACAACCTTCCTCCTGACTCCTTGTAGTCCCACAGTGTCGGCCTGCCATAGTTTTCTCTTCCTACCACTCTACCGTGTTCTTCAATTTTTTTCCCCGTGGTGTAGCGGTAACACTTCATGTTACTCCATAATCTACCACTTTATCGCGGTCTTTATTTGAGCCACGCGCGGTACCATAGTACCTTCATTCTAATTGTCAGCTTCACTATCAGGCGTGCTACTGCAGGTTCCATTTTTTCTTCGTGTGGTATGGCGGTGACCTTTGTCTATGCCCTTCATTGCTTACCGCACTACCTTGGCATCTTTGTTATCCTCCAACGACTATGCAGTGCTTTTCCTCTAAGTCGCTCCCCTTACCGCTCTACCACGAGCAAAATATTTACCCACTGTAGTATGGTCGTGTCTGACTTTTGTCAACGTTGCACTGCCTATACCACTCTACCACGGTTTGTCCTTCACTGCTCATCTCAACCTTCACTATCTACCGTGCTACCACGGGATTTTTCTCATCCTCTAGCGGTATGGTAGTAACTTCTTCTCTGACTTCTACTACGGTACTGCGGTCTCCATTTCCTCACCCTGTGGTTCCATGATGACCACATTTACTGCCACGGTCTCTGTCTACTGTGCCACCGTGGTTTCCATTCTGACTGCTAGCGGTATTGCGGTGGTCAGCATCTTCTGTCAAACTCACCGCTATCTCCATGTTGTTGGGTCTCAAAAATGCAGGTTTGAACCATGAGAGGTTTCCAAGCTCTCACAATGCTTTTGGCCAACTAACAAGGCCAATTGATGCAATTGTACCTTCTACTCTTTAGGCTCTGCAAAACCTAAGCGGGTGCACCTATGTGTATGCTGCAGATTTAAGATGTGTTTCCTAGTTGATCAATCTATCCACAATGGCAAAGGGAAGTGGACAGATAAAATTACTACACCTACTCCTACTCCTACTACATAAATGAAGGTTTTTTGAATAAATTGTTTGGTATGGATTTGTATCTTTGGGTTGTGGCAGATCAGTGCCTTCTATCCACATGGGAAATGGAGTCAAAAATGATATGTGTTTCCTATTATTGGCTTAACTCTAGTTGTTAGGCACTCTGGAAATTCTATGGCTGGCATAAAACATTACTAAGTCTATGACTTGCATAAACAGTGTTGGAATGTTTCTCTATCAGGTTCTACTTCAACTATCCAAAATAAATCTTAAAATCACTGTGACTTACTTGAAGGAATTTAATTCTGACTTGCAGACACCAACTAGTTAAATCACACAAAATGAGAGTGCACTTTGATAAATCAAAAATATACTTGATATACCGATTTAAATGACAGAAATATCTCAAGTTGGAGACAACCAAAAATAAAGAAATCAAATTATTTTATCACAAAAATTGAACACCAAAAAGAAATTCACCAGTTTAAAACATTTTCTCCATTGATTCTGCTTCAAGAAAGATACTGTCATTATTTACATTCTCAGTCCCTTCTCGGGAAAAATCTAACTCCTACTCTAACTACCTTCTTTTTTTTTCTATCTTCTACCATCCCCCTTTAATTGATTCATTACAAATATTTATACAGTAGATTCTAAGCGTTGCAACCATTCATTTTCAGTTACACCCGCTTCACATTCCATGGCAAAAATTAAAAAATTTAATTATACTGCCTTATCGGCAAATTAAATGTTTTTTACATAGTCTCGCTTTTGATTTTCTCACTTTATACCTTTTCCCGCCTTTATTTTACTTTTATCCGCTCCTTATAATTCACTTATTATTGTGAGCTTTCCTTTGTATTTACCACTCTACCGGGGACTTTGACTTTTCTACCCGTGGTATGGCGGTACTCGGCCCCACACTGACCGTCGTGGTCTCCATCATTGCTTATTGCACTACCACGATCTTTGCATTCGCTATTGGCAGTATCGCGGTAACCGTTAACTGCTTCCCTCGATAGTTTACCACAAGCATCGCGGTCTTCATTTTCACAATGTGTGATATAGCGGTAACCGCTTACCATCTCCTTCGTTGTTAACTGTTCTCACTGCGATGATTATCTTTCTTTATTTCCTTTACCGCTCTATTGCAGTCTTTGACTTCTCTCCCCACGGTATAGTGGTATTTGACCCTAATGGACACCTCTGTCGTTTGTTGATTGTCCACTACACTACCGCGGTCTCAACTCTAACTGTCCACGGTAACGCGGTACCGATCTGCTAACCACCACCTTCGTCCATCTCACTGCTTATTGAACCTTCGCTGACTGTTACTACAGTCACCGCAGTCTCATACTTGACCATCGACGGTATTGTGGTGATAGTCTATAACTACCACCACTATACCACGAGCCCCTTTGTGGGAAGCTGCGGTAAAGCGGTAAAGACCTATAGAATGAAAATCAAGGGAGTGGTACGGGTACAAGGCATATATAAATGGAAAGAATGATTTTTTAATAGAAAATATAGCAAATGAATAGGAATTTAAATGGGAGTAAAGCGGTAAATGAAATATTATGAAAAGATAGGAAAATGTAGGGTAAAAATGAAGAGAATCCCTTAAGTTTATTATGGAAAATATTAAATTCAAACGGGAAAACCTTATGTTTTTAGATGAAAATTTTCATTTCTAATAGTGGCTCTTGTTAGGGATGAGTGATTGTTCAATCACTGCAAGAATCTAGTATTTACTCTAGGAGAGCAGACCAAGACATGAATGAAAATGAAGGAAAATGGAGGGAATGAAAAGGATCCTAAACTACTATACATGGAAAAATATATTTTTTAAACAAGGGAACTTCTGAGAATGTCCATGTACAAGCAAACTCAGATCCTCAAAATTATTGTGCATGGAAGTGAATGATTAAAGAGGTTTGTTAGGAATTGTCCATGCACTGGCAATCCCTAATCCTCTGTACCTGCCATGGTTCCAAAATTTAAACCATAAAGGATGGCCCCAGGCCACCCAAAAGAGAAACCTGCATTTTCCTCTATCATATACCTTATTTTGTTTTGAGCTCACCAGACCTTTCTTGAAACTATCCATTCCACCTATCTTGCAACATGCATTGTCATTAAAAGCCTTCAAAAAAGCATTGTATTCATCCTAATTCATATTCCTTTCACCACTATAAATTTCATCATTCTCATTATCACATGGAAAATATTTATCACCCTTAGCATACAAAGTGCATTCACATTCAACAAAAAATTCATAGGCATGCTCACTATCATATGTTGTTGAATGATCAGGCAGCTGTACTAGGGCCTGCAAGTCTGAATACTCCTTGTGGCAACCAGAGAATTCAATCTCATCAACATTCTCTAAAACAATCAAATCAGAGCTATTCTCCATATCCTTCTTATTCTTAGTTGGCACTGACACATACCTCCTCCTGGACACAAATGGATTCATGATCAACTTCAGTGATTTCTTCATCAATCTGAGAGATTCATATGGGGTCACATGAATTGTTAATTTCACTGTCAAAAAAAATATAGGCTAGAGCCAAAACTTTAGAATCATTTTCATGTGCATACTTCTGGTATTCCAGAGTTAACAAATCTGAAACCTGCTCATTGTTGAGTGAACAAGTCTCAGCTTCCATATCTTCAACCATGTTTCCAACCTCTTCTTGATCTTCATAATAACTACAACAATAATCTTGTTGTAGATCAAAATCCATATCTTCATCCTCGCAATTTGAGTATTCAATGGATCCCTCATAACACACACTATCACAATCTGTTATGCAGGAGATATCTTCTACATCTTCATCCTCCTCATGCAAGATTTCTGCCATGAATTTTTTCTTATCATCAATTGTGCCATCATGGTGTTGGTCTGAGAATGAGGGCTCAATTTGCTCATTTTTGCTTGCTTTGTCACCAACATATTCCTTATGAAGTGTATCTTCAAGAACATCTTCATCATTGTATTCCTCATCCAATATGTATGATTGACCACTCATATCATCATCATCTTCCAAGTCTGAACAATTGTCATTGGAAATCTCAACTGCACATTTATCCTCCATTGGCTACATTATTTGATCATTCATGATATCACTATTAGATTCATTGTTGACAGTATCCATGTACATTTTCCCAAGCATGGAATCACTAAATTTATTTGTTGCATCCAAGACACGTTGCTTTAATGATCTTGACCAATGAGTTGATTCAGGCTCCCATGCTCTTGCAAATTGTGTAACAAATGTGGGTCTTGTAGGCCTATGATGAGGAGGTAATTACATATAGATGTCTACCATCCTGTTGTATAGAGAGTTTTCATCCTCTCCTTCATATTTCCTTATGTCAAAAAATGTATCTAAGGGGGAAATTCCACATTCTGATTCTGTAATGTAGTCTTGGTTTTGAGTATGTACATCATCATCTTCTTCTTGATCATCATCTATTTCCCCATAATGGCTCAAGAATATTTCTTTCAGATCCTCCCATGAATATATACTTTGCACAGGAAAAAATTTAAACCATTCCCTTGCACTATCCCTCATAGATCTTGAAAAACATTTCATAATGACATCCTCTGGATAAACTTGAAAGTTGACAATGACATTCCAGAATCGTTCCATATGCTCATAAGCTAATTCATTCCATTCTCCATGAAATTTAGGGATCTGCATAAACAGTTATGTCTCATCGCAGGGGTAAGGATTTGGGTAACCTTGGATATTACTAAATTTGAATGGTTTATCAATAATTGAGACAAAAATTGGAGGGCCATATGGGTTTTGGTAGATCATTGATCTTTTTTCAGGAAATGGAAGATGATTCATATGAGGTAATGGCTATGGTGTATAAGTGTTTTGCTGTGAATAGCACATATTACCTTCATTGTCGAATTCAAGTCCCAATTGCAACATTTGATGTCTCAATTGTATTTTTTTTTCTTCCAGTATAACACTTGTTATTTCATTTCTTCTAGTTCTTTCATTGTCCTGTGTCTTCTTTGTTCTTCTGACATCTTGACAAAATGTTACTGCTCCACAATATTGATGCATTATATATCAAATCAAAACAAAGTCACCACCTACTTTTCCAAAAGTAGGAAAATGAAATGGATTGCTTTTGGTTTGCCCCAGTGGAATCTCCAAAAAATGTGAAACTTTATTGACTCTAAAAATGGAAAGGCTGATAATCTTCCTGAGTAATCCCCAATGGAGTCGCCAATTTGTTGGGTCTCAAAAATGCAAGTTTGAAACATGAGAGGTTGCCAAGCTCTCACAACGCTTTTGGCCAACTAACAAGGCCAATTGATGCAATTGTACCTTCTACTCTTTAGGCTCTACAAAACCTAAGCAAGTGCACCTATGTGTATGTTGTAGATTTAAGATGTGTTTCCTAGTTGATCAATCTATCCACAATGGCAAAGGGAAGTGGACAGATAAAATTACTACACCTACGCCTACTCCTACTGCACAAATGAAGGTTTTTTGAATAAATTGTTTGGTATGGATTTGTATCTCTGGGTTGTGGCAGATCAGTGCCTTCTATCCACATGGGCAATGGAGTCAAAAATGATACGTTTTTCCTATTATTGGCTTAACTCTAGTTGTTAGGCACTTTGGAAATTCTATGGCTGGCATAAAACATTACTAAGTCTATGACTTGCATAAATAGTGCTAGAATGTTTCTCTATCAGGTTCTACTTCAACTATCCAAAATAAATCTTAAAATCACTATGACTTACTTGAATGAATTTAATTCTGACTTGCAGACACCAACTAGCTAAATCACACAAAATGAGAGTGCACTTTGATAAATCAGAAATATACTTGATATACCGATTTAAATGATAGAAAGATCTCAAGTTGGAGACAACCAAAAATAAAGAAATCAAACTATTTTATCACAACAACTGAACACCAAAAATAAATTCACCAGTTTAAAACATTTTCTCCATTGATTCTGCTTCAAGAAAGATACTGTCATTATTTACATTCCCAGTCCCTTCTCAGGAAAAATCTAACTCCTACTCTAACTACCTGCTTTTTTTTCTATCTTCTACCATCCCCCTTTAATTGATTCATTACAAATATTTATACAGTAGATTTTAAGCATTGCAACTATTCATTTTCGGTTACACCCGCTTCAAATTCCATGACAGAAATTAAAATATTTAATTATATTGCCTTATCGGAAAATTAAATATTTTCTACATAGTCTTGCTTTTGATTTTCTCACTTTATACCTTTTCCCGCCTTTATTTTACTTTTATCCGCTCCTTATAATTCACTTATTACTGCGAGCTTTCCTTTGTATTTACTGCTCTACTGTGGGCTTTGACTTTTCTACCCGCGGTATTGCGGTACCCGGCCCCACACTGACCATCGTGGTCTCCATCATTGCTTACCGCACTACCACGGTCTTTGCATTTGCTATCGGCAATACCGTGGTAACCGTTAGCCGCTTCCCTCGATAGTTTACTACAGGCACCGCGGTCTTCGTTTTCATTGTGTGCGGTATAACGGTAATCGCTTACCGTCTCCTTTGCTGTTAACTGTTCTCACTGCAATGGTTATCTTTCTTTATTTCCTTTACTGCTAAACTGCAGTCTTTGACTTCTCTCCCCATGGTATAGCAGTATCTGACCCTAACATACACCTCTATCATTTGTTGACTGTCCACCGCGCTACCACGGTCTCAACTCTAAACATCCACGGTAATGGGGTATCGATCCGCTGACCACCACCTTCATCCATCTCACCGCTTATTGACCCTTCGCTGACCATTACCATAGTCACCGCAGTCTCAGACTTGACCGTCGGCTGTACTGCGGTGACAGTCTATAACCGCCACTGCTATACCACAAGCCCCTTTGTGGGAGGCCGTGGTAAAGCGGTAAAGACCTATAGAATGAAAATCAAGGGAGCAGTATGGGTACAAGGTATATATAAATGGTAAGAATGATTTTTTAATGGAAAATATAGCAAATGAATGGGAATTTAAATGGGAGTAAAGTGGTAAATGAAATATTATGAAAAGATAAGAAAATGTAGGGTAAAAATGAAGAGAATCCCCTAAGTTTTTTATGGAAAATATTAAATTCAAACGGGAAAACCTTATGGTTTTAGATGGAAATTTTTAGTTCTAACACACGCCGCCACACTACTGTGGTCATTGTTCGGACCGGTCATGGTACCACAGTATCCATTCACTGACCGCTCTCCCTCCGTCGTTTCATCGCGCCACCGCAAACAGTGTTTTAACTGCCCACGGTGGAGCAGTAAACATTTACTGCTACACTGACTATATACCGTGTCACCGTAGTTTGTTTGAAAACCCTCTGTGGTATAGCAGTAAGGGTTAATATGATTCAACCGCTATATCACAGGCTAGAGTATGGGAGGCCACAGTAAAGCGGTGAAGGTTATGACAAGAAATAAATATGATAGTGGTATAATGTATAAGTCAATTTCAGCTTTTTGGATGGGGAAAATGATTTTTTTATGAAAAAGGTGGAAAAATAATGGGTTCAAGTGGGTAAAAGACCTTAGAATTTTAGTGGAAAATTTGGGTTCTAACAGTGGCTCTTGTTGGGGATGAGTGATTTTGAAAATCACTGCAAGAATCTAGAAATTACTGGGAGAGGAGACCAAGACATGAAAGGATAAATGAAGGCAATGGAAAATGGAGGGAATGAACAAGTGAAGGAGATGGAAAATGGAGAAAGGGAATGACCCTAAACTACTGTACATGGAAAGAAAACATTGTTTTTCAATAAGGGAATTTATGAGAATGTCCATGTACTAGGAAGCCTAGACCCTTCAAAATTCCTAAACTACTGTGCATGGAAAAGAATGTTTAAAAATGTTTGTTTAAGAATTATCCATGCACTGGCAATCCATAATCCTCTGTATCTACTATGGTTTAAAATTCAAACCATAAAGTATAGCCCCAGGCCACCCAAAAGAAGAGCCTGTACTTTCCTCTATCATAGACTTTATTTTGATTATATCCCATCAGGTTCCTTTTGAAAATGTTCATTCCATCTACCCTGTTACATATACTATCATTGAAAACTTTCAAAACATCATTGTGTTCAACGTGACTCATGTTCCTTTCACCACTATGCAATTCATAACTCCTATTATCATATGACAAATATTTATCACCCTCATCACACAAAGTGTATCCACATTCAATGGAACATTCATAATCTTGCTCATTATCATGTATTGCCGAATGATCTAGCAGCTATACTAGGACTTGAAAACCCGAATGCTTTTCTTGGAAGTCTAAAAATCTTGTCTCATCAACATCTTTTGGGGTTACCAAATTTGAAACATTTTTTATTTCTTCAACATCACTAACTTGCATTGGAACAAATTTTTTTTTTTTTTTTAAAATTGACACCAATATTTGATCACCAAATCTATGTATTCTTCTTCATTATACGATTTGAAAAGATCTTACAATATACATCATGATATCTTGTTTCAACAACTGTTCACCCTATCCAACTACTGGTAATTTCCTAAATCTACTCCCCTCCTTTTCTAACTGATTTTTCAATTCATTTATACAGTATATTCCAAGGGTCACAACCCTTCATTTATCTGTTACAACCACTTTACATTCCTAAGAAAAAAATGAAATATTTAATTAATTGACTTGTCGAAAAATTAAATATTTTTAAATTATAGTCTGCCTTTTATTTCATCACTTTATACTTTACCCACTCTTTTAGTGTTTTACTTCTCCGAAGCTTCTTTTATTTTTACCGCTCTACCATTGTCAAACACGGGCCCTTTGTTTTGTCTCACGCGGTACTACGGTGACTAGTTTGTTATTGTCATTTCCTACCACCTTACCATGGTCTTCCTCTTGACTCCCTGTGGTCCCGCGGTATCAGCCTGCCGTAGTTTTCTCTTCCTACCGCTTTACCGCAGTCTTTATCTGAGCCACGAGCGGCACTACGGTAACTTCATTCGGACTATCAACTTCACTTTCGGGCGTGCTACTGAGAGTTCCATTTTTTCTTCACGCAGTATGGTAGTGATCTCTGTCTATGCCCTTCATTGCTTACCGCACTACCTTGTCATCTTTGTTATCCTCTAGTGGCTATGCGGTGGTTTTCCCCTACCTCACTCCCCTTACCGCTCTACCGCGGGAAGAATATTTACCCACCATGGTATGGCGGTGTCTGAATTTTGTCAACATTGCACTGCCTATATCTCTCTACCATGGTTTTTCCTTCACCACCCAACTCAACCTTCACCATCTATCGCACTAGCACGGGCTTTGCTTCATCCTCTGGCAGTATGGCAGTAACTTCTTCTCTAACTTCTACTGTGGTACTACGGTCTCCATTTCCTCACCCCGTGGTTTCGTGGTGACCACATTTACTGCCATAGTCTTTGTCTACCGCACCACCATGGTTTCCATTCTGACTGCCAGCGGTACCGCGATGGTCAGCATCTTCTGTCATGCTCACCGCTATCTCCACACCACCGCGCTACTATGGTCACTATTATAACCGATCGTGGTACCACGGTATCCATTCATTGACCGCTTTCCCTCTACCGCTTACTGCGCCACCACGGATAGTGTTTTAATTGCTTGCGGTGGAGCGGTAAACATTTAATGCTACACTAATTATATACCACGTCAGCGTGGTTTGTTTGACAACCCTCTGCAGTACATCGGTAAGGGTTAATATAATTCAACTGCTATACCGTGAGCTAGAGTATGGGAGGCCGTGGTAAAGCAGTGAAGGTTATGACAAGAAATAAATATGACAGCAGTATAATGTATAAGTCAATTTCGGCTTTTTGGATGGGGAAAATGTTTTTTTTATGAAAAAGGTGGAAAAATAATGGGTTCAAGTGGGAAAAATACCTTAGAATTTTAATGGAAAATTTGGGTTCTAACACACATGACCTCTTTTATCGTAATTCCAACACTTTACTCTGATCTTTTTGGGGTTTTAGAACACTCTTTAGACTTATCCAGGCCATTTTCATCCCCTTTAGGATCTTTCTCATTGGACCTACCTCACACATTAAATGCATCTTGGAAACCAACATTCATGGATGCTCTACTCATCTCCTCTAAAAGAACTATGGAAATTATGGTGTCCATATTTGGTTCTGCATTACCACTACTAATGGAAATAATTAGATTTTCCCTATTCAGGAAAAGAACAAAGAAACGAGATAAATTTATGTTCATCTTCTATATTAACATATGTTGATGCAAGATGACTATAATAATCAGATTAAAAGAATTTAAATGATCCACTATAGAGTTACAATCTTTCATTTTTAAATAATATAAGAATATTTTGAGATACAACTTGTTAGATAAAAATATTTCTGATATATGTCACCTATCCCTTTCCACAACTTATATGTGGTGTCTTCACTGGATACATTCAAAAGGATGAAATCTATAAGACACAACTAAATGGTTCCTCATGTCTTCTTGTAACTTTTTCTAATATTTGTTATACATTATAGTTGATTTGCTTTCATGTAAAACTAGCGACCACTCATCTCTCTCTTCAAGGAGATCCTTTATCTTTAATTTCAATATCTCTAGCTAGTTTCATTTAAATTTTCAATATTATGGTGAGAGGTAGAATCAATGATATACAATCCTCTTCACAAATATTTAATATACCACAAAAATAAAATCTCCCACTATAGAAAAAAAACCTTCGACACATAAAAAAAGCATCCCATCTTAAACAAAACCACTAGCTTTGATACTAAATGTTGAAAAAAAGGGGTAAAAGCACAAAGTTATGCCACACTTTCAACCAACTTATTAACACAACTGAATTTAAGTATTTCTAACTAAAAATCAATTTTGGTCAAACATATGATCTAGTAAGATTCATTCTAGCTAAGTTAGATACTTCCACAAATTTTTCAACTAATATTGTTGGCTAAAAATATAGGGAGCACCACTTTGAGTCCAATTTACCAAAAAAAATAAAAATTATTTTAAAAAATTGAAGTTTCAATAACTCCTGCTAATGTAAATAACATTTAAAAAAAATACAAAAAATACCCTTTTGTAGATCCATAAGTGTAGTTTCCAAAATATATTTATTTTAGTAGTTTAATTATTATTCATATTTTATTTTTTATTTTTAATAAAAGTAGGTTATCAGCACAAAATATTAGCTTGATTACCATGCCAAGAAGAAATACTAAAACTTATTAAATTTTTTGAAAAAATATGATGCATTAGATAAAAGAATCTATTTCAAGATGAAATATTTTTTTTCCATTTTAGATAAATATTTATTATGAAAGTTGATGCCCAATGGAAACAACTATTTTTTGATTCACGCACATTTTAATATTTATTTAAAAATATATATATATCAAAATTGGAAAAAAATATATCCATGCACTAAAGTTTCAAGTTATAAATACACACAAAAAATTTGAAAGAAAAAAAAATTACTATAAAAAGTTTGACGTCGCATGCAACTTCATTTTTCAACGTTTTATCAACAATTAAGTTATAGTGTTAATTTATTAAAAACTAGTTTAAAATAATTTTTTATTTAAAAAATAAAAATACAAACATAAAATATACTAAAAAATACACATTTTACTAGTTTACATCATTTCAAGATTCAAAACATATATGCCACTTTTTAGTGATTCAAATTTAAAAGTTGGATCAACATTGGTCGTTTCGTTTTATAAAGTGTGACACAACTTTATGCTTTTACCCAAAAGTGAAACTAAGCTACAATATTAACTTATGTTTTTGAATTCAAATTAGAAAATAAGATAACCAAATTACACTATATGTATGCAATTACATATTCAACATAATAGAAAAATCAACATATAAATATGATACTAGATTTACATGGGGAAACTCTTTCAAGAAAGACTCCACGTGAGAAAAGAGGGAAAGTAGATTATTAATTTCAATAAGAAAAATACACCATAATACACTTACTTTCTAATCTCTAACAACCTATATGCTTCTATACACTTGAAAATAACACACCATAAAACTATCATCGCATGGCTCTAATATATAGAACTTGTGGAAGGAAAAACCACAAAAGTAAACTAAAATGAGAGGTACCAAAACCACTTGAGATAAACCACACTTTCTTCTTGGAAGAGAAAGAGTCATGATAAACTATTAAATAAAATAAACAAGTATCCAAAATGAGCGTCTAACACATAACACCTTCACCTTCTACCATTCATGATACTCCAATGACTATTCAACTTCTAGATGGAACACCAATGTACATATGTTTCCCTACAAACTGGGGCACCCCATTCAAGAACTTCAAAATTTACATTATGGATGACTAGGAGGGATATTTTTTCCTCTAGTGATGTGTCCCCTGCACCAACATTAAATTTTCTCTTGAAAATATAATTATAGTATGCTAATAAAACTCTTGAGCTCATTCTTTAGAAAATAGTGAATAAACACAGTAAAGAATGACATACTCAATTAACATATGATCTGTAGGCCTATTGCATGAGTTTTCATACGATGATGGGAATGACACATTACAACCTCATGTATGGTGTTCAAGCTATCATGCCTTTAGAGTTGGAGATTTCATTTTTGTGATTTTCCCTTAAAGTAATTGATGATGAAACTTATTGATCTAATCATTTGCATCAACTTGAGTTTATTGATAAACATCGATTGTAGTCCCTCGACCACCTTAAATCCTATCAACAATTGCTATCTAGACACTACAATCAGGATGTTTTTCCTAAAAATTTCAAAGTAGGTGACTTGGCTCTCTATGAGAATAAGAGGAATGTAAACGCATCGCCTGATCAAAGGGGAAAGTTTAGTCCTAATTGGTTAGGAGCTTACATTATCATCTTTGTGTAGGGTTTTGGTGCCTATGGATTGTCATCATGGATGGGACACCTCTAAAATATCTTGTTAATGCAATGCACCTTTTTTTATACTATGCATAGTGCATATGTGTCATATATGTAATGCTCATCCCTCATGGATTACAACAAGTCACATGTTGACATCCGTTCATTAACACATTATTATATTTTGTGTTATGATGTAAACATGTGTGTGTGTGTTTTCATGCATGCATGTGTTTTATTATGTTGTGTACATCTATGTATTACATTACATCTTTTGGTTAGTTAATTAGATCATCATTGTATTTAATTAACATACATCCATGTGTGTTTATTAGATCATGATAGCATCTAATATAAACATACATCCATAAGTATAACATTAATCACATCATCATACATGAAAGTAAAAAGAATACACATAAAAAATGAACACCATGATATCAGAACTAACATCTCATGTATATATATCAAATATATTTCATGTATATGTATTGCACCATTGTCATAAAAATAGTGGTCATTGTATATATGTGTCAAATGTCTATACAAAATACTGCTATATAAAATATATGTCATTAGTACAAAAATGATACATCAAAATGGGCATCTAGAATGTAGGTGCATGACTCCCTAATCCCTACCACTTTGGTGGTGGCTTTGGTCAAGGCTGGATGGTGGAGACAAAATAAGATTGATGTGACCATCAGGCTAACACTACTACTTGCAATCCCCTAATCTTGCCTTGAAGTGAGGCTATCTATAACCCTACTCTCCTCAAGGCTTATTGCAAAGTTGTGGATCACGTATTAGCATTGCAACCGTTGCATGCCCTCTGATTTTATTGAGTCAGCTCTAAAGAGCATCATGTGCATCCTCGACACTAGATCATCTATCATCCTCACCTCATCTCTCTTAGAGAGCATGGTATATAGCATGGTCGATAGTTGATCCATCTATCCCACAACAATGGTAACATCAACGACCCTCTGAACAACCTCTACTTGTGCCTCATTGTATGTTTTCCTCAAGTGTGTAACTATCTCAAATAGATGGCCATGTTTCCCCACTAAGTCGACATGTAGGCCTCTAGGAATATCACCTATATTGCAACGATGGGGGCCGCCTCTAATATGTACTACACAATGAGTATAGTCCATCCCTATGTGTTCATTGCAACCATAGAGAGAAGGACCCATCAATACCATGTGATATATATACAAAAACCATAACATGAACATATACATGAGATAAAACTAAAAGTACTAACCATAAAAGGCATAAATAACTCTAGATCCTAGATCCTCGACTTACGAATGTGCATCAATGGGAAGAACGACACTGGGTCTTGTTCCTCCTATGCTAGATGTTGCTACTATTGGTACCAACATTGGGTCAAAAAATGCTATTGGCACTGTTACTGAGACTGGGATAGCAAGTGGAGGAGATACAACCTCTGCTACCACCTTGGCCTCACCACTATTGTACCCGCCTCCTTTCCCTGTTGTTACTTCTTTGCACCATCATCTTTCCATCCATCCCCTCCTCCTCCTCCTCTCACTAGCATTGACTCATCCTACACATTGGGATCTCCCTTGGATCATCCATTGAGAAAAATAGGGTAGGTTGGGGCATCATCCACAAGGTCTTGAAGTTACGAGTGATGCTTATGTCCTCCAAGGGTTGTATTGGAGGTTGATCTCTATCATCTTCCTCTTCATCTAATGGAATGATGTCAATGATGGTTAGACATCAATGATTGTTTGGCCTTGTAGTGCTCCTCATGGCCCATGTGTAAAATGGGACAACTAGTGGAATGATCTATACAATGCCAAACTATCTCATAACCCTTTGCCAATAGGAGGGAATAATAATATAATTAGTGTGACCTAAAAAGAATGGCCACATTATAGGCTCCACAAATACTTGTGGTTATCTACCCACCGGAATGCTCTATACGACCGCCATTAGATCTAGTTGATTCATAGAGTGTCAAACTATAATAACCAAAAATGGAGGTCCTTGTACCTTCACTACCACATGAGCTCATACCAATGAGCCATGGGAATAGTATAGTCTCTCACTTGGGGATAACTGGCTATCCAAGTGAATGTAATGTGAGAAAACACCCACACCTGTAGCAGGGTGCATGCGGTGAGGCTTGTATACTCGTAGTGAAAAAAATTTCTTAGTTCATGGTACAGGTGTGCCAGAATGTTGTGGCCCCACGTGAAGACTAGACATCTAATGTTGTGTCATCACCCTAATGGTATGGATGAGGTCCCCTGAAGGTGAGAGCCCTGCCCATCCATGGTGAACCCCATGGCCATTGTGACAATCATCTCTCTCCACACAAGGGTGTCAACAACGTTGCCTTGCTCATACCAACATATGTATATATGGATGATACCATCACCAAGGTTGTCGCATATTATGCAGTATTTGACCCCTTTAGCAAGCTCACAAGTAGAGTGCATGTGATCAGATACCACCCATCATCTATAGATAGGAAGGTCTATGATGTGATATACATCCTCTAGGGTGATGGTCATCTCACCCATTGATAGTTGGAATGTGGAGGTATTCGTTTCCAATTGCTCCATCAATGCCATCAACATGAGGTCATGAAATAACATCTTTGGCATGGTGTACACATACCAATGGTCGACTTGTCAGAGATGCCCCTCCTCCTTGGGGGACATGTATTGTACCTACGCATGAACCATCTATAGCACCGACCCATTGGGGTGCTCTCTTATCTCTAGACAACTCTACAAAAATGGAAAAATATTTAAATTAGAACCATCTACATAAAAAAAAAAAAAATCTTCTACATAAAAAATTGTCTAAGTTTAACCTCTGAGAGGCAAGTGCACCATGTAGATGTCTGCACGTCACATTAGTGTTTGAGCTTCACCATTGATAGTTGGATATACATCGACTCAAAAGGTAGACTCCAACACAACTAAAGGCCTTTAGTACCCAGGAAAGATGCTAGTGCACTAGAAGAATGCTTTCGTGCTATCAAGATGCCTATGCTACTCTTTTTGCAGAAACCTACAAAAAATACTAAAAAATGCACAAAGAACGATATTTCAGTACTCACCCAGGCAATCTCACAGCCCTCATCAATCACTCGATGCAGGTGGTCAATCCTAGGCTTCTAATAATCTCATGTACATGGATTTTTGTTGGTTTTTCTCTCACAAAAGCCAAGAAAACTCCTATAGTGAATAGTGAAGATGACCCATCTTAGGGCCCACCCGAGTATATATAGGCCCCACAGGGAAAAATCTTCATAACGATTGTGGTCCCTCCATTTTTCCTATTTCTACCCCACTAAGTTGGGTGAAAAATATAGAGTGAGCATATAGTCACTTTTATATCTTATTTTTCTTCCAAACCACAAAAATTTTCTTAAGCATTTTTCTCGCCTTGGTAACTTCTTTCAAGTTTTTAGCTAACCTAAAATTTGAGTTTTACAAAACAAAATTTTGCATGAGCTTTCACATAAGATGATGTAATCTTCATTTAGTTTGATCTCTAGGGACATCATTAGCACCTACCTGCTTGACCTCTACAACCTCTACAATATTCTTTTTGACAAACAAATATGTAAAATTTTCAATTTTTTGTGCTTGCTCTGTGTGATCTCTTTTTACTTTAGTGTGTCTAATTTTTCTAACATCTAACCCACTAAAGTGGAGGCAAAATGTAATGTCATAAAATTGCTCGTTAGGGGAAATTTCACATTTATAGTGCATTTGACCCTCGCATTTATTACGCCTAGCCACATTTATGACAAGAACCTTATGGGTCAGAATTTCATGATTTCAACTTCATAAGGACCAATGGTGAAGCAACAACAATCTACCACCTCGCTTCTAGAAAATGATGATTTGGACACTTGCATGGCACATGAACATCTACATGGCATGCTAGCATCCCTGCATTTTCCTGAATTTGAAACTTTGGCTCATGAAACATGTCCCTATAATCAAATTTTGAGAGTAACGTCTCTTCTCGCCCATGCAACAACACAAAACTCTCTTTTTCTCTCATTTTACAAGTTTCCTCATTCTCTCACTCTCATTCTATTCTTTTACTCTTCTCTTCTCAATCCTTCTTCCACAGTGAAGCTCTACTAGACTAAAATCCCTCCAACATCCAAAGCTCTCTTTCAAGCAATCAATAATGTGTCCATCAAGCCAAGAAGGGGTTGTAGATTGTTGGTGATGCTCTCTTACTTCTTTTATATGTACGAATAGATAACTTATTATATCATTATCTCTTGATATGGGTTATCCTCCTTGAGTGGGATTTTCTTTTATCACCTTGTGTTTATTTACTTTGTGTTTATTCTCTCTATCTATCTGGCTATCAATGGAGGTGGAAACACCAAAACAAGGGTTTGACTATGGAAAGCCCCAAAATAGCCATAGTATTTTCTCTCGTTCATCTTGTGTGTAGGTTATCCAAGTGAAGTTTGGAAGAAGATCTCAAATGCATGACCCTTTGTAAGTTGGTTCTCCAATTTCTTTGTGTATTTCTAATATTTTGGTTAGATAAGTGGACTTCAGTTCTAAGCTAGTTAGTAGATTTGTGACATTTATATCTAGAGGTTTATCACTCTATTTGTACAAGATGTCAACATGCTCTCTATGACTCCAACATGTCGCGTTGGAATCCTGCTCTTGTGTTGTTGTCCTCTGGCTGATATTTTATCCTTCTATGATAAAGATTTCATTATCTTGCTCTTTCATTTTTTAAAGAAATCTATTTAATTTCGATTCTTGATATTCTGCCTTTGGATTGTTCTTTGCAATTTCTTCATTCTACCTTCTAGTTTGATCAAATGAAACTTGGGGTAGTTTAGGGTAGTTTGTTCCCTAGGATTCTCTTGGAAAGGAAGAGACTCATGAGTAGTGAATCCCCCTACCCTACAATAGGAAAAATAACCTATTACATTTCAAACTTAGTATAATGTGGTTGACCTTTAATGATGAATAAATTTCTATGAATAACATTAAATATGGGATACAAAAGACCCCACTCAAACTTCTAGAGCTACGGAATGGCATGTGGATTAGATAAGGTATTTGTGAATGTAAAAAATGTGTTGTGTATCATCATGTAAGAGATATAGGATGAAATTATTACATGTACCATGGGTCATTGGATGAACTTGTGGTGGCTAATCAAATTCTGTGGCTAATTCTACAATTTAAGAATATTGTTTTATTTTTCAATAATTCCTATGAGCATCCATGTGGGGTAGGTTATGGAATAAATAATAAGCTAGAAAAATATTAGGATAAAGGAGGCCTACCAACATAGAATATTAGTACATTAATAAAAACTTAATTTAATAACCAACGTGAACTAATGGTGGGAATTCATGAATAAATTTTCATTTTTAACATCAAAAAGCCCAATGAACTATTAAATATTTCATATTTTTTGGATCATTTAACAATGCATGTATGCATTGATACTTTAACTATTTACCAAGCTACACTAAACAAAATAAAACTATAAAATCAAAATGTTTGAGGTGATCTCCTAATACCATGGGGAATTATTTATTGAATATGAATAAGGTAGAGTTAATATATGCCAACTTTAGTGTTGAATTCACAAGTATTATTTTATTGGTGAACTATATATCCATGCCACTTTTTTTTTAATTATTTTCTTAATTTGAGGTGAATGATTTGGTATATAGATATATTCATAAATATTGTTATTTTATCTAGATTCAATTGCTTTTCTCTATACAATACACCTACCCTTCATATATGTTTATATGAAACTTTCACTTATCTCCATTTACATTTCAACATACCCTTATTCATTTTCCCTAGATACTTACTTATTATACCCATACACATACACATGTCTATATATGAACACTAGTTGTCAACTAAAATCCAACCCCTTTTCTCAAGGACTAGTTCATGGTCATGAGCTCATTCTCATTATCATCAATTCATTCCAGTTAAATTTAAATATGATTGACTTCTCACATTAACCTTCCCAATTTAGAGTTATCCAACCATTATTTTTCATATGATATATTTATATGTCATTATATTTAAATGTGTTCAAAGTATTCATTATATCTCCCAATCAAACAATGATTTGAATATCAATCACATGTACACACTTCAATTAGTTCTCTAAAATGCATTTATCTCTTCATATTCATTCTAGGATAATTTGCATGACTAAGTATTATTATTTTATATCATTTTTTAATTAAGGTTTTATTTCTCTAAACTTTCCTCCTTGTTACTAATTGATGGCCTTTAATAGGGCACTTTATTAAAAGAATATTAAAATATTTTAAATCCATCAAGCTATGATTGTTGTGGAATGACAACTATTTTTACAAGGGTTTATCTTTTAATCAATGATCTATATTTGGTGTTTTATGTTATTTATTTTCAAGTTCAACCCCTTGCTAATAATCCTTGGGTTAATGCTTTGAAATTATTTTATAGAGGTATCAAGACTCTTCTTGACCTCTTTGCTAATACTACTCGGATAATTTATTATTTTTCCTAAGTCCAAATTAAATTATAGGCTTTTTTACTAATATTTTTTAGTCATTTCAAACCATTATTTATTCTATTCCTCATCATATGACTCCTAAAACTAGGGTAAAGAAGTCTTGAAACTTGGTGGAAATATTAAAAAATGGTATCAAAAAATATCATTTTGTATCTATAAACTATGTAAGAGATATTCCCTTCGTTATGTACCTACACATGGTTTCAAAATTAAATCATAGATTGTTTCTTCAATATTTTTTTGGCACTTGGAAATGTTGATTTCAAACTCTTTGGCTAACCATCCTTGAGTTGAAACTTTCCCACTTTTCTTGGTGTATTCTCTACCAAGGTCTCTTTGTTTATACTAGGTTGCCTCAATTGGATATTATGAATCCTTATTGTCTATTGTGTGGATAAAAAGAAAATTTCAAGCACCTTCTTTAGTCTCCTAGAACTAGATTCATAATTCTTTAAGAATTTCAAGGCTACTTTTTCATGGCATATAATTCTATGAGGAGATTGACTTGAAATTTCTACTAAGTTTACCTAAATTTGGCATGCATTCAAGGTGGAAATTATTTTATGTTTCCACTTAGGTCTATTTCAATACTTATGAATTTTCATGAAGTGTGGATAGTTGTGGGAGATTTTCATTATTTTATTGAATTAGTCAGTAAAATTAATGATACAAAAGTCTTGAAATGAAGTTATATTTTCACTTTGCGTTTGATTTGCTTTGTTAAGTGTATTAAGAATTAAAAAATGCATTTTTATGACTTTTTATCTAACTTTGGGAGAAAATATGTTTTATATGATCTATGTATAATATTTTTTATTATGTTGGCATCATTCCCCTCTATCAGAAGAAATGAGTTGAGATTCTAAATTAATGACTAATAGATCAAAATAAGGATGTAAGATAATTGAAACCATCATGGTTATTAAAAAGTTATGATATTCATGTCCAAAATTTTTATAGGAATCAAAAGTGTATGATTTGTCATTATTTTATGGTATATGTGTTTCTTTATGTTTGATCTAAGCATAATCACATGTTCATTCACCTTGCTTATGCTTAATCATTGATAGCCACTCATCCCTGATGGACAGTGCCTATACCATACAAGTTAATAACCACCAAGATATGCCATCCTTCAGAAGGAACCACCATATGTTATAGAGTGCATAACTAAAGTTTCATTGAGTGGTTAGTCTCATATGGATAAGGTCATGCACACTTCAAAGCTTTGGTTGCTAGCTACTTTTCATGTGCCACTAATGAATGGAAGACACGTATATAGTGGGTCCATTGAATACATTATGTGTGCTTACTTCTACTTATACTTAGTCATTATTTTATGTGTCGAACCCACACATGTTCTTTGGTGCTACTATGCCTTTGTATATGTGCCAACCTAAGATTAGTCTATAGTATCATAAGAATATTCTATATATTGAACATCCATCAAAATATAGTTAAAAATGATTTTTTGTAAAATGTACTAATTGAATAATTTTAAATGGTGTTTAATTTTCAGACCATTTCCTTTTTAATTATATATCACTTTCACATATTAGATACAAACTTTTTTTAAATACATATATCTATAATAATATCTTTCTTTTGAAGATATATGGTGACCATGGAATTGGCGAACACATAATGGCTAACTATTGTGGGTGATCCTCCTCCATTATCTACTGCTTAGGAGTTGCAATATCAATACCATATTAAACGCATTGATGGGTAATAGGCAACGAGACAAAAACCTTGTAGTAGATAGAATTCTCAAAATTCAACTGCTTTGAAAGCAAAGGATCCATCTTTCCTAATCAGATGACCAAGTCAAAGACGTAAAGGTCATTGAAGATATGGAGTAAATAAAAAAGCTTTCAAACCTACATGGCCTGCTCCCCATCCTCCATTGCCTAGACATCATAAAAATTCCAAGACATCATAAATCTATTTGTAAATCACTTCTTGTTCAATCTAGATATGGATGTGAGCTTGGAAGAGTTGTATGACGTAAAAAAAATCTTGAGGAGAATCATTTGCAACCTTCTTACAATGATGGAGAAATAGTCAGTAAAAGAAAGTGGTCTATGCTTGAAGAAAAACAAATAGGAACCATCATTGCTAACCTTGAGGGAGAGTTATCCTTCCAATTAAAAATGTTGTGTGCCACAATGTATGATCAACTTATCCCCAAGGATCTCAAAATTGAGAGAGCTCTCATAGCACAAGGCCACACACCAGCATATAGGGATAATTGACCATCAACTAGCTATAACGAAAAACCCTACACTTGGTCCAAAAACAAAAAACATTACCAATGATGGTGTCATCAATGCCAAAGCGGTTACCAATGCCACGAAACAAAACACATACCAAACAACATACTGACAACCCAACACACACCAACCACAACCCAACATACAACAACCAACCTACCAACAAAATGCTCCACAACCAAACCCACCACGACAACAACAAAACAATAAAATGGTCAACAACACAAACACTCAAAGAGGACCACCCCCAAGGAATAATTTCACACAAAAATGCAAATACACACCATTGGGGAACCTATTAAGGCTATCATGAAAAATTTAGTGCAATCAAATCTCATCACACTCCCTGTTTATGAGAATTACCAAGAGCCTCAAGCTAAAATACCATGGTATAATGAAAAGCACCTTTGTGATTTCCACAAAATCAAGGGACATACAATGGCTAGTTACATAAAATTGAAGAACCTCATTCAAGACCTCATTGAAAATGAGGATATAACTATTGACCAACAAGCAAGGAACCAAGATTTAAAGATATACACGAATCTAATGCCTGATCATAACAAGGGAAAAGACAATGGAAAAGGAACATACTATACAAATGTAAGCCATGACTACAATAATGTTGTAGCATCAATAGATGAGTTTCTATCAGTCATCAATCTCAAAGGGCCTAATGCGAAGTTTGGAGTCACTACACATTGAGGCAAGGTCACCATCTAAGGATCATCACCACCACCTAGGGCATTGCCTACAACTCAAAAATAAAATCCTAATGACTACAGTGTCTTGGACTAGCTAAAGAAAACCATTCTTGAGTTGAAACTTTCCCACTTTGCTTGGTGTATTCTCTACCAAGGTCTCTTTGTTTATAATAGGTTGCCTCAATTGGATATTATGAATCCTTATTGTCTATTGTGTGGATAAAAAGAAAATTTCAAGCACCTTCTTTAGTCTCCTAGAACTAGATCCATAATTCTTTAAGAATTTCAAGGCTACTTTTTCATGGCATATAATTCTATGAGGAGATTGACTTGAAATTTCTAGTAAGTTTACCTAAATTTGGCATACAATCATGGTGGAAACTATTTTATGTTTCCAATTAGGTCTTGTTGATGGTTAAAATGACACAAACAACATTAAAACATAATATTTCTACTCTATTTCTCCTGAAAGAGAAAGACAACATGTAGTAGCCTAACTCCTAAGGTTCTGGTAGTTGGTTCTCAACTGTCTGATGTCACTCAATTGGTTCATGCAACTATAATATTCAAGGGGCCTGTGTTGGTAACAAAGGATTCAAGCTATGACTCTCTTTATCAAAATAGTTCCTGTAAATCAATGGGTTTTAAATAAAATAAAAGGATAGATCCAAGGGGTAAATCAGTAAGTATGAATTAAATTTATCTAATATCCAGACATATACTTTTTAACAATGAATGTTTTCTTAACCGATCACAAAAACCATAGCATGACACAACCCACAGTATGACTGTACCATCGTATACATCTTAGGTGCTTAATTCAATTCCACTTATTCGCATATCACAAGTATTTCCAAGATTTCAAAACAACACACATTCATTAATCATTAAAACTATAGATCAACAGACTTCAATAACTTTAATTCAATGACAATGTAACAAGATAATCTTTAAACCTGGTTTCTTCTAATGACTTTCATCACATAAGAAACTATCATGCTTCAGCACAATCACTGGAATTCAGGTGGATTATAACTCATTAACCTTATCAAACAACACAATTCAATGCAAACTCCATATTTCGTAAACCTGCAATTCTATTAACTGTAAAAAGATTTGGTACAATGTATCTCTGCAAAACTCTATAAAATTATATCTCCTAGCACTAGGTAAGCCAATCCAATTCTCAATTAGCTGACCTTTACAATGTGATACCCATCTGGTATTTATAGATATACAAAAGAAGTTCGAACTTCACTTCTATCTTAGGCTTTCCACCTTTTTAGGAACAATCAACTTTCTTGGAAACTCAGATCAACTTTGATCTTGAGTTCTTACATTATGCATTCAGTTTGATCTAACAATAGAAGATAGAAATAGAAGAAAAGAAGTCATGCGCCCTTAAGACTGTCAGTTTTGCATGCATGCAACATGCAAGGAAGAAGATCATCATTCATACGACATGCAAGGAAGAAGAACATCATGCATGCAAGAATTTATGCATGTGAAGCTGGATCCGCTATGAACTCATCATAATTGGTGAAGACTTGTTGTAGCATATCCATATCTGGCCTAGATTAGTATCCAGTCATCTTCAAATTTGATGTGATCTAACTCAACTGCAGCAAACTCTTTCATACTTTTTACCTTGATCAACTCTCTCCCTGCAGCTTTTATTTCTTCTTTGACTTCTACAAGTCGATCTATCACCAAGTCTCCTCCATCATCTTTCTCCTGCAAGCAAACATCTAATTAGACCTTTAGATAAATCATCATAACACATGCTTTTAAAACCTACCTGTTACACATACATCAGAGTCGGAACCAGACAGAAGCTCAAAACAATCTCTTTTACAAAACTGGCGGACTCAGAGCAAAAACCGATATAGGAACTTCACCTAATAACAAACAGGCTCGGAGTCGGAGTCGGGAAGGTTATCGGAACCAGGATCCGAATGAAAAAAGTGATTTGGTTTTCTTCAAATTCTCATTTTCATATTCTATTTCCATTCCGCCTCCACCTCCGATTTGATCATCATTACTTTGAAGAAAGACTTTCCATTATATGCGGAGCCAGACACGGGATGAAAACGGAACTAATAACCTTCACAAATAAAATTCTTAAGTTCAAGATCAGTTCTGATCCCGCCTCCGCCAGTTATCATATACTTCAAGGAAACCTTTTAAAACTCGGAATCGGAAACGAGATAGAAATGGAATTGATAACTTTTGTAAACAAAATTCTTAAGTTCAAGATCAGTTCCGATCCTGCCTCCACCAGTTATCATATACTTCAAGGAAACCTTTTAAAACTCGGAATTGGAAACAAGATAGAAATGGAATTGATAACTTTTGTAAAACAAAACTCTTATGTCCATAATCCATTCCAATCCCGCCTCCACCTATGCTAATCATGACATCATCAAATTTATTCATTTTCAACATAACTTCATGATTAAAACCTAGGTCGCTATAAAATGGCAAAGGAGCTTTAAAAATACCATACTCATATGACCATGAGGAATCAATGGCACTTCTAAGATATCATTTTTTTAATCACTTAAAGTAATTGTAGAGACCAACGAAACCCTAATCTAACAAACCTAATAAAACTAGGGCACGGGTTTAAAACCCTGCCATTCTACCAAACGACGAAACCCTAATTTAAACAATAAATCTAATCTACCCTAACTCACTGTAAAATCTCTAATCTACCTCATTGTAAACTCTTAATCTAACTCACGCCATTAAAAACCTTTAATCTAATGTAATCTACTGCAAATCGAAAACAACACGACACAATCACGATTATGACGTGAAAGCGACAATGCCCTAAAATAAAAAGAAACGACACGATAAAACAAGACAACAAAGATTTAAAGCAAAACAAACAAGCCAAAACAAGAACCTGCTCATTCAGTCACATCGATGATCATAGAATTGCTTTAGAACACAATGATTGAATACGTGAGCAGATACAAAGCAAAACACAATGAACACAACTGCAGATAAAACAAACAAACAACAAAAATAAAAGACCTACCTCAAACACAAACAAAGCCACACTAACTTTCTGAATCGATTCGCACATAATATCCCTTCTCTATTTCGATCAATTTGCTCAAACGAACTCTGCTATTGCCCTTCGCGCTCTCAGACTTGTGATAATAACAATAATGATCGGCTTTAACCCTTAATAAAGGAAAATATGTGAATTTCTACCTACACTGGCAACCACCATTAATGCATTAAAATGCAGTAAAAAGCGGAGTTGAAACTGTAAGAGAACGAACACTGGTCTGCAGTGCAACTTCAGTCAAAAAGTCAATGACAAAAAGCGGTGGGGGCGGAACTAAAATGGAAACGGGATCTTACATTTATAAAATTTTCAAACCTTATTCCCATTCCGGCTTCGCGTCCAACAACTAAAAACAAAACAAAAACAAATACAAAAAGTTAAGTAAAAGACCAACCTAATAAAATAAAACATAAAAACTGAAACAAAACAAACATTAAAAAGTAGCGGAAGCGAGATCAGAATTGAATTTGATTTTGCAAATTTTGATAACAACCATCCCAATTCCCACTCTGGCTCTGCTTCCGCTAAAGACAAAAACGAAGGCAAAGAAAAGACTGTCAGGATAGAACCAAAAACAAGCCTCAAAAGAACTTTCAGAACCTGATTCATCTCCGGTTCCGATTCCGACAGAGAAACCAAAGAAAAACAAAGTATTGGCAAAACTAGACTTCAAACTTTATTTCAAAAACAACTAAGTACAAAAAAACACAAAGGGGGACCCATTTTGACCAAGGCAAAAGATGGGGTGGTTATGCAAGGCATAACAGGTCTATTTCAATACAAGTTATGAATTTTCATGAAGTGTGGATAGTTGTGGGAGATTTTCATTATTTTATTGAATTAGTCAATAAAATCAATGATACAAAAGTCTTGAAATGGAGTTATATTTTAACTTTACGTTTGATTTTCTTTGTTAAGTGTATTACGAATAAAAAAATGCATTTTTATGACAATTTTATCTAACTTTGGGAGAAAATATGTTTTATATGATCTATGTATCATATTTTTTATTATGTTGACATCATTCCCCTCTATCAGAAGAAGTGAGTTGAGATTCTAAATTAATGACTAATAGATCAAAGTAAGGATGTAAGATAATTGAAACCATCATGGCTATTAAAAAGTTATGATATTCATGCCCAAATGTTTTATAGCAATGAAATGTGTATGATTTATCATTATTTTATGCTATATGTGTTTATTTATGTTTGATCTAAGCATAATCACATGTTCATTCACCGTGTTTATGCTTAATCAACTCATCCCTGATGGACAATGCCTATACCATACAAGTTAATAACACACCAAGATATGTCATCCTTCAGAAGGAACCACCATATGTTATAGAGTGCATAACTAAAGTTTCATTGAGTGGTTCGTCTCATGTAGATAAGGCCCTATACACTTCAAAGCTTTGGTTGCTAGCTACTTTTCATGTGCCACTAATGAATGGAAGACAAGTATATAGTGGGTCCATTGAATACATTATGTGTGTACTTCCACTTATACTTAGTCATTATCTAATGTGTCTAACCCATTCATGTTGTTTGGTGCTACTATGCCTTTGTATATGTGCCAACCTAAGATTAGTCTATAGTATCATAAGAGCATTCTATATATTGAACATCCATCAAAATATAGTTAAAAATAATTTTTTGTAAAATGTACAAATTGAATAATTTTAAATAGTGTTTAATTTTCAGACCATTTCCTTTTTCATTATATATCACTTTCACATATTAGATAGGGACTTTTTTTAAATACATATATCTATAATAGAATCTTTCTTTTGAAGATATATGGTGACCAAGGAATTGGCGAACACATAATGGCTAACTATTGTGGGTGATCCTCCTCCATTATCTACCGCTTAGGAGTTGCAATATCAATACCATATTAAACGCATTGATAGGTAATAGGCAACGAGACAAAACCCTTGTAGTAGACAGAATTCTCAAAATTCAACTGCTTTGAAAGCAAAGGATCCATCTTTCCTAATCAGACGACCAAGTCAAAGATGTAAAGGTCGCTGAAGATATGGAGTAACTAAAAAATCTTTCAGGCCTACGTGGCCTGTTCCCCATCCTCCACTGCCTTCAACATCTTTTCAAGAGTAACATATTTTCTACACAAACGACGGTAAACATGCTCTCCACACAATGTCTTGGAGGAATTGTTGTTGAACAGTCAATTTACGTAATTTATACACGCACTGCTTTCATCCACTGGACTGTGTTTCTCTTGATTATTTCGCTACAAGAATTACGATGGATGGGCATTTAATTTCAGTTAAGTTACTTGACAGTAACAGTAATTCACACTAAATTTCTTACTTATTGACATATTTCCTTCTATCACTTGAAGCATAGTGAGCTCTTCTATTTTTGTTGTCTCCTACACACCACAATATTTATTCTATAACCTTAACAAACTAACTACTTGACAGCTGAATCATTTGATGCCAATTACAATCTCATGCAAATCTTGGCATTTACTTGTGTAAGTATAATAGTGTCTATTTTCCTTTTTGAGGCAATACAAATTGAATTAAAGTTGTAGCACATTAAGAATATCCAAATGCTTATCTATAATATCTTCTCCAATATGTTCATCGTGGAGAACAAAAAAGTTAGCATTTAGTGGCACAAGGCTCGTGGTTAAATTGTTTAACCAAATTTTAAGTGATGTAAACAACTTGTGTTTGACCACACATGTTTGAGCATAATATTTAGCTAAATACTCAATGTCTATGGTGGTAACCCTCGTTCCACCAATTTACTCTTTGAAACCTTTTATCATCATCTGATCATTGATCTTCTTCATGCATGGATTTAAGTTGTGCCTCTAGAAGCTGGAATACTAAAATTGGAATAAGAAATTATTTTACTAATTTATCAAAAGTATCAATTTGATCTTCCATCGTTTCTTCAAATCCTATTTTTTTGGCATCCATATCATCATTGAGCACATTAAGACACACCAAGATAAACTTGTAACTTATGCAAGTGTTAATTAACACTCAACCTTAATTATGTGATCTCCTTTGTTTGTGCCAATGCTTGTACCATGTATAGTTATGTATTCAAATGTGCATGCTTCCTATTTATATAGCATGAGAACATCCAACTAATCTATAGTGGCCTAGTGTTCTACTTGATCCTTGGTCAAATATTCTTTTAATTAGTTCACCTATTTTATTTTCTATTGAAGAAGTGTCAAGATAGGAGCACAACCTAGAAGTATTATTAATTTTACCAAGCAAACCGCATTAGTTGGATTAACATGAAAAAATCATTGAATAATTTTGCTCATGTTAAAAAGGAGTTTGCAAATTTTGAACCTCAAGTTCTAGACATGTCCCAAGACTTGGCACAAGTAAGTTAATTTTATCATACACATTTAACCCTGTTAGAATCAAACATGCTCTGATACCATGTTAGAATTGGTTATGACTACCAAGATCTTGAGACTAAATAGAAAGTACAAAGAAGAGAGAATAATGTGACAAGAATAAACTATATTCTTATCAATATTCAATATAATTTAATGATATGAGATGATTGTTTACAATGAGAGAGACTGCTTGGTTATATAGCCAAGGTGAGAACATAAAATTGGTATAAGATGACAACTATGAAAAGCTATCACTCCACCTAAAGTGGAAAAGCGATAATGTGATAATCACCATAAATGGTGAATCACCCACAAAAGGTGGAGAGGTAATCACATGATATTTCCACGAAAGGTGGATGTGATAAAATAATAACATGATAAGTCCACCAAAGGTGGAAAAGCTCCATCTACCTCCTATGTGGTCCCCAAGCAAACTTAACTAAGCTATAATCATGACCTAGGACCAGGTACAACATATTTAATTACACCAACGCCCTCCTTAACTACAACTTAGGGAGAATGTACACAACATAAAACAATACAAGATGGGTCCCGACAAGTAGGCCATGTTAGGTACCCATGTACATATGCAAATAAATCTCTCAAAACCGGAGAAAAAGAGAAAACTTAGTGGGACAAAAATCCTCCCCAAAAGAGAGATGAAATACAAAATAGAAATTCTCTCAATGATGAATGAGAAGGTAAAAACCCCATGTGAGGAAAAAGACCCCCCATAAGAGAGAAGTAGAAGAGAGACAAGGTAGCCCCCCCTCAATGTTGATTCTCCTACGATGATGGTAGAAGCTCGACATTGAATGTTGAAGATGATCCAATCTCGTCAAACAACGTTCCTCCTCTTAGGAAGAAACAAAATCATGGATGTATGCAGGATGCCAAGAAGATAGATGATGTATGGTGGTGTCTCTGAAGCATGCTCAAGTGTCTCCATGTCGATGTTGAAATTTGACACACTCCAAACAAGCATTCTAGGCCACACTGCTAAAGAGGACAATCCAGAATCTAGTAGAGATGAATGTAGAACATGATCCAAAGATAAGGATATCCCCTTTGAGGACAAAGAAGCCTCCTCCAAATGTTGTCCAAAATTATCCACACTCATGCCAATCTGTGAAGAATGATCATGTAGAGAATGAACAAGAGGGCCAAAGTCTTCCCTCACAACAACTGAAGAAGGAGTGTCTTCATCAAAGGGAAGATGAATGTTGTCGATGATGTCCCCCAAATCTGAAAGATGAGACTGTACAAACAAGTCTGAAATACCTGTCAAGAAGTCATCCAAAGTAGCCATATCTAGAAGATAATGTATATCCGGATACTCTGAATTACAAGAAACCCAAACTGTGTAATCACAAGCATCATCAACTGCAATAGTAGATGGAGGAGATATAATGCATGACTCAGGAACTGGATCTGATGTGAGAACTCCCAAGTTCAAGAAGCCAAATGTCTCCTTTGGATCATGGTTCATATGATCAACAATCAAAGGAACAATCTCACCATTAGAAGAAAAATCTGCAAAGGTATACAACCGAGATGAATGATCAACCACCCTAGTAGCAATGATCTCTCTGCTCTCCAAGTCTCGAATGATGACTGAATCAAGTGTGAACTCCACATTTATCCCATCTCCACCATGTGTAATCTAATATATGGAAAGAAGATTTTTCATCAAATGAGGAACACGTAAAACATCCTAAAAAGTGTTTTCCCCAAAGCTAATAGATCCCTTCCCAATTACACTCATGTATTTATTGTTTTCCATCAAGATAGGAGACATAGTACAAGGCTGGACTGAAGAGAATATAGATTGCGAAGATGCCATATGATGAGATGCTCCTGAATCTAGAAGCCATCTCCGTAATCCTGGACCTGAAAAAGCACAAAGATCTTGTCCTTTATTTCCTAATGTAGATACTTGACCTTTGTCCTTTTTAGACTGTTTTGAAGAAGGAGGTGATTCAGACATTCTGGAAGGCAAATCAACGTGATTCCTTTTGAGAATATTTTTCAACTCATCAATGTCCTTCTTATAGCAATAGTGTTCTCCATGTCCATCCTTCTTGCAATATGCACAAAAAGGCCCCTCCTTCTTCAATGATTCCCCTTTAGAAGAGGATGTTTTCTTTGTTTGATCTGAATGTGGATTATTCTTTTCTTTCTTATGTTTCTTATCTAATTCTGATTCTTTCACCTGACTAACCAACAATGCATGAGATTTAGTAGTCTTGATGAGACCCATTGAGATAAGCTTTTGTTGCTCATGTATCAACATCTCAGAAAATGATGCAAAAGAAGGTGTAGTATATGCAGACCCCATAGTCAATCTATGAGTATGAAAGCTAGAAACAAAAGAAGCATAATCAGGACCAATTTTGTTAATTATATTGTAGACCAACTGAATTTCCTTCTTATCAATTCCACATGCTTTACATTGCTCTCTTATATCATTAAACTTAGTGCTATAGTCTTGACTATTGTCAAAGTCCTTAGGATCAAGGCTCATTAGTTCATTATGAATTTGATAGCCTCTTACTTCATCTGTAGTACCATATATATTTTTTAATTTGTCCCAAGCTTCATGAGAATTTTTACATGATTCAAATTGAAACAACAAATGTTGGGAAACTAGTCTACGAAGACATCTAAGATATTTGGTATGTTCAATCATCCATTTTATCTTTTTATCTGCATATGTAGGTTCAGGTACCTTATTTTCAACATATAGAGAGTGACCTTCTTTCAATAGAATACTCCATGCATTTTTATGCCATGTTGAATAATTATATGATGTGAGCAAAGGAACCTTAGAATGATCCATGAAAACAAGAGAGAACAAGAAAATAGATCAAAAGAATGCACCAAGAGACCCCCAAATCACTCAATCAAGAAACCCCCCAAGCAATATCTGATTTGACACTTTATACTTACTGTGTTTACAATTGCCACTTTCCAAAACAATGAAATGGACTTTGATCTTGGTACATGCAAATTGCAAAAATAGGCTTCAAGCTCAAAATGAAAAAATTATAGTAGATGAGATAAATCTGATTATGCCACTAGAAAGTACACAAAAATTCATGCACTTTCAAAAAAAAATCCAGCCAAAAATATTACCGTAGGAGCAAGATACGAGCCCCCAAAGTTCCCAAAATGAGGAGAAAGCAATAGCACCTATGAGAATAAATTTCTGGAAAAACCAGATACCAAAACCAAAATCCAATTGTACCACTGTGAAGAGTGTGAAATATTAGCGCAAATAAAAAAAAAATACTCGAAAAAAGGAGTTAAAATGACTGAGATATGGTCATTTGAAAATCAGCTCCCAAATTGAAAATGAAAATAGAGAGGGAGCAAATTTCTGTTAGAAAATGATAACGTGGCACTAACATCAGCAATACGATAGTTTAAATTTGACGATTATTTGCCCATCACACCGAAATTTGACTGGTGCCGAAATATGCTTTTGACTTGATGAAATATTCTTCAAACTCATCGACAGATACCATCCCCTGCTGGAATCTTGACTGGAATATTCGGTGAAGTCTCTTGACAAAATTGAAATATTTCATTTAAATGGAATCTTTGACCATTGGGTACTTTGATCGTTGGATTTCTTTTTAATGGTTGACCACTGGTTTCTATGACAATTTTTTATTTGAATGCCCGACCAATGACTCAAACTACTCGTTGGTTTTATGAGGGGTGGCATGGGCCACGGTTGTAGGCCACGTGGGGCTCACTGGCCCACTCGCAGGTACCTTGCCTCTGCGCAGGATAAAAACTTTTTTTTTTTTGTTTTTGGTTTTTAATATAAAAAAATTTGCAAAAAAGATTTAGGTGGTACAAATAATTTTTTTTTTCAAAAAAATATTTTCCAAAATAAAACATTTTTATTTCTTTGAAATAGTATCGTCACAATAATGACGATCTAGGGGGTCATACAATTCCCTAGGCAAATTTGTTTTGCTTCACTGGACAACTTACTGCAAAATGGACAAATCAACAGTCGATC
Organism: Sequoiadendron giganteum; assembly: GCA_007115665.2. Taxonomy (NCBI): domain Eukaryota; kingdom Viridiplantae; phylum Streptophyta; class Pinopsida; order Cupressales; family Cupressaceae; genus Sequoiadendron; species Sequoiadendron giganteum. The sequence goes on from VCHN02000014.1 coordinate 38,513,449, forward strand.
TTAGGGTTTTTGGCCCTTTTGGATGTGATGGTAGGGTTGGATTTGACCCAAAATGCTCCAAAAATGCAGCTACCTTCTTGATCTAGTAATCACTCCTCGACTTCAAACCCTCATAGATTTGGCCTCGTATATCTGATTTAGACGAAACAAAAGGAAAAAATGACTTTCTTGAACCTTTCGGACATAATGGTGAGCTTAAATTTTCACTAGAAGGCTCTAATATAAACTTGCAATAAAGAGCCAAAAATGGAACCTCCCCAAATTCAGTATCTCTCTTCAAAAAAATACTCTCCAATGACACCCAACTCACTCTGATACCATATTAGAATCAAACATGCTTTGATACCATGTTAGAATTAGTTATGGCTGCCAAGATCTTGAGACCAAATAGAAAGTACAAAGAAATGTGACAAGAATAAATTGTATTCTTATCAATATGATTCAATGATATGAGATTATTTTTTACAATGAGAGATACCCTTGGTTATATAGAAAAGGTGAGAAAATAGAAGGGCATAAGGTTATGACAAGTGTTGTAATCTTATGACATGAGATAACTATAAAAATCTATCACTCCACCTAAAGTGGAAAAGTGATAATGTGATAATCACCACAAATGGTGGATCACCCACAAAAGGTGGAGAGGTAATCACATGATATGTCCACGAAAGGTGGAAGTGATAAAGTAATAATATGATAAGTCCACCAAAGGTGGAAAAGCTCCAACTACCTCCTATGTGGTCCCTAGGTAAACTTAAATAAGGTGTAATCATGACCTAGGACAAGGTACAACACATTTAATTACACCAACAAACCCATTAGTCAAACCCTATTAGCATGCAAATTTAAAGTTGTGTCACAATATAATATCCTACTCCAAACTAGGATGCATCTCATTATAAAAAAATTAGGCACCTTAGTTTCCTTGGCATGCACATTTTGTTGAATCTATATTAGAGGAACCATTTGAATTAGATTGCCAAATTCCCCTATAGTAAATGTCTAATGACTAGTGGGACATGTCATTTATGCAATATAAATCTTGTATCACCCAAAAGTATTCTATGTTACTTTATTTGTTAATTTCTATGTTTTCAATAGAATTTTAGTTATCTAGGCATTCAAATTCATAACACATTCCATCATAGTTATACACTTCGCCTAGTAGTTGGAAGGCATGTTGTAGAAAGAGTTGGCAACCTCTAATTCAATCTCCAAGATATGTTGATCATTATAAAGGGATGTTTTAGTTTTAGAATTTGTATCGAGTATAATAGGATAACATGTTGTTTCACTACTCAAATCTTGTGTCACCTTTCTAAAGCATGAAATATCAAAGTAACATGTTTCCAAATTCATTGGACCTAGGAGAGCTAGTAGTTTCAACCATAGAAGGATTCATCTAGCCATCATCAATACATTCAATCTAGAAGTTTCCTTCTACACATTTCATCCAACTACATGTTATCCTTGGTATCAATATTTGCACCTCATTATGATATATAGGAACCACATTAAACTTTAGAGGGTGTTATTTAATAATCACTCAAGATCATCGGAAAGTAGTCAAGTTGGAATCTAAGAATTTAGGAATTAATTTGAAAAGGATTAAATTGTAATATCATTCAAATACTATGATTTACACTAGTTGTTCCCATACCACTTTGAGTCCTATGGCCTCAAGTTGCAATCCTTTTTTGAAGATTGTAACTCATGTATTTCTATAAATCAATAAGGATCACGATGTTGTTTCATTAACTTGTTTAAATGTGTATATTAATTTCACTACATGGATAGATAATCATTCATTAGGTCAGCTACTCATGACTACATCAATTGGTATAAAAAAATTTAATGTGCTGGTTCCATTTGTGACTAAATTATCGAACTTAAGATAGTCTACAAGAAGTTTATAAATAAAGAACCAATTGTTAGGTAGTTTGAAGGAGTGATTATGGATATATTGCCAACCTAAGATAGTTTAAACACTAGATCCAAGGAAAATATTCCTCTATAGGGATTATAAGGTATCTTTTTATTTTGTAGAAATATGGGATAAATTTTTGAGATGATGAAGGTAATCAAGATCTAAAAGGATCCTTTTAAAGGTCACAAAAAAGGGCCTAACCCTAGACATGATGAGAGCGATGAAGAAAATTAGGTTGGTCCTATTGAGATAACTAAAATTGAAGAAGATGATGAAGAAATGTTGTTAAAAAAATATCAAGTATTGGTAAGAAGACTATAGTATATGTACTAAATTATTGTATTAGTTTAAATCTTGAAGAACTGATATATTAGATGCCTAATGTATAAGAATATTTTGAGTATGAAGGTATAGGAAATTAAATTATACAGATATAGATATATTGATAAATATTGTTATTTTATCTAGATTCAAGTACTTTTCTCTGTACAATACACCTACCCTTCATATATTTTTATATGAACCTTTCACTTATCTCGATTTACATGTCAACATACCCTTATTCATTTTCCCTAGATACTTACTTATTATACCCATACACATACACATGTCTATATATGAACACTAGTTGTCAACTAAAATCCAACCCCTTTTCTCAAGGACTAGTTCATTGTCATGAGCTCATTCTCGTTATCATTAATTCATTCCACTTAAATTTAAATATGATTGACTTCTCACATGAACAATTTCCATCTAGAGTTAGCCAAACATTGTTTTTTGTACGATATGTTTATATGTCATTATATTTAAATGTGTTCAAAGTATTCATTATATGTCTATCTCCTAATCAAACAATGATTTCAATATCAATCTCATGTACACACTTCAATTAGTGCTCTAAAAGAAATTGATCTCTTCATATTCATTCTAGGATAATTTGCATGACTAAGTATTATTGTTTTATATCATTTTTTAATTAAGGTTTTATTTCTCTAAACTTTCCTCCTTGTTACTAGAATTGATGGCCTTTAAGAGGGCACTTTATTAAAAGAATATTAAAATATTTTAAATCCATCAAGCTATGATTGTTGTGGAATGACAACTATTTTTACAAGGGTTTATCTTTTAATCGATGATCTATATTTGGTGTTCTATGTTATTTATTTTCAAGTTCAACCCCTCGCTAATATTCCTTGGGTTAATGCTTTGAAATTATTTTATAGAGGTATCAAGACTCTTCTTGACCTCTTTGCTAATATTATTGGGATAATTTATTATTTTTCCTAAGTCCAAATTAAATTATAGGCTTTTCTACTAATATTTTTTAGTCATTTCAAACCATTATTTATTCTATTCCTCCTCATATGACTCATAAAACTAGGGTAAAGAAGTCTTGAAACTTGGTGGAAATATTAAAAAATGGTATCAAAAAATATCATTTTGTATCTATAAACTATGTAAGAGATATTCCCTTCGCTATGTACCTTACACATGGTTTCAAAATTAAATCATAGATTGTTTCTTCAATATTTTTTTGGCACTTGGAAATGTTGATTTCAAACTCTTTGGCTAACCATCCTTGAGTTGAAACTTTCCCACTTTTCTTGGTGTATTCTCTACCAATGTCTCTTTGTTTATACTAGGTTGCCTCAATTGGATATTATGAATCCTTATTGTCTATTGTGTGGATAAACATAAAATTTCAAGCACCTTCTTTAGTCTCCTAGAACTAGATTCATAATTCTTTAAGAATTTCAAGGCTACTTTTTCATGGCATATAATTCTATGAGGAGATTGACTTGAAATTTCTACTAAGTTTACCTAAATTTGGCATGCATTCAAGGTGTAAATTATTTTATGTTTCCACTTAGGTCTATTTCAATACATGGATTTTCATGAAGTGTGGATAGTTGTGGGAGATTTTCATTATTTGATTGAATTAGTCAATAAAATCAATGATACAAAAGTCTTGAAATGGAGTTATATTTTCACTTTACGTTTGATTTGCTTTGTTAAGTGTATTACGAATAAAAAAATGCATTTTATGACTATTTATCTAACTTTGGGAGAAAATATGTTTTATATGATCTATGTATAATATTTTTTATTATGTTGACATCATTCCCCTCTATCAGAAGAAGTGAGTTGAGATTCTAAATTAATGACTAACAGATCAAAATAAGGATGTAAGATAATTGAAACCATCATGGTTATTCAAAAGTTATGATATTCATGCCCAAATGTTTTATAGCAATCAAATGTGTATGATTTGTCATTATTTTATGGTATATGTGTTTATTTATGTTTGATCTAAGCATAATCAGATGTTCATTCACCTTGTTTATACTTAATCATTGATAGCCACTCATCCTTGATGGACAATGCCTATGCCATACAAGTTAATAACACACCAAGATATGTCATCCTTCAGAAGGAACCGCCATATGTTATAGAGTGCATAACTAAAGTTTCATTGAGTTGTTAGTCTCATGTAGATAAGGCCCTCTAAACTTCAAATCTTTGGTTGCTAGCTACTTTTCATGTGCCACTAATGAATGGAAAACAAGTATATAGTGGGTCCATTGAATACATTATGTGTGTGTACTTCTACTTATACTTAGTCATTATTTTATGTGTCTAACCCATTCATGCTGTTTGGTGCTACTATGCCTTTGTATATGTGCCAACCTAAGATTAGTCTATATATCATAAGAACATTCTATATATTGAATATCCATCAAAATATAATTAAAAATGATTTTTTGTAAAATGTACTATTTGAATAATTTTAAATTGTGTTTAATTTTCAGACCATTTCCTTTTTCATTATATATCACTTTCACATAGATATGGACTTTTTTTAAATACATATATGTATAATAATATCTTTCTTTTGAAGATATATGGTGACCAAAGAATTGGCGAACAGATAATGGCTAATTATTGTGGGTGATCCTCCTCCATTATCTACCGCTTAGGAGTTGCAATATCAATATCATATTAAACGCATTGATAGGTAATAGGCAACCAGAGAAAACCCTTGTAGTAGACAGAAATTCTCAAAATTCAACTGCTTTGAAAGCAAAGGATCCATCTTTACTAATCAGACAACCAAGTCAAAGATGTAAAGGTCGCTGAAGATATGGAGTAAATAAAAAATCTTTCAGGCCTACGTGGCCTGCTCCCCATCATCCACTGCCTTCCAACATGTTTTCAAGAGTAACATATTTTCTACACAATGCTCAAGTACAAACGACGGTAAACATACTCTCCACACAATGTCTTGGAGGAATTGTTGTTGAACAGTCAATTTACGTAATTTATACACGCACTGCTTTCATCCACTGGACTGTGTTTCTCTTGATTATTTCGCTACAAGAATTACGATGGATGGGCATTTAATTTCAGTTAAGTTACTTGACAGTAACAGTAATTCACACTAAATTTCTATTTAGAACAACTACTTAGATTTTCTTAATTCTTAGTGAAATCATAAGGTAGTTTAAACACTAGATCAAAGGAAAATATTCCTCTATAGGGATTATAAGATATTTTTTTATTTTGTAGAAATATGGGATAAATTTTTTAGATGATGAAGGTAATCAAGATATAAAAGGATCCTTTTAAAGGTCACAAAAAAGGGCCTAACCCTAGAGATGATGAGAGGGATGAAGAAAATCAAGTCAAGTTTCTATTGAGAAAACTAAAATTGAAGAAGATGATGAAGAAAAATAACGTTAAAAAATATATCAAGTATTCGTAAGAATACTATAGTATATGTACCAAATTATTCTATTAGTTTAAATATTGAAGAACTGAAAGATTAGATACGTGATTTATAAGAATATTTTGACTATGAAGGTATAGTAAATTTAGATAGGGATTGATTTTCTTAAGGATAAAGTGAAAATTTAGGCTTCCATTCGGTTAAAATAAATTCAATTATACATGAATAGAAAGGGTAAACCTAACATTGGGAAATGTGATAGAATGGTTAACAAGTTGGAATATAATCTTGTAGCATTGAAAATTGTGCTCCCTTTCAGGAGAAGGTACAATTTCACATTCTATTTGGAACCAATTTTTTGTTATTGTTATATCAATGCATTAAGACATTCCATATCCCTAAATTTTTCTATCAACCTAGGAGAATGTGTCTATACTGCCCTAGAAAGAATCTTATTGATTAAACATCATCAAATTAACTCTAATAGGAGCCCTCACCATGGAAAGTTCTTGATCTCAGTAGAATCTAAACAACCAAAATAGATTTTTTGAGTGTGAAAGAGTTAGTTTGGAGTGCACAGTGCCCTAGATTGGCCATTTTTTTGGCAAATTTGATTTCCCATTTTTTGGATCTCTAATTTCAAAGATGTAATTTCAAATTTGGGCCTTAGCAATAATTTAACTTCAAAAATTCAAATTTAAGTGAGGCAGCCTAAACTTTAACACATCCTAAGTCCCACTATATAAACATGAATTATTATTTCAAAATTAAAGGATAGGATTGCAAAACAACTTTATTTTTCCAAAATACATTCAAATTTACAGGTTTTCCAGGAGAAATTCATAATTAATCAAGTTGCCACAATGATTGGAGTTTGATTGAAATGGAAGAATATGAAGGAATCTAGGTTTGGAGATTTCTTTGGCCCTATTCAACCACCTAATGAATTTTTTTTAGAGTTTTCTCATCTTAAAAAAAGATCTACTTTTTGTCGTAAGCAAGGTATTGATGCATTTTAGATAAAATCCTAAGGGTATTTGACTTTCTCTTGGTTTGATCTCATTTATATCATTTAGGAATCCTTCTTTAACACATTTGAGTATGTTTTTTAGCTTTTTTTCTCACTATAGCCTTAGATGCACTTAAGGTTAAGAGCACACACATTATTTTAATCAATCAATTAGTTATTCATGGAGGTAGAAATACTAAAATGGGGGTTGCACTTATGAAAACTCCTATATAGCCACCCCTTGTCCCTCTTTGGTTGAGATTTGTGTAGGTTTAGATCTAAGGATGGAGATTATAAAGTAGGATTGTAGAAGGTGGAATGGGAGTTACAATCTTGTGATGTTGGATCTGAAAAAATAGGAGCTCAATTTGGGGCATACTACACCCTAGACTAGCTATTTAAGTGTCAAATTGTAGTCACAGGTACAAAGTACTTTTCCCTTCTCATATTTGCTTTCATTTTCTAAAAAAATAGTTTTCTTACTGCAAAACAATTTTATGTTTTCAAAATTAAGTCTTGTAGTCAAATCAATTCAATAAATACAAATAAATTTCAATCACTTTACAAAGCAATAAAGAAGGATGATCCCACAATAGTGGTTTACAATTTTTGGCAAAACTGGACACTAAAATATTTTTTTCTAACTAAATCTTCACTTTCGAGCACTTATAGCAGTTAAACTGTGAGGAATCTATAGATGATGCTAAACTAGTGATCTATGACATTGTGACATTTTCAAGGACTACCATCATCCAATTGGGTCTATGAAGTCTCCTCCATTTTCATCCTCAACTCGAGCTTCGAAGGGAAAAATTCTAGAGTTTTTTTGAGCTAGAGGGTGAGAAGGTGGGAGAAGGGGGTTCGGGCGAACCAAGGGGGGTTCGAGCAAACCCCCAGAGGTTTGCTTGAACCTTGGTTCAAGGGAACCCCCTTTCAAAAAGGGTTTTCCTTTGTGATTTTTGTGGGAATGGTGGGCATGGGGCTTTTAGTGGGTTAGCTCGAACCTGGGTTCTAGCAAACCCTCTTCTAGTTAGCTCGAACCAATGAGTTCATTCAAACCCCAAAAACCAAAATATTTGGCACGAGGTCGATTTTTGCAGCTTTGCCTTCCTCACTCAAATTGTAAACCACTTTTATGGGTTTACCGAGAACCAAATCCAAGGTAGATTGACTCACCTATTAGGTTGCAAGTCAATATTATATCCTTATCGATTTGGCTTCTAATGTTAACTAGAAAAGGATTGATCTTAATGTAGCTAGACACTAGTCCTAAGATCCCTTTTTCAACAAAACATTTTCGTAAACCTAGCACTTCAAACATCATGTAAATCTTCTTATTTTAATTTAGTTCCTTTAGATCTAAAAATTAGGCAAAAATTTCAAAACATTTCAAAAATTAGGTCACTTTTTTTTGCAAAAAGAAGTGTCTTCATTTGAGGTAAAAGTGTTACTTATTTTATTTCATGCAATTATTAGAACATCTTGTGCATTTTTCAATTCTGAAATATATTAGATCTCTAAGAAATTTTATTGAATTTTTTGAATTAGTGCATGATTTGGTTAAAAATAACATAAATTTTGCAAATTTTGAAAACCATAGTTCATTGCATAAGGTCACATTTCATAAAATTGTTTAAAATGGTAGAAATTTCAATTTCAAATATGAACCAACCCTGTCTCAGACCTTTGTTACCCATAGTGTTGAAAATTGCATACCCTTACAATTTCACCTAAACTTTTGTATCCACTTTAGTGCCCATTCCCTTAGTATTTGGTTAGGCTCATCTTAACCCTTGCATTATCCTCTTTCCCTCTCAAGATGCTCAAGATCCCTTTTCGGTAGTTATCTCCTTATGTCAGCTTTCAGTTAAACCTTGTATTTTCCTCATTTCCACCATTTTTAAGCATGATTGGTCTAGACACTAGTGCACCATACAAACATATGCATGCCATGCTAGCATCCCATGACATTTCAAAATTCAAAAATACATTTCTAAGCATGTTACCACTTGTGACCTACATTGGCCAGTGGAAATAGCTTGGGATGGCTTGTAACAACTCATAAACCTTCTTTTCCCTTCTCTTCCCTCTTTTAAATATATATCTTTACTTAATTTGGTCTCTCTTGGATATTTTCTCTCACTCTCTTTTCTCTCTTCTCTTTCTCTTTCTCTCATGATTTCATTGCTCTCTCTCTCTCTCTAGCTTTCTTATTTCTCTAAGCATCTTAGGATTTATCACATCTCTTGTCTATTTATCTTTTTATCTATCTATCTATTTAGTTTTCTATAGAGGTGGAAACACCAAAATGGGGGTTTGACCGAGGCAACTTCCTAAATAGCCCCAACATTTTCTCTCGGTCTTATGTGTGCAATTATTAAGGATATTTTGTTGCTAAAGGATTCATCACTTGGTTTATGGTGAGTGATTTCTTTATATTCCCTCATTTTATCATCTACATGTCATTTAGTCTACGTTTTATTTACTTTAGCTCGGTTACTTTATGTCATTTCCCTACATTCTCAAAGTTACTAGAAATCAAATTGTTAGTAGTCACTCAACTATTTTCTTAGATATTCTTGATTTTCAATCCATACGAGATGATAGTGCATTGTTGGGATGTCTATGTAACATGTTTCCATCCTTGGTTGAGAACTCGACAGTTTTTCCAAAATACCTTTGTGACCTACTCTTTCAATTTCTAGAACCCTCATCATTTTATCCTATCACTTGAGATTTTTTTATTGAGGTAGTTGAGGACCATTTTCTCCTTTTATACTCTACTTGTCTTAATACTCAAGGGTATAAAATATCCCACTCTACATTATGTAGGGAAGCTAAGGTGGCAAAACAACTTCCTACACTAATCTTGAGAGGAGAATAATGCAAAAATTTATAAATCTTTAATAGTTATAGAAAATTAAATAGAAATAAACATAAATATTACACATACCACAACACAGTGATTTATGTGGGGAAAACTCTTTTGCGAGAAAAACCCCACACTCCAAAAGTTGCCTAATATATTATTTAGAAATCACAAAGATTAAAATATACTTGTAGAGCAAGCTTCTCATAGGAGTGTCGCCACTTAGAGATCCAAAGACAACATGACCACTATTAGACTCTTAGAATACATCATCCCTCCCTCAACCATAATAAAATTCCCTCATAAAATAGGGTTACCTTCTATGGCAACACAGGCCAACAAAAAATCCAACATTGGATCTAAAACCTAATAATCAAGGTCTAGATTTACAATGTATCATTTATATAATATATGTCATCCATTTTAGGAGTTTCCTAAAATAGTTAACAAAATAATTCTTTGTACATGCATCTACTCCTCCCCTTTCTGCCATTGTATATTACAGATATTAATGTAACTAGGAAATATATATATATATATATATCCTATCAACAATAACCTTTATATAATCGCAAGGTTGAGACACATTTTACTATCAAATATCCCAATTGTTGAACACGTTACAAGAGCAATGGGAGGGAGTAAACATTGTCTCTTAATTGCTAGGGGAAAAAAGGCCCATAATCTCTTAACACCATCTAAAATTCTATGTGCTCACAGGTTTAGTTAAATAATCAAAAACATTCATCAAAGTCTCTACCTTAACTAGCTTCACCTTGCCATCTTCGACCATATCTTGAACAAAAGGATATTGTACATCAATGTGCTTAGTCTTGGAATGAAATTTTAGGTTCTCGGCTAGACATATCACACTCTAACTATCGCAATAAATTATAATTACACCTTCTTTTATTCCAATATTTTGAACATAGTTTCTTAAGCCAAATGGCTTCTTTACAAGCATGAGTATTTTCCATATACTTTTCTTCAGTAGTGGACAAAGTAACCACAACCTATCACTTACTCATCCAATTGATTGCACCACCAAATAAAGTAAACACATAAGTACTAGTGGATTGGTTGCTATCAATATCACCTACCCAGTCTAAATCGACATAATTATGAATATCAAGGGAAATCTCATCTTCAATCACATAACTATGATAACACAGGGAATAATATGGTGTACCATGCAAATATCTGAAGAATCTTTTAACTGCATCCCAATGAACTCTACTAGGATTAGACACGTATCTAGAAAGAAATCCTATTGCTTGGGAAATGTTTGGTACAATAAAAACCATGGCATACATCAAACTTCCAATTGTACTCTAGTAAGGCACTTTGTTCATTTCTTCCATTTCTGTTGGAGATGTTGGAAAATCTGAAATAGATAACTTTGTTCCAATAGAAAGGGGAACACATAATGGTCTATAATTCTACATGTTAAATCTCTATAAAATTTAATTGACATACTTACTTTGGCCAAGACATAGCTTCATGTTCACTCTATCTCTTTTAATTTCCATCCCAATAATGTATCTAGTTGCACCAAGATCTTTCATTTCAAATTTAGCAACAAGTTGAGATTTTAGTTCTTAAATCATACCTTTCCCTTTGCCAATAAATAGCATATCATCAACATATAATGCAATAAATAGGAAACGATCACCAGTAGTTTTATAATAAACACAATGATCTGATTTAGAACACTCAAATCCCAAACTCAACACATATGTATCAAATTTTTAGTACCATGTATCCTAGGAATCTGTTTTAAGCCATACAAATATTTCTTCAATTTGCAAGCCAACTTACTTTTACCTTTCACCATGTAGTGCTCTGGTTGTGTCATATAAATATCATCCTCCAAGTCACCATGAAGGAAATCAATTTTCACATCCATTTTTTCAACCTCTAAATCATAAGAAGCAAAAAATAGCAAGCAAAAATGTAATGGATGTCACTTTCACAATAGGAGAAAATATCTCACCATAATCAACACTCTCAACCTGAGAGTAACCTTTCATAACCAACCTTGCTTTGTACTTCTCAATACCCCATCTAAACCAATCTTTTTATTGAACACCCATTTGCAACCAACAATTTTTCGTCCTTTAGAATGGTACAAGATCCTGGGATGTCTCATTATTTTTCAAAGATGTCATTTCTTCATCCATAGTAATCTTCTAGGATTCTGCATCATTCATACCTAATGCCTCTTCTATAGATTTGGGTTCATCAATGTTAGTATTCAAAGAAAAAATACATCTCCAATCATCAAGTACATATACCTTTCAGGTAGTTGTCTATGCCTTGTAGACCTACGAAGTTGAGTTGGAGGTTCTTCATCCTTGTCTGAAGATTCAAAGCTAGATGAGCTCCCCTCAACTTCTTGTCTATTCATGGGCCTCGATTCAACTTTCTCAGGTGTAGAAGTAAATTGAATCACATCTTCCTGTTTACTTTGTTATAGCTGCAATATAATAGAAGAAGGCTTAGTTTCTCTAAAAATAACACTTCTCCTATATATTACCTTTTGTGCAATAGGATCCTAAATTTTGTATCCTTTTGTAGACACTTAAATAGTTCCAATCGGTATTACACATTTGAATATGATTAATTAACATCATTTCATCCTAAATCACCTCTAGCTAACTATTTAATTAAATAATCTATATTGTTTAATTAAATTTATCGTTTTCTCATATTAATTAAATAATTAACTTTGTTTGATTAATTAACCCCCTTTCTTACTAATTCTCACCCCATTTAATTAAATAATGTAAAAAAATTAATTAAAACCCCTATGTCTTCTCATTTGATTAAGTAAATTTATTTATTTAATTAAAATTTCATATTCTTCTAAACCCCTAACCCACCTAAGATTAATTAATTCTAGATTAATTAACCTTAAAATACTTGCTAATCTTTATTAACCAATTCTCTAGCTTTTAACCCAACCAAGGTTAAATAAACCTATGATCTACTAACCCCACTTTCACCATTAATTAATTTCCTCAAATTAATTCATTACCTATTTTCCTCACAAGGAAATATTCCCAAGGAATATCCCTTCCCTTTCCAACTTGCACCTGAAATTAATTTTGTAAAATTAATTAAATGGGCTATTTACCCTCACAAAAGGATATTCTCTTACAATATTCTCCTCCATTTGACTTTCCCTCCCAAATATTAAAAGGCTCTTACAAAGGTCTTTAATGCTCATACAAGAGCCACCTTTCTCTTACATTTTCACCTATATTCCTTAAATGGTCCCTTACATGCCATCTTGTCTCTTACATTCTCACCCACATTCTTTAAATGGTCTCTTATGTTCCTCTTACACAAGCCACCTTGTCTTAACTCCATCCTTACATATCTTCTCCCAAGATGTGCACACACTTGTATAAGGCACATATCCCTATTACTTTTCTTAGCCTTGTGACACTTGTCAAATGGCTAATGAATCTCCATTTAGTCCCGCATTGCCTAATTTCACCTCTTCTTCCAACCCTTAAGTCCTATAAATAGAAGGCTCTCTTGTGAATAATGGATCCACTTCTTTATGCAAATTCATTATAGCCATTTTGATCCATCGTCTAATGAAAAGTTATGCTACACATTTTCATCCACAATCACATACTTTCTTCATCATTTTGGCTTTAGATTTATCACCATTTGGCATCAAAATCACCACATTTGCATCAAATATTGAAGCTTTCTCACTAATGGATTGGGAAAGGGCCACTTTCCACATCAAATTGACACCAATCCCCCTATGGGATGGAGGTTTGGAATACTTAGATAGGTTTTCATGCATTTTTTCTTTGATATTTCATATTTTTGTGTGCATTATCTTCATTTATTTGTATGTTCAGATTATTTCTTAGGGAATGTGATTTATATGTGATAATATGACTAATCCTTGTGTGTTTTTTCATGTTTAGCATAGGTATAAAGTTGCATTCACATTTTAGTGTTGGAAGGAGGGTTTGAGCATTAAATTTGACACTTTTGTTGAGTTTTCACATGACTTACAAGTTTTTGTAATGCAGTGATGCCACATTACCTAATTATAGAAACACATCTATCTTGCAATGACACCTTTGTTAATAGCGAAACTATTCTATTTTTGAAACTACTTTCTATTTTTAATTATAGTGACACTTTTCTCTATTTAAAATTTCTTCTTTGGTTTTTAAATATAGTGATACCTTTTCTTATACTAACACCTTGGTGCCCCCTTATTTATGTGCAGAGTGATGCTATTATTTTAACAATACTTTTATTAGAGTATAGAAAGAATTGACTTAAAAGATGAAAAATCATTTAATGCTCATTGTAATAGTGCTTTAGGACACTAGTTTTCAATTGGGATCTAAAATTAGCAATTACAATATTGTTTTCAAATTTGGTTTAAAATTGAACTCCTCACTTACTATTCATTGCTATCTTGGTTAAAATTCAACAAAACAACTTCACATCTAGTTTGGTTCTTAAAAATAATTCATCATTTATTTGAAGGCTAAAAAGAACTAGTGCTTTGTGTGAGTGATTTTGTTTGTAGGAGCTTCTAAGTGTGTATCATCTCCCCTTATGCTTTGTGCGATCTTGGGTGATGAGAAACACTTTGGTCTTATTTTCTTCTTTTTTGAGTCACCCTTAAGGAAGGGCTTTCTATGAAACACATCCCGCACTTGAAGCACGTTTACCAGTAGGCTATATCAAAGGTTGTGAAATTGTAAGAAAGTAGTTTCAATCCTGGGAAACAACATATTGTACCTAATCCCATGCCTTAAGTGGAATAGGAATGGTTAAAGAGAATTAAGTGGCCAGAAGATTGTAGTGTCTATAGGGTGTTCACAATTTGTTGTCATTAAAAACCCCCTTGTGTAGTGGCTAACCAAGTTGATTTCTAAAATTTTCCTTGAGAATGGTGCATTGGAATTTACTTCCAAAAAGTTACTTACCAAGTCCGATTTTTGATTGAGGCATAGAGGTTAAGAGGTCATTATTAACATACATCTTCACTCCTCCATTAATTGCATGTAAAACCATCCCTTCAAGGCATGAGGTAATCCCATTGTCAAAGATACGTACCTTTTTCTAGGTTGTAAATATTGTCTTTGGTGATCTATCAAAACACATTTCTTGGTTGCAAAACAACAAAAACAAACATTAAACAATCATTGATATTTCAAACTCTTTGATTTAATGTGAATACCTTTGAAAAGCCCAATTTTTATGCTTGTCCCTAAGGATTTTATCTTTAGAGGATTCTGTAGACATGGAAAATGTACAATTTCAGTTTGACACACTTGATCTTGATTATTAACAACATTCCTTCCTGAATCATACTCTCAACTTTTCATCATATTCTGCCTCTTAATTTAATGAGTCATAATTCATTTAATTAAGTCTTTCTCCTCTAGTGATTAAATTAATCAATTTAATTTAATTAACCTTACATTTCTGTTTAATTAAATAATTCATTTTATTTGATTAAATCTCTAAAAGTCTTCTCATTAAATTAAATAAATTAAACCTTATTTGATTTAATCTAATATTTCCCCCCTTAATTAAATAAATCAAAACCATTTATTTAGTTAATCAACTCTTCTCAATTCTGATTTAAATTAATTCACCTACTTAAGTCAAAATTGTCAAATCATCTAATCCTTCATTAAATTAATCAAAACTCTGATTAAGTTAATCTCTCTCATTAAAATCCTCTAGAGAATGCAAGTTTCACAATAAATCAAATACTTTGATTTATTTAATTCTACATTTTCTCTCACATAGCATCAAAAGGGAATATTCCCTTGTTTGAATTCAAAAAGTCCAAGTAGACTTGTACATCCGACAAGGCATTCACTCCTCTTACATGTCCTTGTGCATTGAGCCAAGTGGCATTTATTTCATTCCTTTTTCCCTCTCACATGTCATTACTCAAATTTGAAATTCCACCTAATGGAATTTATCATGCACATTGACCAAAATGTGCTCATTCCTCAAGCATTCACATCTTGACAAGTGGCACTTGGCCATTGGATGTTGAATGATCTCACATTGCTCTATTTCATTCTCTCTTCCATTTTGGAAATCTATAAATTGGAGGCTTCTCTCCTCATTCATCATACACAATCATATGCAAAGTTACTCTCTCCACATTGAGAGCCAATTTTGCCCATTTCACTCAACCATTTATCATCTTTCAAGATTTTCAACAAGGTTATGCTCAAATCTCTTTAGAGATTTGACCGTTTCTCAATCACACACCATTGCAACTTAGGAATTGGGAAAGGGCCAATTGCAACATCTCATTGGCACCAATTCCCCCATATAATCATCATGTTATTGGCTTAATTAGGATTAATGCTCTTTCATTTAAATTTTGTTTGTTCTTCATTTCCTAATTCTAGTTTGAATAGATGGATTTTATGGGGAATCTCTCATACTTGTTTGCATGCATTTGATCTAACAACCTAATGTGTTTTATTGCTCTTGTGCATTTGCACATTTAGGGGTTCACATTTTTGGCACTAGAAGGAGGGCTTGAAGAATTTTGTTTTACAATTTTACTTGTATCTTTGTTGCAAGAAGTTTCAGTTCATTCAACGTGTTTAACTATTTTATTAACAATCATTTCTTCTATTATGCATGGTTAAAAATAAATATATCTTTTACAGACCATTACATAAGAAGACAGTTATTTACGTTTTGTTACTTCTGCATATTACAATGTCTGAGAAAAATTAAAAAAAATTATGAGTTAGTGATTTTTTTTATGCTTATTCTCCATACATTCTACAAGCAATTAATCTAAGAATAATCAAATCATAAATCAAACAGGCTTTGTTGCAGATCTTTTTTTCCTTCTCCCGGGTTGTTCCTTGCATTTTTTTTTATTTTTTTCCCATGCAGCCAGGTCGACCACCTACCGCGTTACTGCGCCCTTCGTTCCATCTCCCAGTGGTACACCAGTGATCCAATCTTGACCGCTCTGTAGTTGTTCATCTCCTTACTGCATCACCGCAGCCTACCCTTCCACCACCCACGGTATCGCGGTATCATTTTCACCTCCTCTGCTTTTGACATTCCTTACCGCTTAACCGCAGCCTTCTTTTGTAACCCCTGCGGTATTGCGGTTAACTGCCATAGTCTTCATCGCCTTACCACAGTCTACCCTCTAACCCCCGAGCTAGCACGGTAATCATCCACAGTCCTCACCGCCTAACCCTCCATGGTATTGTGGTTAACTGCCACGGTCTTCACCGCATCACCGTGGTCTATCACTTAACCCTCCACGGCAGCGCGGTAATCACTTCTCTGCCTTTCCCAACTATCACCGCATCACCGCGGTCTATCACTCAACCCTCTGCAGTAGCGTGGTAGTGCGGTAAACCTGTTAACCACCTCCCTGCCATCACCGTAGTCACCAAGCTAACCGCCAGCGGTAGCGTGGTAACTGCCTCCCCACTATCACCGCATCCCCGTGGTCTCCCACCAAGCCCTCTATGGTGTTACGGTTAACCACCCATGATCACCATCATCTACCTTCAAAACCTCTGCGGTACCACAATAAAACTCACTAGTTACCTCCCCCACCATCGCTTCATCACCAGTTTGCTCACTGTGCTACCACAAGTCTCCCTTAGACTGCTTGCGGTATAGCGGTAGCAGTCTCGGCTGATGTGTGAAGCCACCAACCACAATACTGCAGCCTGTGGTAAATTAGCAGAGGAGTTTAATTCGGGAAATAAACAGTGAGGAAGGAAAATTTTCTTGCGTTCATAAGGGGGTTAAATAAATAAAAAATTTAGAGATGGCAATTTTTTTTAAAATAACTTATGGTTAGGACATTAATACATGAGAGATTTTTATGAAATATTTTATTAACTTTGAATTTTCTTTTGAAGGTTGAACATTGGAAATGAGCCAAGGCAAAACAAGATTGGAGAAAATCACAAAAGCATTTTTTAATGCTTGTTGAGCTAGATTTTTATTTTAATTCCAAACCATCTCATATCTATTTTTGGGGCTTAAAATTAACCATTTTGACTTGATCTTTTGGTTAAAATTGAACCTTAGAAATTTACTAGATTTCAATTTGGGTCTAAAATTGAACAAGGCAATATCACATTTCCTTTGGTGCTTAAAAATAATTCATTATTGCTTTGAAGGACTTAAAATGAACATGTGTTTTTCGTATCTTGTAATATTTTTTGCAAAGTCGTATCATTTGAAAAGGCGTATGCGCTTCACGACGATCTTGAGAATCAAAATTATTTTTGGTGACACTAAGTTGCATAAAATATTGCCTTCACACTTCAATTTGGGTACCTAACAATTGAACAAAACATGCAAATGTGAGTAAACTTATTGCAAGGGTTCTCCCTTTGTTTCTAAACAAAGGTTGATCAAACTACGAATATGTTTATTCACTTTTGTTTATCTTAGAGGGTCTGCCTTGTGGGAAAAAATAATCACCCAAGGGAATGACCCAACCAGGAACACGCTAAAGCCAAGCGACTTCCAACTGGTATATAAGTGTGGATTCTTGAGGAAAGTTCAAGAATCACGAGGATTATTCCGACGAGATAGATAGAAATGGACTCTCGCCAATGTTGGATAATCCCCCATGAATGAAATGCTCGAATTAAAACCCTTTGTTTAGAAAAAGGCCAAAACCTTGTCTGTTTTGTTGGTGCGAAAGGTCATGTCCTTTGAAGCCGCCCCACATTATACATGGGTTTTGTTGTAGAGATGGAAAGTATGCCATGGGAGATTCATGGGTACTAATGCTTGGCTGACCCGAGAAGTGTGTGTCATGGAGGGGAGCCAGTGTAGTCAAGCATTTAACCATTCGCACAAAATATGCGTAGCTGGATTCGTCCAAGTGGGAACCCAACATAATATTGCCTCATCATCTTAGGGTTGTAAAAAGTGCTTGGAAGTGAAGAACACTTTGCTTGGTTCTTGAAAACATTTGCAAAATGAACATTCACAAAACCTCCAAATTTCAAACCCCTTTGAGAAGACAAATACCTTTGACGAATTCAAGCACTCTTGCTTTCCCTAGGGATTCTATCCTTAGAGGTTTCTAAGTGCTTGGATTCTATCGTCATTGTTTTCAACAAGGTTAAACATTGGTAACTTTTGCCCTATTTTCCTTAATTTCCACACAATGGAATTTGTGGGATGAGAAAGAAAGTGGGACATTAGATATATAGTTTGAAACATAGGCAAGCAAGTTTCTTTGGTAAAAGGAATTCATTAAGCCAAGATAAAGGACAAAAATTGAACCTCATATGTTTGTTCGAAATGATTTCCCGCAAGATCAAGATTCTGAAACTGAAGTTCAAGAAGCTTAGTTTGAAAGCCCATGAACAACACCTTGAAATTCTCCTTGAAGTTAGGGAGAGACTAGTATACAACTTCTATAAAAAGGCTTCAAGGAATAATCCAACTTTGTATGCGTTCTACTATCAACAAAATCCTGAACTTTTTGAAAGGTTTGCTTTTCTCTCATAGGAAGTCTAGCATGCTCTTCAACACCGAGGTTTTGTAAAGAGAATTGTGTCTAGGTTCGAGTCTAGGATCAAATTCATCATCTCCATCCGTCTTTTCATCAAGTAAAGTCTCATTTCATCAACAAACCTTCTTGGGAACTCTAGAAAAATCACTCATGCTAAACTTAAAGGGCTAAACCAGCATCACCCTATCTTGGCTTAACACACCTAGCCAGAATAGTCAATCTCTTGGACAAATTTACCTTTAGGATAGCGCAACTTCCTAAGGTCTACTAGTTCACAATCACATTGGCTTAACACACTTAGCCAATTCATCTTCTTATGCAAGTTCCCCTAGGATAACACAACTTCCTAGGGACTACAACTTCACTACAATCTTGTTTGACTCAATACACATAGTCAAACCATCACAATCAATCTAAGTCCTAACAAGTTTAGCATAACCCTTCAAAGGTTCCCCAAAAGGTTTCACTCACTCACTTCATCCATTTATCCCATCATCATTACCACCCTCTTTGATCTTTGACTTCCCTAGTTCTTCTCTTTTGGGACCTAAAAGGTTAGGATCAAACGATCCCTATTTTTTAACCTCTGAAATAAACCTTGCAGGATCAAGAAATCCCCCAAGTAACTCTCCTTTATCATCACAGAGCCATGAAGAAGGCATCACAAATGAAGATATGGGGATGACACAATCTGAAATGATGAAAATGGTTCAAAATCTAGAGAACCACAAAATTGTTACTCATGTACAAATACTTAAGCACGTTAGCGGAAGGAGGGATCCAGTTCCCTCCCGACCTTGGCACAAGCACTAGTACGGACAAGTCCCTTACAAATGCATCCCCAATGTCAAATATCAATCAATAAATACCTCAGACCACCTTAGCCATCACACCAACCTCACCGAATGTCAACAAGGGGAGTGCCATGTTTTGAGAGTTACAAAAGCACCGCCTTGTGGCCAATAAAGAAGTGGTTGTCAACACTACACCAGATAATTTTATCCCGGTAAATCTATTACACCCATACGTACTACTCACCTTTCATAATTGTGCTGGTTCATCCTCATTCCATGCCACACCAGCATATCAATAAAACATGCAAACTTCTCTACCACAAGGAGAAGGTGGTTTGTTTGGAACAACCAATGTTGCTAATCCTTTTTCTTTCCAGGGTAGCATACCATCTCTTCCCCCATTTCCATTCACAACCACATCACCTCTTGAATTGGGTTTTTCCCCCCTAAACACTGATAGTTTTTCAGAACCGGGCAATGTGAACATCACATCAAGTTCCCTCTTTTTTCCCGTAGCATCACAACAACAAATCATGACCATTCAAACCACTCCATCAAATACATCAATTGGTCCTCAAATATCCCAAAGCATGCCTTCTCAAGGACCAAACATCTCGACCAACCCTCCAACAACCCAAATCCCAACCACTGCCATAACCCTTTCACCTGTCACAATAGTTGGCATGATTCTCATTCCACCACCAATCCCACCAAAAGCCAACATGACAAATTCATTCACCACTCTAATCCAAACCATTCAAAAGGCCAACCAACAAAGACTACTCAAGCAAAATTAGCAAGCACAAGCACAAGCCCAAGCGCAAGCTCAAGACATAGCACAAGCTCAAGCCCAAGTGCAAGCTCAAGCCCAAGCACAAGCTCAAGCACAAGTGCAAGCCCAACAACATGCACAAGCCCAATACCAAGCACAACTATAAGAAATCCACCTGCAAGCATACCAAAAAGCCCTGAAAGTCTCAACAAGCACAAGCACAAGCCCAAGCACAAGCCCAAGCACAAGCCCAAGCGCAAGCCCAAGCGCAAGCTCAAGACATAGCACAAGCTCAAGCCCAAGCGCAAGCTCAATCCCAAGCACAAGCTCAAGCACAAGTGCAAGCTCAAGCCCAAGCACAAGCTCAAGCACAAGCGCAAGCCCAACAACATGCACAAGCCCAATACCAAGCACAACTACAAGAAATCCACCTGCAAGCATACCAACAAGCCCTGTAAGACTTTCAGGCACAACAACAAAAAGCCAAACAACAAGCTTTGTTGGCACAACAGCGGTTCGAACAACAACATGCACAAGCCCAATACCAAGCACAACTACAAGAAATCCACCTGCAAGCATACCAACAAACCCTGCAAGACTTTCAGGCACAACAACAACAAGCCAAACAACAAGCTTTGTTGGCACAACAGTGGCTCGACCAACAACAAGCTTTGTTGGTGCAACAATAGCTAGACCAACAACAAGATTTGTTAGCACAACAACAGCTTGACCAACATCAGGCTTCATGGGAACAACAACAAATGGACTAGCAACAAGCGTTGTTGGAACAACAACAACAGGATCAACAACAAGCGTTGTTGACATAAATGCAAGCATACCATCAGGCTTTGAACACATAGCAGAGCTTGCAGCAAATGCCTACTAGTACTCTTCCCATCCATCAAACACCTCAAACACCTCACAACTCATTCATTCCACCTCCCGACCCAAGCAAAGATGTCACAACACAAATCAAACTACTTTTGCAGCAAGTGTCAGACTTACAAGCAAGAAAAAACATGAGAACATTGGGAAATTTGTGCCCTTATCCTTTTGATAGAAGTCTCACCATGATACCATTCCCAAAGGGATTTGAGATCCCCAAATTTGACAAGTCTAATGGAATAGGTAACCCTGAAAACCACGTCAAGGAAATTCAGGTGCATTGCATGGAGGTTGCATATGATGACACATATCTAATGAGACTCTTCCCCTATAGTCTTACTGGTCCATCCATGGAATGGTTCTCTCGCCTACCCACGAGCATTAAAAAATTTGAGGAAATTGTGGAAGCTTTCCTTAAGAATTATGCATTCAACATGGGTGCGGATGTTAGTTTGGAAGAACTATCAGCACTCAAACAAAGAAAAGGAGAGTTGTTTGCATCCTTCTTGCAAAGATGGTGATCCAAGGCCAATCAGAGAAAATGGACCATGCTAGAAGAACAACAAGTTTGCACCATCATAGCCAATCTAGATGAAAACTTGGCATTCTACTTGAAAATGCAATGCATCACATCTTATGATCAACTGATCCCAAAGGCGCTCAACATCGAAAGAGCCCTTACTACGTGAGGAGGCGCATCAACATTCACTCCACCATAGGATAACCGCCCGTCCAACAACTATAATGATAAGCCTCAAACATGGTTGAGGAATAAAAATATCATGAATGACGGCATGGTTGATACTAAAGTGGTGATCAGTTCCCCTAAGTAGAACATCCAAACCCATCATCCACTGCAAAATCATAATTGCAACAATGTGCAGACTAATGTGGTAGTAACACAGCAACAACCAACTCCCAGCAATCAAATCAACAACTTGGGTAATCAAGGAGGACCACCTCCCTGAGGCAAGTATCCCCCCAAGAGGAAGTTCATGGCTCTTGGTGAATCGATTGAGTCCATAATGAAGAAGTTGGTCAAAGAGAATCTAATCAAAGTCTCTAACTCTGAGCAATACACAAAACCCATGACCAAGCCACCATGGTATAACGAAAATCTCCTTTGTGAATTTCATAAAGTCAAAGGACATACCACTACCAATTGCATGAGGCTGAAAAACATCATCCAAGACCTCATCGAGGATAAGATTATCAATATCGAGTAGCCAACTAGAAACCAAGACTTGAAAATATACACAAATCTGATGCCGAACCACAATGAAGGGAACAATCAAGGAAATAATTAGGGGAACAATAAGGGAAAGCAAAAATATGCTAGTGCTAACCTATTGTATGAGGAGATAGTTGGATGTGTCGATGAAATGGTCACAGTCATAAATGTCAAAGGAGCCAACAACGACTATGGAGTCACCACACATGGCGAAAAGGTTACCATTGTCAGGGCACCAGCTAAGACCCCCATTTCTAATACAAAATCCATCCCCTATGACTACAACATCATTGACCAGCTGAAGAGAACTCTCACCCAAATTTTCATCATGGAACTATTGAAAATATCCACAACCCATAGGAAGATCCTTGATGAAGCATTAGCTGCATCCACCATCTCCGCCACCCTTAACACATAGCAGTTCTAGGCTATGGTGGGTAACATCATTACCCCAAATCTCATTATGTTCTCTGACCAAGATTTCCCCCCACAACCATCTCATAACTGCGCACTCCACCTTCAAGTGCTCATCCATAAAAAGAAAGTCAAAAGAGTCTTGGTGGATGGAGGAACAGGCCTTAACATTTTTTCTCTAAAGCTCATAAGGAAATTGGGATTCATCGAGGATTGCATTAATAAGAACAAAAGCATCATGATAAGGGCGTATGATGATCAAGAAAGAGTGTCTAAGGGCACTATCAAAATCCCCATCCAAGTGGGACTGACAACTATGGAGACCGCCTGTCAGGTCTTCGACCTCAACCTACCTTATAATATCCTCCTTGGATGTCCATGGATCCACAAAATGAAGGCAGTGGCCTCGACGTATCACCAATGTATCAATTTCACACACCAGAACGAGGAAGTCACTATATATGGGGATCTTGAACCTTTCGCCTACTACAAAAACTTGGAAACCAAGTTTTATAAAATCCCCCAAGTACCAAAAAATGATGAAGGCCCATCCACTTCATATATCGACCCAGCCAACCTCGCTTCCACTTCTACGATAGAGACACTCGCCATCCCTAACATATCCGAAATGAAAAACATGATCCAGGACAAAGGATGCGGCGACTATAGAATGAAAAGAAATGCATTTGTTGTAGGAGAGTTACCACAATCTCCTAGGTCACATGGACAACCTTAGCTAGTTGAAACACCTATCCACACTATTGAGTAGAACCCTTCTGGATTTCACTGTTGGGGGGATCTCAGTCAAGAAAATGTGGATGAGGACATCTCAAACACATTGTACCAAGATGAAAGGCCAACCCCCACCCTACCCATGGATGAAACTAGTAGAGGACTGCGAATGATGTTTGGTATGGGCTATAATAGGAACGAAAGCCTTGGAAGAAATAGTGATGGATGACTGGAGCCCATCATTATAGAAAGAAGAATGTGGAACGTTGGCCTTGGGTATACTCCTCTGAGTATAACCGTATGTGGCAAAGGTACTCCCAAAAGGGCAGTCAGGTCCTCTCCTCAAGTAACATCAACTACTCCTAGACCACCTATATGCCTAGGTATCCCACTTGATAACTTCACCTTTGACGTCATTGATGTTTGTGCCAGTAGTGACGATGATGACACCATAGCTAACCTTCCTAGGCTCTTTGAGGATTCCACCTTGTTAATGATTAGTGCCTCCACAGCTGAGTCAAACCAAAAAACCCATTGAATCACCTTAGTACACCCACAACTCATCGATCATGACCAACGAGGACCACCAATTCTAGACTCATTTGAAAATGATAAGGCACTCTCAGAATTCATGGGACTAAGGGATACGGTTCCATGTGGGGATCACAAGGAAGGATTCAACATCACATTAGATACCCAGGCATATTATGGGGAGACAATTGAGTCCTTCAGTCACAAAAGAAAAATATCAAGAATAAGCTTGGGGTTATTGAGTGAAAACCACACTGTGGCACTCTCTAACCACAAAATAGTAAAAATAAAGGATGCATCCAATGGTGAAAACCTCTTTGAGGCACCGGAGGATGAAGGATTCAGTCTCCCCCCTATAGCTTTACATCAAGAAAATTCAGCAGTCCTGGCAGAGCAGTGAAACCTTGTCAACTTGGGAATGGAAACAAAAGAGCAAATCACATTCTATGCTCAAACACTTTAGACAAAGGAACAAGAATTGTTGGCTACATTCTTAAGAGAAAGAAAGAAAAAATTTGCATGGACCTATGCCAACATGCCAGGTCTGGATCCTGAAATAGTAGTTCATCATTTGGTTGTTCACCCTACAGCAAAGCTAGTCAGACAAAAGTTAAGAAAAATGCACCCACAGTTAGCTATGCTCATGAAGATAGAATTACAAAAAATCTTAGATGTTGGCTTCATACAACCAATTGACTATCCAGAATGGGTATCTAATCTTGTGCTAGTCTCAAAACTGAATAGGGGCATCTGCATCTACACGGACTTTAGAGATCTAAACAAAGCATGTCCTAAGGATGATTTTCCACTACCCAACATTCACATGATAGTGGACATGACGGCTAGACATGAGATGATGTCCCTAATGGATGGTTTCTCAGGATACAATCAGATAATGATAGCAAAGGAAGACCAGCATAAGACAACCTTTACATGTCTTTGGGGCACCTACTGTTGGAATGTGATGCCATTTGGGTTAAAGAATGTAGGAGCTACATACCAAAGAGCCATGACACTGATCTTCCATGGCATGATTCACAAAACTGTCAAAGACTATGTGGATGACATATTGGCAAAATCAAAGAGGAGACAGGATCACATAGCGACCTTAAGTGCAATTTTTGATAGGCTATAAAAATACAAGGTCAAACTCAACCTAAAGAAATCTGTCTTTGGGGTACAATCAAGAAATTTGTTGTGGTACATAGTTTCAATGAGAGGGATAGAGGTGGATCCCACAAAAGTAAAAGCAATCCTTGATATGGAAGCACCCAGAACACTAAAGCAACTTAGAGGATTATAAGGTAGACTCTAGTCCATTTGAAGATTCATAGCACAACTGGCAGATAAGCAGATTGCCCATTCATACCTACTCCACAAGGGAGTAGCATTTAGGTGGGACGATAAGTGTGAACAAGCATTCAAAAAGATCAAGGAATACCTACTTACACCACCTGTGCTAATGCCACTAATCGCAGGGAAACCATTAATTCTATACATCTCCACAACGACAACCACCCTTGGTGCCCTTTTAGCCCAACATGATGAAAGGGAACCGAGCGGGCCATTTACTATATCAACAGAACAATGGTGGGGCACAAGCTCAACTACACATCAATAGAAAAATATTTCCTAGTAGTGGTGTTTGCAACCCAAAAATTCAGACACTACATGCTAGCTCATCAAATTAAGCTAATTGCCAAGATAGACCCCCTCAAATATCTATTGTCAAAAGCAATGCTTACAAGAAGAATGGCTAAATGGGTTATGATACAATCTTAACATGATATTGAGTATGTTGAGCGAAAGGCGATCAAGGGACAAGTTATTGCAGACCAACTAGCAAAAGCTCCCCTCTACACAGACAACCCACTCATATCAGAGTTTCTAGATGAGTCCCTTTTCAATCTCAGCATAACTGACCATTGGAAATTGTACTTTGATGGCTCCCACACACAACATGGGTCAGGAGCTAGTGTGCTCTTCATCACCCTGCAAGGAGACTATATATCGATATCTTACAAGTTGGAATTCCCCTGTACAAATAACATTGCAAAATACGAGGCTTTAACCATAGGTCTCAAGATTGCAGCACAATGGTGAATCATGGCATTCAAGGTCTATGGAGACTCACAACTTATCATTAACCAAGTCAATGGTGAATACCAAACTAAATATGATAAGCTTGCACCATACAAAAAGATAGTGGAAAGCCTTAAGGAATCATTTATCGACATCACCTTTGAGCAAATACCGAGGGAAAACAATAGAGCAACTCATGCAATGGCAACAATCAAATCCTTGCTAGATATCCCTTGCAACGTCTCAAAACATGAATTCCTTATAGAACAGCTTCTCGTACCCACGTTCGAGGTACCAGAGTCAAAATATGCATGTGAACTCATTGGTTCTGATGATCTTTGGTACCATGACATCTACACCTATTTGAGATTAGGAATCCTCCCAACTGGCATTACCCTAAACCTCAAATGAACCTTTGTCAAAAGGTCCTTACGATTTGTCATCCTAGGAGAAACCCTCTTCTGTAGAAGTATCAATGGAACCCTACTATGTTGCTTAACACCTGAGGAGTCCTTGACTGCTTTAACAGAGGTACACAATGGCACTTGTGGTTCCCATTCGAGTGGTATGACCTTGGCTAAGAAGTTGCTAAGAACCGGTACTACTGGCCGACAATGGAGAGAGAGGCACATGACTTTGTTTGAAGGTGTCTACAATGCCAACAACATGGAGATCTCATTCACACACCAGCTCAAGAATTACATCCCATTGTTACACCTTGGCCCTTTTCCTAGTGTGGGCTCGATCTCATTGGTAAAATCTCACCCACCTCATGTAACGGCCACAAGTTCATTATCACCACCACCAAATATTTCACAAAGTGGGTCGAAGCAATTCCCATGACCTACGTCACTGGAAAACAGATATCCAAGTTCATCCTGAACTACCTCATCTACCGATATGGTGTTCCCCAATCCATCATCTCGGATAATGGGACACCCTTCAAGAATCAGGATGTCCGTGACTTGTGTGAAAAATTCAAAATCCAACACCACTTTTCCACCCCATATTACCCACAAGGCAATGACCAAGCAAAAGCTACCAACAAGACTATCCTGAAAATCCTCAAGAAAATAGTCAATGACTGGTCATGACTGGCATCTGTAGTTAAATCCCACCTTATGGGCCTACCAAACTAGCATCCGCATGTCAACAGGTGCCACCCCATTTTTCTGGTCTACGGATCGGAGGCCATACTCCCAATTGAGATCGAGCTCCTGTCACTAAGGATATCACTGCAAAACCTCATCATAGATGAGAAATATAGGGTTACAAGACTGAATGAGCTGGAGTTATTGGATGAATGAAGCATGGATGCCCTAAATCATCTACAGGTCTACTAGAATCACCTGAAATAGAGCTACAACAAGAAGATTAGGCAACACACCTTCCAAGTCAGTGACGTTGTGCTAAAAGAGAACTAAAATAATGTACCAAACCCAGATAGCAAGGGGAAATTTGATCCCAACTGGCTAGGACCTTTCATCATCACCACAAGTTATAAATCAAGGGCATACCAGTTGTCGACACTAGAAGTTGAACCTCTGCAGGAGCCCATGAATAGCTCTCATCTCAAAAAAAATATGCCTAAGAACTTGCAAGGTATAGAAACAAAAAATACAAGAATAATCAGAAAAAGTCTTGAAAAAATGGTTACCTTGATGAAAACCTGGCAAACAGGCATCTTGGAGACAACAAAAAAAATCCAAAAAAAAAATAATCAGAAAAAGGATTAGAAAAAAATCATCCTCTAGTGAAAACCCCCATTTGGTGGTGCTTTGGACAAGTACCTTGGTGAAAACCTAGAAAATAGGTGCCAAGTGTAAATAAAGAACTCTTTATTTACTAAGATCTGCATGACTCACTCATCCATTTCATCACACTTCATTAATCATCCGTACACCCATCTGCTCGCATCCATACCATAGCCTGAGTTGATGCCCATATCATATTCCACCATAGTCCTACTTGGCATATTCCTAATGTTAGTTTGTCTTGCCTTCACTGAAGTAGTCTATTGCACCATGTTGGGGGCATGTTCCTATACCTGCATCAGATCAGATTCGTGTATATTCTTGGAATCTTCTCAAAAGTCAAAAAAATCAAAAACATTCAAAAAATTCTAAAAATCCAAAAACATCCAAAAACATCCAAATCATTCAAAAATCCAAAAACATGTCAAAATATCATAAAATCTTCAAAAAATTCATCATTCAGTCTTGTTAGTCTTTCACCTCAGTTGAACTACGTCATCTCTAAGCTTGAACGTAGGCAAGGTTGATCTTTGATCATCCCCCGAGACATTTAGGGTCAGTCCTTTAGGCGTCTGTCACATTGGCAATCCGTTTGCCCATCTATTTTACATTTAGGGTCAGTCCTTTAGGCGTCCATCACATTGGCAATCTGTTTGCCCATCTAGTCTGCATCTTAGGTCAGTCCTTTAAGAAATAAAAGGGAAATCCATTTGTCCATATCATCATCAACTCAGTCCATCGTCAATCGAACTACGTGGTCTTTGTGTGTATAACGTAGGCAAGGCTAATCTATGGATTAGCTCTCGAGACCCCTAGGATAGGTGTTTAAGTTAGTCCTTCCATCGTAAAACCTTGAAAATACCAAAAACATTTGTAAAACATCTCAAAAATTTCAAAAAATAGCCTCAAAATATCTAAAAAATCTAAAATGGTGCATCCATTTCATCTTGCTTTCACCCGCGAATTTTATCACTCATAATAAAAATCAATTGTCACCTTCACCCTTTGGTAAGTTAGTCAGAAGCAAGTCTAGCAGGTTTAAAAAGTGAATGCTCTAATTGTCAGAGTCTTGAAAGTCTAAGTCAGTAAGCAAGCAAGTTGGTCAACTTGGAATATCAATAGCTTATCACCCAAATCAGTCTCATCAAAGCCCTGATCACAACATGTCCTAGGATGAAGCTTTCTTGCAATGGACATAAGCATCAGGTACCCCCTAGGAGTTTAGCCTTGGCTAGTGGTATGAAGAACATTATCTTGTTTGTTTTTCTTTATTTGGTCTTTTATTGACTTATCTTATTTTGCGCTCATTCCAAGGACCTCTCGATGATGCCTAAACAAAACAGGTTTAGAGAGAAAGGAATGGGGCAATGATCATTATCCTTTTATCTGTTGTTCT
This sequence comes from Sequoiadendron giganteum, assembly GCA_007115665.2. Classification (NCBI taxonomy): domain Eukaryota; kingdom Viridiplantae; phylum Streptophyta; class Pinopsida; order Cupressales; family Cupressaceae; genus Sequoiadendron; species Sequoiadendron giganteum. Next base: position 38,543,113 of record VCHN02000014.1, read on the forward strand.
TGTTGGATATTCTTATAAAATAACTTCATCATGCATAATTTGTTTTCTTTGTAGGAAGGATGTTGTAGCTATCTTGTTGACCACATAAGAAGACTTGCCTTTTTATGTTTTGGCCCGAGATGTTTAAAATGTCTGAACTACATCCTTAATGAAGTATGTATGCTAAGTGTGAACAAGAATACTCCCACCTGATTGACAAGTCAAAGTCCATCACACTAGGTACAACGCCATTCTGGTCCTTTATACCTTGATGCATCATACCTATGTGTGTTATCAAACATAAAGTAATTGGCCCTTTGAAAATCCCAACTCCTAGTAAGCAATATATTATCATCATCAGTAATAATGTGAATTTGTGTGGATCCTCCTTCCATCCATCTTATTCTTCTTATTCTTCTATCTTTACTAACATTTCTATCTAAAATCGGTGTGTTGAATCAAGGTATACATGAGACTACCCATAGTCGATGACTGTCTATACATCGTCAGATCTATCTACATCAAAGAATTATCTTTCATCCTTTGATCAACAAAGCCACTCCTCTCACACCTTTATCATGATCTCGATCAGAAAACCATCAATTTTTGTTTGATCTCTCGAGGGGGTAGTATATTAGCATAATCCTTCCGCTGGGGCAATAGTGGGACATTCGAAAAAAATTGAGCAATTTTGAATTTTGATCACAGTGGTTTATTCTTTGAATCAATGCAACAAGTGCATTGCTTCAAAAAGGGGCAAAATGTAAACATGGAAAATGTACAATTTTAGTTTGACACACTTGATCTTGATTATTAACAACATTCCTTCCTGAATCATACTCTCAACTTTTCATCATATTCTGCCTCTTAATTTAATGAGTCATAATTCATTTAATTAAGTCTTTCTCCTCTAGTGATTAAATTAATCAATTTAATTTAATTAACCTTACATTTTTGTTTAATTAAATAATTCATTTTATTTGATTAAATCTCTAAAAGTCTTCTCATTAAATTAAATAAATTAAACCTTATTTGATTTAATCTAATATTTCCCCCCTTAATTAAATAAATCAAAACCATTTATTTAGTTAATCAACTCTTCTCAATTCTGATTTAAATTAATTCACATATTTAAGTCAAAATTGTCAAATCATCTAATCCTTCATTAAATCAATCAAAACTCTGATTAAGTTAATCTCTCTCATTAAAATCCTCTAGAGAATGCAAGTTTCACAATATATCAAATACTTTGATTTATTTAATTCTACATTTTCTCTCACATAGCATCAAAAGGGAATATTCCCTTGTTTGAATTCAAAAAGTCCAAGTAGACTTGTACATCCGACAAGGCATTCACTCCTCTTACATGTCCTTGTGCATTGAGCCAAGTGGCATTTATTTCATTCCTTTTTCCCTCTCACATGTCATTACTCAAATTTGAAATTCCACCTAATGGCATTTATCATGCACATTGACCAAAATGTGCTCATTCCTCAAGCATTCACATCTTGACAAGTGGCACTTGGCCATTGGATGTTGAATGATCCCACATTGCTCTATTTCATTCTCTCTTCTATTTTGGAAATATATAAATTGGAGGCTTCTCTCCTCATTCATCATCCACAATCATATGCAAAGTTACTCTCTCCACATTGAGAGTCAATTTTGCCCATTTTACTCAACCATTTATCATCTTTCAAGATTTTCAACAAGGTTATGCTCAAATCTCTTTGGACATTTGACCATTTCTGAATCACACACCATTGCAACTTAGAAATTGGGAAAGGGCCAATTGTAACATCTCATTGGCAACAATTCCACCATATAATCATCATGCTATTGGCTTAATTAGGATTAATGCTTTTTCATTTAAATTTTTTTTTTCTTCATTTCCTAATTCTAGTTTGAATAGATGGATTTTATGGGGAATCTCTCATACTTGTTTGCATGCATTTGATCTAACAACCTAATGTGTTTTGTTTCTCTTGTGCATTTGTAGGTTTAGGGGTTCACACATTCTAAATATTTGGACTTATATCTAAATTCACACTTTCCAAAGTTAACATAGGGAACTATAGCTTTAGCCACTTCATTTCCACATGGGATGAAAGATGTTCAAATTTTTAGACATTTAGTTTGAAACTTATGCAAGACAAGTGGATGTGGTAAAATAAATTCATTAACCAAAGATTAAAATCATTTGAACCTCACTTATGTTCTTGTTATCTTTTTGTCTTATGGTCTTCAAAACATTAATCTTTTGGGCTTTGAGTTATTCATAGGGTAAAGCATGTTCTTCACTATCTTGGTCTTGTAAAAAAATTCCATTTTAGGTTCATTTAGGATCAAATCCAATATTTCATCCATCCCAGAACATTTATCATTTCCATCCCACAAAAAACTTTAGATGTTTAGAAACATCATTATTCTAAACTTGGGTAAATCATTTAAACCAAATCAAAATCACCTTATTTAGATAGGTATGTGTGAATACATCCTTTCTCACACATTTAGTTAAATTAGAAATCCTTTGAACAATTTTTTCCTAAGGTCACAAGTCCATCTTAGGATTCAAAATTTCATTATCCAATAAAAACATCAAAATCAAACACTAAGTTTAGTATTGACCAAATTTCTTAAGGTTCATTCAGCCATATCATTCACCCCTTAATTTTCCATTCCATTCTTGATCCTAAAACATCGTAGAGGTTCTTTTTGTACCTAAATTTAGATCAACCAAAGAAGCCAAAACAATATCAAATCCATCACATATACTCCTAAGTTGATCTCTAATTTATGGTCCAAACAAGATCACAACACAAGAAGATCATGGAGAAAAACAAAGAAACATCTCCCATGAGTGACCTAAGCCAAACTGAATTTGACCCAAGAGAATGTACCAACCCTCTACCTAATCCACCTCAACCACCTCAAGATTCTCAAGAGGGAGGATGTCAAGTAGAGGATGTTACACAAAATTTATAAGAAATGACCCATGATGAGTTGCTTGAACTAATACAAGATCCAAAAACCCACCATCTTGTCAACACCAGAATGAGATTAAACCCCACCCAATAAATGTTGGAGTTTGAAAAGGAAGGGGCTAAACTCCATTCTACATTTGATGTGAGCACTATCATTGAGAAAACTTTGGGAACCACTCCCCAAACATCTTTCACACCATCATTTCCAAATGTGATCCAATCCATTTCCAAACCATCATCATCACATGCACCAAGTCAACCCATGACCAAAAAGAGGAATTCATTACTTCAAGCACTTCAAGGGTACCCACTCGTCAATAGCCAAAACATTGAAACTAACACAATCTTGTGTATCACAAACACCAATGTCCCCCAAGACCCTTAAAAACAATATGTACCACTCATATTCCATGACACAAACATATCATCTACTTCCCGTGCCACACCATCCTATGCCCTAGATACACAAGGTTATGTTCCTAACATTCCACAAGGTCAAGTGGATCTATTTGGACAAGTGGGAACTGTTGATGGTGAAAATGACACAAACAACGTTAATAAAAAATATTTCTACTCTATTTCTCTTGAAAAAGAAAGACAACATATAGTAGCCTAACTCCCAAGGTCATGGTAGTTGGTTCTCAACTGTCTGATGTCACTCAATTGGTCCATGCAACTATAATATTCAATGGGCTTGAGCTGGTAACAAGGAATACAAGCAATGACTTGTTCATTGAGTTTAATAACGAAATGGATTTTTTAAATAAAAGATAGAGATAGATCAAAGGGTAAACGAGTAAACATGAATCAAAATTATCTAGCATCCGGACATATATCTTCAACAATGAATATTTTCCAAACAGATCAAGTAAACCAAAGCATGACACAATCTACAAAATAATCCATACTATTGCATACATCTAAGGTGCTCAATTAATGTCATAGTCACACATCAACAATACCTCAAGGATTCCAAAAGAACACACATTCATTCATCGCCAAGATCATAGATCAACAGACTTCAATAAATTCAATTCAACGATAATCTAATGAGATAATCCTTAAATCTGGTTTCTTCTAATGACTTTCATCACATAAGAAACTATCATGCTTCAACACAATCACTGGAATTTAGATAGATTATAACTCATCAGCCTTATCAAGTAAAACAACTTAATTCTAACACCATATTGCATAAACCTGTAATTTTATTTAACTATAAAATGAAGTACAATGTATCTTTGTAACAACTATCAAAATTCTATCTCCTAATGTTAGATGGCCAATTCTATTCTCTATCAGTCGACCCTTACAATATGATACCACATGGGTATTTATACATGTAAAAAATTTGAAGTCCTCTTCTATTTTAAGCTAACCCACCATTTTAGGGATTACAATATCTTTGGAAACTCAGTTAAACTAGAAGAGAAGAGAATAGAAGAGAAGAAAAACCATGTGCTCAAAAAACTGTCAGTGTTGCATGCAACATGCAAAGAAGAAAAAACCCGTGCATGCATGAGATTTATGCATGTGAATTTTTCTCCATCATGTATTTGTCATAGCTAGAGAAGACTAGTTGTAATGTGTCTCATTTAGGCCCATCCACCCAGCTGTCCTCAAACTTAATCCTTTCCAACTCTGCTGTAGCAAACTCTCTCATATCTTTCAACTTTGTTAACTCTCTCTTAGTTGCTCTTATTTCTTCTTTGATGTCCATCAATCGATCTATTAACAAATCTTCACCAACATCTCCTCTCTGCATAACCTCTTTAAATATTTCAGTCCATTTCTTTTTTATTTGGCTTAAAGGTAAGCCTTCTTTTACAAGTACATCAACATTTACTAAAATAGCAACGATGGCTTCCAACTCCTCAAACTGTTCATTTAGCTCCTTAACAAGATCTTGGACCTCATTTCTATGTTTGAATAGGAAATCTGTTCTAAATCGAAGTATACAAGTGTAATGACGATTTAGTTTTCCTACATGATAAATCACTTGATTAGTTGTACTTGCAAGTTAAATAAACATCATACAATAAAATGCATTGGAATAATTATAAGAAATGGAAGAACTTGGAAAGATCTCACCCAGTTAGTACTCCATGTCTAACTTCTATTGCACCTCCTGAAGCTTTGGAATGATGGATGCCCTTAGATTTGTGTGTGAGCAACTCTATATGCCTAGCCTCTACAAAGATTTTGAAGGATTTTAAAAGTAAACTAATGTGCAAACTAGAAAACCCAATTCTAATATGCAAATAGTAATGAATAGCCTATGATATCAAGAATGCCTATAATAAAAGTAGTCTTAGTAAATGATCATGGATCCTAAAATGAGATTAAGATTGTCATTTTATAGAAAAGACAATCTTGAATGGACGGACGAGATGAGAGCTTTAAGGAATGCCCTAGAATCAAAGGTGGATATTCAATAAGGCAACTCTCAATTAGGGTTAGGGCAAAATACCCATATGTGTGAATAAGATTTAATTAAATGAATTAAATCATGACTGAATGTGATAGTTGAGATGAAATTAGTAAAAATCAAAAGACAAGAGGATGAGATTTTATAAAATCAGTATTTTTAGAAATTACTTGATTTGTAGAAGAATAATTCTATTTTGAATTAAATTAATTCAAAATATGGATTTTGTGAGATAAGAAGTGATTGATTTTTGAAATTAATTACTAAATGAAGAATTAGTTAAGTATGTGAGATATTTTTAAATGATTTGTTTTATTTAAAAATACCAAAGTGTCACATGCCATAATTAAATAATTAAAATAATTATTTAATTTAGAAGAAGTAGTTAATTGATTAAATAAATTAATGATTTTTTTTAATTAAGAGAAGATTTAGGAATTAGTGACATATTAAATAGATATATTAAAATATATTAATTTAATAATTAGGAGGACATTAATGATAAGGATTAATTAAATAAATAAGATTTTATTTAATTAAGAGAAGACTTTGACAATTAGTGACATTATTAAATAAATAAATAAGATTTACTTACTTAATAATTAAGAAGAATGAGAGATAATGAATTAATTAAATAATTATAAACTATTTAATTGATAGTTGAATGTAGGTTAGGAACATAATTAAAATGTTATAATTATGTTATGACGAAAAGTGGTAAAATAGTGATCGCACGCCTAAGTCATTTTTAGGTGTCTACATTTGCCCCTCTTTGTCATAATGCAGCTTGTCACATTGTGGCAAAGAAAACAAGTCTAGAATATGCCCCAGTAGAGGTACAGAGTGTCTATGCCCCCTCGGGAAAATTTTTGAATTTCGACGCTAGGTCAGAAAAATTTGGAAAATATCCCGACTAGCTCAATTAATGACTAGGAAAATCATGGCATGATCCGATTTAGAAATGGAGAACTTTAAGGTAGCCAAAATGTCGGTCAAAGGTGGTCAAATGAGCCTCCAGTACCACCTATTAGATCAAAACCCTAATTTTTAGCCTATAAATAGGTTGAAAAGGTCAAACCAAATGTCATTTTCTCATTTGTTATATAAGGCATTTTAGAAACCAGAGCTCTGAGAGACAATGGTGATTCCGACGACTACACACTGTGGATACTGCGTGCGCACATTTCGACGACCCGAGGGTGCAAGGCCACCGGTAAGTACCCTATCCACCTTGTTAAATTTTGATTTTTTATGCATTTATGAGGGTTAAATGGGGGGAAAACAAATGCGGTGTGACGCAAACGCTATTGTGAAAGCCACAAACGCCTTCACGTTCACTGCATTTGCTTGCGTCGCGACGCAAGTGTGATGGGTAGACTAGGTGCATTTTGTGCGATTGCACATTCGTGAGGGTGAACAACGCATTCACCAATTCGAGACATAATTGATAGACTTGTGATGCAATTGATAAATTTGCGACACAATTGACAAGCCTAATGATGCATTCATTTTTATATCACGCATTTTCCATTTAGAATGATGCATTTGACCTGTTGCAACACTTTTTTGGTCAACGTGACGCAATTGCCTTTGACCAAATTTGAGTTTTGTTTACTTTGTGCTAAGATTATATTTTATGTCCCCTTGACTTGCCAGTAGTATAAAATTTTCCATAATGTTGCTCAGTATGTGCTAATCCTTGGCCTTTCCCTTTGCAAAGTCGGCTTGTGCCCATTTACAGATGAGAGTTCTGACCAGCCACTTATGCCTTCAGAGATCACCTGAGTGATAGGCAGAGACAGCGGTTGATGGCCCTAGGCCAATACCATGTGACATATATGCCCATTATTCGGGAAAACATAGGTTTTCTTACTGCTCTTTGACCTGCTTGTTTCACTTGCCTACTGGAGAGGCGACAGTGACCTTGGAGGATGTTTACCACATTCTCCACATTCTGATCAGCGGAGAGAGGGTGGTTTATGATCCACACCGAGGGCAACAGGTCCTGACAGAGAGGTATGAGGGTACCGATGGTGTGCAGTTGGCCCTGGATGGTTATGAGATCGGCTGGGATGTTGTAGCCGATCGATTTCCCAGGTTTGATGCGATGCTTATGACCTTGATCACCGGATTACTAATACCAGATCACCGTAGTCATAGATTTCTCATTGGATGGGGGGATATTCTTGTACGCATGCGACTACAGAGGACTATTTTCACTTGGGGGCCATGTTTGTTGGCCATGTTATACCATCAGTTGCACAAGGTAGTTTACCATTAGGGTCACAGTATCAGCTATGGGACCACCCTACTCATGATTTGGGTATGGGAGCGCATTCCCATTTTTCGACCACCCATACAGATATAGCAGCTGGGTGATGGGATGCCATATGTTTATCTGTATGAAGGGTTAGTTAGCTAGACTCGTGTTGGAGATACCGGGTACTAGCGTCATCGGATAGACATGATGATCAGCTTTGTTTGGAGACCCTATAGGGATTGTTCCCAATGGTCAGATGAGGATGGCCACTTGTCCTTTTGTTGATAGTTTCGATACCTGATTGGCTGTGCTATTCAGACATAATAGATTATTGAGATGTACCTACCCCAGCAGGTACTACGACAATTTGGTGAGCAACAGATTGTGCCAGTAGGCACGACTGAGTATGCATGATCTTCTAGGGAGACCATGTGGGGGCCGCCCATATCAGTTACAGTGGCCGAGCAGTAGGTTGATGGGTTATTGGCAGTTCAATGGGTATGGAGAGGGGGTCTAGTAGATGCGGGAACATCGGCTGAGTTTGACATCTGGTGGCAGGTTCACAGGCCCATTCCTTTGACAGATCCAAATGGTCTACCGCCCATTGATCGGAGATCAATTATTTCACGGCTACCGAGGAGAGGTCAGGGTGGCAGAGATGGAGGGAGAGATGGCAGAGGTGCCAGGGGTAGAGATGGAGGAAGGGATGGCCGAGGTTGAGGAGATGGTGGAGGTGGAGGAGATGGGAGGGGTGTGAGGAGGACGAGGAATGGTGGAGGGTAGAGGCAGCCCAAGAGAGTCAAACTGAGAGTAGGTGGTTTACCACTGTCACCTATTCGAGAGGAGGGGGAGGAGAGAGAGCCAAAGGTGGTGGTTGAGGAGGTCAAAGGAGGTGAGGAGGAGGTGGATGTGAGAGATGAGGAGGAGGTGGAGGTGGTGGTGGAGGAGAGAGTAGAGGTGGATCCACTTGTTGGGGGATACCCACTAGGCATAGATGTGGAGGAGGTTTGGGCCGAGGGGGAGAGGGATGAGGAGGAGGATGAGACAGATCAGCGACTGCGGGAGCGCATGATCGCTGGAGATGATGAGGGTGCCAGATCACCCATTTTGCCTGTAGATGCCATGATTGACCAAAAGATCATTGATCTTTAGAGTAGACTAGATGCGGCCTTGTCTCAGAACAAGGCCTTGGCAGTAGAGTTAGAGGTCACCCGGGTTGAGAGAGACCAGGCCGTCATTCGGCGACAGGAGTCAGAGCGATGGGTTTCAGAGTTTGCAGGGTTGTGCACTGGACCGACAGGGGATATGGCTCGGGAGTTAGCCATGGTGGCAAAGAGTAGGGGCCGATATAGGGAACTATATGAGTAGGCTGTTCCACCAGATAGACGGGACCCTGGGTTGTCTCAATCCTACAGCAGGACAGGTAGTGGTAGCCAGACACACAGCAACAGGTCACATAGCAGTAGTCACACCAGTGCTGCGGGGTCTACTACATCAGGGCAGTCATCGGGTCACAGGTCTCATAGCTCACACATGCACTCATCAGGGTACAATCATAGGTCAGAGCATGGGCACAGATTAGTGTCCTCAGGGCAGCAAATAGAGCAGAGCCAACCTCCTACTACTGATCCTACGGGATCCCAGAGTGAGACATAGGAGAGGATGCCTATTCAGATCATCTTCCGCATGATGGATCAGTCAAAGTTACCTCATAGTTCACCTCCATGGAATGGAGGAGGGACATCCCAGGACTTGCTTGTAGAAATTTGTATTTTGATTTTCGAGCCTGCGAGCTCCATTTTTGGGATACCATATGACTCTATCCTGTGACATGACACTATTTTTGAGATTATATATATGTGATGCATTTTTGATGTGGCCTATATGATGTTATGTGTTATGGTATTCTAATGTTCTATGAGATGCTTATGTGATGCTTTTATGATGCTATGAGGTGTATTTATGTTATGTAGTTTATGTATGTATGCACTATGTAATGTGATGATGATGTGATTCCTATATGTTGATGCAAATGTTTATTTATGATGCTTATATGTTGATGGTCTTATGGATGGATGCAAATGATAGCATTTATGCAATGTGAATTGTGGTATCTGATGTATGCAGATGTGAATATGAAATGCTCATGCCATTATGTATGCAATTTTGTTTTTGTATGTCACAGGATATTATCTGAGGACAACAAAAGAGAAGGCGAAGATGGATGTTAGTGTGAAGAAAGATATGCATTTTAGTGTGGAAAATTAAAAATCCTTCAAAAGCTTTACTATAGTGCTATTCTAATTGTTGCTCTTTAATCATCGTTGGGCGAAAATGTCATGATGGTCGACAAACACTATGATATGACATAGATCAATAGTGTGCAAGGTCGAACCATCATGTAAATCAATAGTCGCATACAAAGGATGATCATGACTCATGTAAGGAACACAATTTCCTCCAATCACGTTATCATGATCAACTATCAGAAAAACCAAGCCAATCATGAGACGTTGTTGCTTCTCTAAATCCCAATGACAGGACATCCTTGAGAAACTAGCCACATGATAGCAAAAAAATAGACAGTAAAAATCATCATACTACGTCATTGCTTCTCTAAATCCTAAAGTCAGGACATCCTAAAGAAACTAATAGTAGAGTGATAAGTAGACAAGGATAATTATCATGATATGTCATGGTTCCTAAGACATAAGGAACTAATATTATGATAATCATCAAAAGACAAAAAAAGAAAAAGTTTTCCAAGTGTTTTTCAAGTGTTTTAATGTCAAATGTTTGTCAAATGTCGAGCGATATCAAATTTAGGAAGGACACATCCTAAATGATGTTGATATCTAGAAGATCGATTCTCGGAGTTAGGAGAATCTATCAAAATTGCCAGATGATGATGATGATGCTTAGGAAGGAAATATCCAAAAGCATAAAGAAGCGACAAGAGTTGCTCTTCAGAAGGACACATCTTGAAGAGGAACTCACAGTTTTTCCATGATAAATTGTTTTGATATGATTTTGACTACATGTCATTGCTAACATGCTGATTTGACTGAGATTGTTGATGAAATAGATGGTTGATAGATTAATAGTTCAAGATTGACATGATACTCGATTGATTTGAAGATAGTTTTGACATGTGTGAATTTGTAGTGCCAAGAACCCTAATGGACTGACCTAGTGCGGCCTCAGGGGTCCATCAATTGATGGCCTTTCCTACGTCGTGCACTCAGAGACCTCATAGTTCAACACGACCAATGATGTTGTCCAGAGGACAAAAGTTTGAATCATGATTTTATTTTGACAAACCTAGAAGGACTGACCTAATGTCTTGGGGATTCAAAGATGACTCTTGCCTACGTAGCAAATGCGCAGAGACAACGTAGTTCGGATTTAGACAAAAGATTGATTGATGTGATTGATTGAATTGATCAGATTGACTTTGACTTTGACTATATTTTTGGATTTTGACATTGATTTGGATGTTTTTTGATTTTCTCAAGATGTTATCTGATTTTTAGGACTTTTTTCAAGACTTTTTCAGATTTTTAGGATTTTTTCAAGACTTTTTACGATTTTTAGAATTTTTTTAGGACATTTTAAGAATGCGAGATAATGTGCAGTACCCACTGCAGTTGCGTGATAAAGGTCTTGCCCCAAGACAGGTCGTGGAACATCTGAGTTTAATGATATGGAGGTAGGTAGACAAAAGACAAGGGTATGCAAGGGCTGATGTCAACCAAATGCTAACCATGGCCGGAATTGATAGGACTTAGGACGGATGTCATGAATGTGTCAAGCCTTTGTGATTACAACAAGTGAATAAAGGTTGATTTGAGTAATAGTAGATGGAGAAGCAATGATTGACTACGCATGGTGCCTTTTTTCTAGGTTTTCACCATGGTACTTATCCAAAGCACCTATTTGCCAGGTTTTCACTATTGGATGAATTCATTTCTTTTTACTGTTTTTGCCATTTTTTTTTTTTTTTTATGTCACCAAGATGCCTGTTTGTTAGGTTTTCATCAAGGGACGATTTTTTTTCTATTTTTCTATTTTTTTGTATTTTGTAGGTTTTTAGCCTAGTTCTCTGATGCTATGTGTAGAACTTTCTTAGATGTAAGTTGTTGATAGGCTCAGTCAGTTGTTCTCCATCAGGTGTGGCCAACTGATAGGCTCCAAAACCAAATGCAGCAGTAATGATATACGGGCCAAGCCAATTAGCCTCAAACTTTCTTGGCTTTTCCCGATCTGCCTGATTTCTAGGGTTCTGCATGAGAACCAAGTCACCAATTTCAAACTTTCTCACCATGACTCTTTTGTTATAACTTCGGCAGAGATGATTTTGATATGCCTGTAAATGGTTTAAGGCATTTTGTCACCTTTCTTGTAGCATTTCCAGCTCATGTAGGTGAGTATGTTTGTACTCTTCATCATCAATCATTCCTTTCAAAGAGACACGCAGAGAAGGAATTCTGACCTCGATGGGTAATATGGCCTTAGATCCATAGACCAGGGAAATTGGAGTGGCTCCAATGGGGGTACGGATGCTGGTACAATAGGCCCATAAAGCAGGATAAAGTTGGAGGTGCCAATCTCGGCCAACGTCGTTGATGGTCTTCTTCAGAATGCGAAGGATTGTTTTATTGGATGCCTCAGCTTGGCAGTTACCTTGTGGGTAGTATGGAGTGGAAAAATGGTGTTGAATGTGGAATCACTCATAGAGTTCATGAACGTCCTAATTTTTAAATGGACTATTGTTATCTATGATGATGGATTGTGGGACACCATACCGGCAAATGATGTAATTTAGGATAAACTTGGATATTTGTTTGTTGGTGATGTATGTGAGAGGGACAACTTCAATCCACTTAGTAAAATACTCAGTGGTGGTGATTATGAATTTATGGCCATTAGAAGAGGATGGATGGATCTTACCCACGAGGTCGAGTCCCCATTGTGTGAAAGGCCATGGAGAAGTGATCAGTCTCAATTCCTGTGCCGGTGCATGAATTAAGTTACTATGTACTTGGCATTTTCAACATTTTCTGACAAACTGAAGAGCATCTTTTCAAATGTCGGCCAGTAGTACCCAAGTCTGGTGACTTTCCTAGCTAAGGTTGGACCACTCGAATAAGATCCGCATATACCCTCATGTACTTCTCATAAGGTTGTTTGGGCTTCATCAGTGTTGAGACAGCGAAGAAGGGTGTTGTCAAAGCCACGGTGGTATAAGGTGTCACTAACAATGGCATGTCTAGCCGCTTTTCAAATAAAGGATTTTCGTTGGTTGTTGGACAAGTTGGGTGGGAGGGTTTGGGTTTTAAGATAGTCATATATGTCCTGATACCAAGGCGAACTGGGACCAACAATCTCGCACACCATTTCTGACTCTGGAATATCATATGTAGGCACCAAAAGTTGTTCCACTAAGAATTCAAATTGTTACATATTCTTAGGGATGTCTAGGAGAGATCCAATGGTAGCCATTGCATCAGCTGCTTCATTCTGTGTTCATGGGATTTTTTCAAATGCAATCATTTTGAAATACCTTTGGAAACTATCTACCATTCTTTTATAGGGAAGCAATTTCTCATCTTTTGTGTCATAGTCATCATTCACTTGATTGATGACCAATTGAGAATCTCTGAATACGAGCAATGTCTAGATTTTCCATTTATTGCTATCTTGAGACCTGTGACCAATGCCTCATATTTTGCAATATTATTTGTACAAGGGAAGGCAATCCAAAATGATTTAGGAATTGAATCCCCTTGTGGTGTGATAAATAATATGCCAACTCCTAAGCCATGACCAGTGTGGGACCCATCAACGTACAGTTTCCATGGTAGAGCCGGGTCTGAGTGAAAGATGGACTCATCAGGAAAATTAGTTATCAATGGATGTGTAGCTTGGATTGGTGCATCTACCAGTTGACCTGCTATTACTTAACCTTTTATTGCTTTGCGCTCCACATATTGTGTGTCATACTCGCTTAATATCATGACCCATTTCGCCAAACGGCCTGTCAATGCTGCTCGACTCAAGAGATATTTTAATGGGTCAATCTTTGCTACTAAATGTGTTTGATGAATCAACATATAGTGTCTTAGTTTTTGTGCCACAAAGACAACTTCAAGGCATGCCCTTTCAATGGTTGTGTAGTTGAGCTCATATCCAATTAGTGTGCGACTGATGTAATATATGGCTCTTTCTTTTTCTTCATGGTCATTTTGCGCCAATAATTCCCCCGACGTATTTGTCATTGTGGAGACATATAGGATCAATGGTTTTCCCTCAATAGGCAGAATTAACATTGGTGGTGTTAATAGATATTCTTTAATTTGGTCAAAGGCTATGCTGCATTTATCTGTCCATACAAAAGGATTGCTTTTGCGTAGCAGATATTGGAATGGTTGACACTTGTCTGCCAACTGTGCTATGAATTGGAAGAATAGACTGCAATCTGTCCTGAAGTGTGCGTAACTCACTGATTCCCTTTGGTGGAGGCATGTCCAGAATTGCTTTTACTTTTGTGGGATCAACCTCAATGCCACATCTTGAAACTATGTATCCCAACAACTTGCCTGAAGTGACTCCAAAGACACATTTCTTTGGGTTCAATCTAACCTTGTAATCTTCAAGCCGTCTAAAAATTTTGTCTAAGACTTTGAGATGTTCCTTCCTTATCAAAGATTTTCCTAATAGGTCATCCACATAATCTTCCATTAGAATATGCATCATGTCATGGAAAATTGTTGTCATAGCCCTTTGGTATGTGGCACCTGCATTCTTTAGGCCCAAAGGCATGACATTCCAATAGTAAGTTCCCCAATGGCAAGTGAATGCCATTTTATGTTGATCCTCTATTGCAATTCAGATTTGATTATAGCCTGAGAAACCATCCATGAGAGATAGCATCTCATACCCTGCCGTGAGGTCAACAATCATGTCTATGTTTGGTAAGGGGAAGTCATCCTTTAGGCAAGCTTTATTCAAATCTCTAAAATCTGTGTAGATGCGGATTTGTCCATTTGGCTTTGTAATAGGAACAATATTGGATATCCAATCAGCATAGTCTATTGACCTTATGAACTCAGCATCTAGTAACTTTTTTAGTTCAGCCTTGACCAGTAATGCAATTTGTGGGTGCATTTTGCGCAACTTTTGTTTGACTGGCTTGATTATTGGGATTAAAGGAAGATGATGTAGAACCAATTTTGGATCAAGACCTAGCATGTCAGCATATGACCATGCGAAATTAACTTTCCTGTCTGTGAAGAATTGTGTGAATTCAGGTTTTTCTTCGTCTGACAATGATGCGGCCAGGAGAATCATTTTGGGATTCTCTGGTGTGGCTATGTTAACTTCTATTGTGTCCTCAATGAGCATAGCTGATTTTTCCTATGTTACGGGGAGAAAGTCCAATCCTCCATCCTTAGGCGCCTTAGAGAGGTTTTCACCTTCGGATACGTCCTTTGTTTTTACTATTTTACTGTCAGAAGGTGCCTTACGGTTTTCACCTAAAGACATTCCTTTTTCTTTTTTATTCTTTGTATTTTTGTGACTGGAGGGTTGCACAGTCTCCCCAAAGTAAGTTGTACAATCTAGATCAATGGAGAACCCTATCTTGTGATCACCCCATGGAATACCTTCACATAGCCCCATGAATTCTGCAATTGCTTCATCATTCTGAAAAATGTCCATTATTGGTGGATCTTGTTGGTCCCAGTCAATCAATTGTGGGTAAACAAGATGGATTCCATCGTCAGTGTTGGTGAAAGATGGGGAGGATGTGGAAAGTGTGCAAATTGATGCCTCCAGTGTAAAGGAAAAGTTGTCAATTTCAACTTCTGTGTCTGATGCAATGGATGGTCCATACTCTGAGTCAGATGAATTGAATTCAAAATCATAATATGGGATAAAATTATCAACATCATGATTAATGGTTGGCATTTCAGAAGTATGGATAGTGGGCTTAGGTAGGTTAGGCTCATGGGTGGTCTCAGGAATGGGGTGGGATAGTTCAGGTATTGATGACGACACCTTGTGTTCTTCTGGGTTCCAAGGAATGCGTACCCATTCCTTATTTTTAGAATGTTAGTCAATAGGGTCAATGTCATATTCCTGGCAGAATTGTTCTTCAAAGGAAAGTTGTCCAGGTTCCAGGAATAGTTCATCAATGTCATAGTCACTGATAGTTTTTTCAGATACCCATTCCCATTCATTTGAGTCAGTTTCATTAGGGGATTCTTCGCATCTCTCAACACTTTCTGTAGCCCTCACAACCTTACTTGAAAGTTCAAGGGTACGTTGATCCTCAGTTCTGAATGTGTCAAACCCTAGCCCTATATCCTTTGGTCTTGTAGTCATGGTAATAGGTTCCCATCTTTCGTTGTTGTTCTTTCCAAGGCTGCTTGTACCATCAAATCCTAGGGATTTGCATATATCATAACCTTTGCCATAGAGATGTAATGGTAGTGGAGATAAATGTGTTGGGTCTTTGTAGATCCAATTATCTATGTCAATAATGACTTCATTACCCATATCGGCCTATCATGTAAAAACACTTTTCGGTGGAACCTTGAAAGTTGTTTTGGCCTCTACTGCAAAACATGGTCTACGATAGACCTTAGGTGGCTTCAATATTGTGGTTATACAGTAAGCCATATTCAATTTGAACTCTCCACAACCAAGGTCCTAGATCTGAAAATCTTTACTTGGGATGGAGGCTGATGAGGACGGTGTGGTAGTCAGTATTGGAATGGATGATTTTATGAGTGTCGATGGGTCAATATATCTGGATGAAGTGGAAGTGGAGGCCTCCTGATTGATGGGTACCTGGTGCTCAGTAGTGGCTCATAGGTTGGTACAATATTGGAATGGATCGGGATCTCCTGGGATAGTGATCTCAATTCCATCAAAAGGGAATTTGAGGCATTGGTGGTACGTGGATGGAATGGCCTTTAGAGCATGAATCCATGGGTGACCAAGTAAGATATTGTAGTGTATATCATGATCTAGGACCTGGCAAGTTGTGTCTATGATAACTAGTCCTACCCGGAGTGGAATTGTAATAACGCCTTTAGAAGAGCATTCTTCATCATTGTATGCCTTGATGATAATGCTTTTGTTAGCATCTACACATGCCTTAGAGAAACCAAGAGCTTTGACCAATTTTAGAGAGTAGATGTTCAATCCTACTCCGCCATCTACTAGGACTCATCTAACCTTATGCTTATGGACAAAAACTTCAATGTGAAGGGCATCATTGTGTGATGGTTTGGGTGAGGAATAGTCACTGTCTGAAAAGGTGATGTGGTGAGGCAAGTTCAGGTATCCGACCATAGTCTCAAAGTGGTTGACATCGATGTTGGTTGGGATAGATGAATCTTGCAAGACTTTATCTAGAATGGCCTTATGTGTGGGTGAAATACGGAGCAGTTCAAAAATAGATATTTGAGTTGGTGTTTTATTTAGTTGCTCAACAATTTTGAACTCTGATTTTGGGGTGGATTGTTTGGTGGATGGACCAGGTATGGTGATTTTTGGTTGATGGGCAGAAGGACCTGGGATAGTGACCTTGCCTTTGCACATTGTGACATTGCATTCTGGGACCTTTTTTATGGTGATGGTATTAACACATTCATCTTCATCAGCAACACGAAGATTGTTAATAATAGTACCATTAGGATATTTGTATTTAGGACAAAAATTATCATAGGTCGGACGAATGTGGTTGGCTTGATTGTTGGTATGCTTTGTGCTAGATGAGGAGGCTTTACCATGATCCTGCAGTGGGTTTTTGTGGATAGTATGATCCGCATTAGATGTAAATGATTGACCACCCAACTCAATGGTATGGTTCTCAATGAGGTCTTGTACCATATTTCACAATTGATGACAAGAGGAGGTTTTGTGCCCTTTGACATGGTGGTAATCAAAAAATGCATTGTCATCCCATCATGATGGCTTGAATTGACCAAGGTCATACGGTTTTGGCTCTTCTAGCATTATGACGCCATTTTGAAGAAGTTTCTTCAAGACATTTTCAATAGGTTCACCCAAATGGGTGTATGTACGCCTTTGGATTTGTCAGGTTTCACACAACTGCCTTGGATTAGTTTGCACAGGATTGTTTTGGATAGCATTGGCAGTTGGTGTTGGTGTAGTTACAACTGTGTTTTGATTTTGTACTCCTTTGATTGTGAGTACATGACCTATTGCATTTACGGTTTTTGCATCAACTACACTGTCATTTGTGATATGCTTGTTCTTAACCCAGTATTTTTTTTTATCGTTTGAGCTACTTGGGTTATTATTAGTGGTGGTGTTAATGGTTTTTCCACCATATTTCAGTTTGCCTTTGGAAATTGAGGCTTTCTCAAGTTGAACACCCTTTTCAACAAGGTCAACAAAAGTGGTGCAACAATGGACTTGTAATCCATACCTTAGTGATCCAAGGAGAGTTTGCACAAACATGGTTACTTTCTCCTTTTCAAGTATTTCTACTAGACATCTGCTTGCTAAGGTTCTCCATCTTTGAAAGAATGGAATGAAAGTCTCTCCTGCATCCTCTTGGGTAAGTCTGCATAAGGAGGCAATGTCAATGTTGTAGGCATAGTTCTCAACAAACTTGTTTTCCAATTTGTCCCATGTTTTTATTCCCTTAGGCAAAAGTGAGAACCATTCTACTGCATGACCTACGAGACTTCTAGAAAAGAGTCTCATGAGATAAGTTTTCTCATATGCAATGTCCATGCAACTAGTAGTGAATTCTCTTATCTGTTCAATGGGGTTTGTTTTTCCTTTGTACTTGGGAAAATGAGGTACCACATATCCATGAGGAAAGGGTGGCATATACAAGGTTGTGTCGAATGGATATGGACACAAGTCATGTGACATGTATGAATTTTTATTGGATTGTTGCAATGTCTCCACTTTTGTTTGAAGAGCAACGAGTTGGAGTGTGAGTGCTTCCACCATGGGATGGTTGGTAGCATCGCCTATGTTGGTGATAGGGGCAGCTTGAGTGCCCACTTGTTGTGATGAGATGTGTTGATTTGGAATTTGATGAGCAAAACGAGTGTTTTGATGAGGTGGTTGCTGGAAATGAGTGTTTTGATGAGGGATGTGCTGTTGTGTATGGACTTGAGATGCATAAGTGGGGATGTGATATCCTGCCATGTTGGAATGAATTTGAGGACCTTGTTGGTTTTGAGTTTGTTGATGTCCAAATGGAGTGAAGGATTGAGGGCCTTGATTGCCTTGCCCAAATAAGAGATTGTGGCCTTGAGGAATGCTGGTGTTTTGAGTGCCTTGTATGAAAACTCTTCATTTATTTTTCCCAAAAGGGTTAGATGAGTTGGTGGCCATGGCACTTGAGGAACCTAATAATAGGTTTGCTGATGTACTCATGGAACTAGATGTAGTTCCAAAGAGGTTTGATGTGGTTGCACCTATTGTTTGTGAAGGGATGGTGGATGGATTGTGATGCGGTTTTGGTTTGGGAAGATGATCCCCCAATGGATGTTGTGTTGGTTGTGGTGGTAGTGTGACCAAGGGAGGTAGCATTGAGGGTGTTGATGATATTTTGTGAAGAGGCTCCCATGGAAGAATTGTGTGATGGTGGATTGGGAGAAGTTTCTCTAAGAGTATTAAGATCAAATCCCTTTGGTAACTTAGCCCCTTAGTCGAGGAGCATAGCTAGGAATCTAGAAGAGTCATCTAAGACTATTTCTTCTACAAAAGCAACAACTTCTAGATGTTGGGCAGTAGCCAATAAGTCTTCTTCAAAGACTTCCCTATTTTGATCCCATCAGATAAATGGTTCAAAAAGATGTGATGGATATGATGGGATGTTCATCTCACTAAAAGGATTGATTATGGAATTTCCCATGTCAAAACAAGGATTGTTCGTGGCATTAGGGAATGAATCCATGCTAGTTGTGAACTAAAGAAAGTTGGTGTCTTGTATAAAACGATCCATGAATCTTTTCTTTTTCTGCAATCTAGTTTCAACCATACAAGGTTTTGCTCAACTTGGGATGATGGAAAAAAAAAATGATCTAAATATGAAACTATGTTTTTGGTTTGTTTTTGGATTTTTAAAGGGATGTTATGAAATGCAAGCAAGACTAAAGGTTTGTGGATGTAAGTGGTGTGACACTAAATGGAGATGCCAAATGATATGAAAATAAATGATCCTAAGATGTACTTACTAATGAGAGATCTAAAGAGGACAAACTTAGGCAAACAAAGTTTTTTCAA
The DNA here is from genome assembly GCA_007115665.2 of Sequoiadendron giganteum. Taxonomy (NCBI): domain Eukaryota; kingdom Viridiplantae; phylum Streptophyta; class Pinopsida; order Cupressales; family Cupressaceae; genus Sequoiadendron; species Sequoiadendron giganteum. The sequence goes on from VCHN02000014.1 coordinate 38,563,046, forward strand.
TGATTCAATTTTGGGAGACCAATGGACCGTAGAAGGACTATAAATGGGATAAAGTGAAGTTTCCACACTAGACTATTGAGTGAGAAATAATTCACAAAAGGATTGAAAAAGTGACAAAAGTAATTGGGTCCAATGCTAACCTACTATTGAATGCAAAGTTTGGACAATGAGTGATAAGAATCAACTCCTAAAATCTGCAAAAGTAAGTGTCTAAGGAGATGGTGAAACTATCAATGCAATCTAATGAAAATGAAACCTATTGTGAGCCTAAAATGGTACCTAAAATGCGATGCTTGATGGAAAGTTGAGCAATAGACTATTTTGGTTTGGACTATAACAGTGAAGAAAGATTTGGATTAAACTGAAGACAAGTTTTGGACTTTCTGATTTGGACAGTAAAGAATTGTCTGTAGTTTTTAGCAAATGTGTTGCAGCAAATGCGGCGCAACAGAGCAAATGCGGTTCACAGAATCAAATGCGGTTCAAGAAGTGTCGATTGGGACATAGTATGGTGAATGCAGGTTTATGTCTATCACATACAGCTCAATTAACTGAATGCGGCTCATGGATGGCAAATGCGACTCTTTAAGTGTCAATTGCGGTTGAACAGAGCGAATGTGGCTCCTGATGGCTCAAGTGTAGCTCATTAGAGTGAATGCAGCTTGGTAGCTTTCGATTGCGGTGTAGAAAAGCACTTGCATCACAATATACAATTGTATGGAAAAACCCAAAAGTTTGCAGTTTTGAAAAGTTTTTTCTAGTTCCGATTTGCGATATTCAATTTGTTGAAGATTGTTAAAAACCATTGGCAAACACAGAAATCAAAATATGAAGTGCATGTTTAGACAGACTCACTCTTAATAGTCAAATGGGTCATCCTCGCAATCATAGCCGACATCTTAAAATCACGTCGACTCACACAGCCTTGTCATCCCTTAGAGGGTGCCCATGTTTTTGTCCTTTCCAGGTGCGTACTCAAGGTCACAGAAGTGGATACCGAATCGCCTAAGCAAACAGTATGTGGTGATTATATGGTGAGTGTCTTGGGGGGATATTCTTCCCTCCCCTTACACCATGATTGAAATGATGTTTGGTTACTGACTCGGCTGGCTACTACACTAGGTTCTTAGTAAGTATTTCCGTTCAGTGTGATAATGGATATACTCCCTCGAGAGACCTCCCAACCTTTAGAACAAAGGCTTTGGGGATGGTTATCTTGTCTGCTACTATCAAGTTGGATTTTCATCAAAAAATTTCTTTTGATTAGAGTGGGTTGGAAACCTTGGCTTTAGGTGTTCCCAGGCCTTCTAAGGGTTGTAAGAAAACATAAATGCATAAGTATGAAAAATGGATAGGTCTGGCTTTTTGATCACCCAGTAAAGGGGAGAGCATATCCCTATTATCCAATCAAACACAAAAAGCAGATTGTTCAATTTTAAACCCCAAATAAAAAATTTCTATGCTAGGTGAAGATGTTGCTTCACAAAAACATGGTGTTCATTGTTAATCCAAAAGAAAAATTTGGTGAGTACCCTAGGGTTGATAAATTCCAATTAAATTAGATGTCTACCTTAGGATTGATAAATTCTAGTTAATGTGTCTATCCTAGGATTGATTCTTTTTAAACACAAAAGGCAAAGAAATAATCAAACTCTGGCTGTGGATGCGTCGGATCCAGATTACAACCACAACTTGAAAAAAAATGATCTCGTTACCAGTTACCTGTGGCTCGGTTTCTGTCAAATGCATCATGTGGCATCAAATGCGTCGCTTGAGGTGTCTTATGCATTATGAAAAAGCGATTGCGTCGCTCACAATCACAAATCCGATGCGACAGAGTGATTGCGTCGTTTAGGACTGCAAATGTGTCCTTCCATTCTTGAACCTACAAAAAAAAAATTTGAAGCCGTACGAAACTTGCAAAAAAAAAAAAAAGTCATGTTTGGAAAGTCAGGTTCACCAATGTAATGATGATTTAGTTTTCCTACAAGATAGATCACTTGATTAGTTGTACCTACAAGTTAAATAAATATCATACAATAAAGTGCATTGGAATAATTACAAGAAATGGAAGAACTTGGAAAGATCTCACCCATTTAGTACTCCATGTCTAACTTCTATTGCACCTCCTCAAGCTTTGGAATGATGGATGCCCTCAGATTTGTGTGTGAGCAACTCTATATGCCTAGCCTCTACAAATATTTTGAAGGATTTTAAAAGTAAACTAATGTGCAAACTAGAAAACCCAATTCTAATATGCAAATAGTAATGAATAGCCTATGATATCAAGAATGCCTATAATAAAAGTAGTCTTAGCAAATGATCATGGATCCTAAAATGAGATTAAGATTGTCATTTTATAGAAAAGACAATCTTGAATGGACGAACGAGATGAGAGCTTTAAGGAATGCCCCAAAATCAAAGGTCGCGATTCAATAAGGCAACTCTCAATTAGGGTTAGGGCAAAATACCCATATGTGTGAATAAGATTTAATTAAATGAATTAAATCAAGACTGAATGTGACAGTTGAGATGAAATTAGTAAAAATTAGAAGACAAGAGGATGAGATTTTATAAAATCAGTATTTTTAGAAATTACTTGATTTGTAGAAGAATAATTCTATTTTGAATTAAATTAATTCAAAATATGGATTTTGTGAGATAAGAAGTAATTGATTTTTGAAATTAATTACTAAATGAAGAATCAGTTAAGTATGTGAGATATTTTTTAATGATTTGTTTTATTTAAAAATACCAAAGTGTCACATGCCATAATTAAATAATTAAAATAATTATTTAATTTAGAAGAAGTAGTTAATTGATTAAATAAATTAATGAATTTATTTAATTAAGAGAAGATTTAGGAATTAGTGACATATTAAATAGATATATTAAAATATATTAATTTAATAATTAGGAGGACATTAATGATAAGGATTAATTAAATAAATAAGATTTTATTTAATTAAGAGAAGACTTTGACAATTAGTGACATTATTAAATAAATAAATAAGTTTTACTTAATAATTAAGAAGAATGAGAGATAATGAATTAATTAAATAATTATAAACTATTTAATTGATAGTTGAATGTGGGTTAGGAACATAATTAAAATGTTATAATTATGTTATGACGAAAAGTGGTAAAGTAGTGGTCGCACGCCTAAGTCATTTTTAGGTGTCTACAACAAGAAGTCTTTTCCAGAAAATCCTTATTATCTTCTTCCAATATCGATTGTTCTAGGAGGGTAGTCTTACACAATTTATTGACCTCCTTCAACTTCTGGTAGTATCCCTTGTACTCCTCCTCTTGTGCTTCCAAAGTTTTAACATATTGTTTCATTTCCTCTATTAGATCCTTAGTCACCTTGTAGATATCAAAAATGTCTTCTAGTACCCCATCTATTTCTAGATTCAATTTATTTATCCACCGATCCAACATTTTTTCCTTGCCCCTCACTTGTTCCAAATCATCTACTTCCTTCTTGCTTAGCAAAACTAGGGTCTCAATAGCAGCAACCTGTTGTGATCTTGGAGAGAAACGATTTTAAGGAAAACATGCAATTGATCTAATTGAGCCTTAAGCTCATCCTTCCTTTGTTTATCCTTCAACATCCTTGACTTAGTTGAGGATGCTACCATATCAATTAAATTCATTTGCTAATCCCTCATAGGTCTTCCCAAATTCACACTACGTAGGTGATAATCCATTAATTGCATATCTCCTGCCTCCTTGTCTACCATAGCTATAGCACACTTAGCCACAATTTCTCCCTTGTCAGTTAGCTTAGTAGAATGTAGGATCTTGGCCTTCTTTTTAGGCATTTATTTTTCTATTTCCTTCATCATATCCTCCCAATTGAGAGGTTGAGAAGGTGTCGGTGCTTTCTTTGGAGATCTAATTTCAGCCAAGTCGGAGCATTTGAAGTAACAGTCATGATAGTTGAAGAAGAGGAGGTAGTAGCTATAGGAGGTTGCAAATTTACCTGAGGTTGAGAATCAACCATCTAGTTTTGTTGTTGCTCTTGTTCCATACTTGTTTGTGCTAGCTTTTTAGCTTCCTCCTTATACTTTTTCTCTTGTACTCTCTTGTCCTCTTCCTCTTTCTTCAATCTCTCTTCTCCTAATCTTTTTTCTCTTGTCTTTCCTTATCCAATCTTTGTTTCTCCAGTCTTTCCTTATCCATCCTTTCTTTCTCCAATTTTTCTTTCTCTAAAGCTTTAATTTATTTTGTATTTTCTTCTTCTTGTTGTTGCCTTTTGATCAGCTCTTCGACCTCTTTCTCCCTTTGTAATCATTCTTCTTCTTCTTCCTTTCTATGAGCTTCTTCAAAAAGCTTTAACTTGGCTACCAAAACTTATCTTCCTCAAGGTCATGAATCTTTTGTATCAATTCTAACTTATCATTCTCCTCGTTGACCTTCAGTTCATGTTCTTTTTTCCTTTGTTGCCTCTCTACTTCATCAGCTTTTGATCTAGCTTCTATGTGTTGTTGCTGCAATATGAGATCAGCTTGGGTCTTGGCATCAATTACCTTTTGTTTCTCTATTGTTGCAGCTTGCTCATCAGTAACCTTCTTGACTTCTTCAAAAAATACCAATTAATCCTCCTGTGTCATTACCTATTTTGTATCCTCCTCTAGAGGCATACTTTCTTGTATTCCTTTCTCTGATAGAGTCTCATCAGAATCTGTTCCAACATCAAGAATCTCCTGCTCTACTCCTTTTACTTTAAATGATTCAGAAATACCATGAAGAGTCCCTTTTTGCACTTCTTCACTTTGTTGCTTTGCAAGTGGAATTTGAGTAGAGGACTCACCTAATATAGGTGTTGAAACAATCAATCCTATTTGGGCATCTCCTTCTTGTGTTTCTAGTTCATCATCTATTGCTTCAAGCTCTATTTCTTCAATAACTAGAGGAAGCAACTCCAAAGGATCTTTGGGAGGTTTCTTTCTTTTGATCCTTCTATATCCTTTCCCCTTTTTAGGAGCTAGTCCTTGAGGAGTTTTGGTTCTTAGAACCACCCATTGAATGCTCCTATCCAAAACTATCCTACCTATTTGTTTATGTCAATAGTTTCTTCATTGTTCCAATCAATCGGATCCAGGCTCTTAGGCCCAATGTTCAAAGCTTCATACAATGGATCGAATACAATTCCATCATCCACCAATGTGTCAGGAATTTCATCTCTAACCCCAAGCTCTACCATGAGTCAGACAGATAACCTCTCATAATTCATTTTCCTCAAGTCATACTCATCCTGCCGGTCACTCCAGATATCTTCCAATAAATTGAAATGTTTATCAAACACAAATGGGAGCAAAGCATTCATTTTACCCTTTGGGTCAAAGTACTTCCAAGTTGTATATAAACCTAGCCTTAAATGTATTAACTCACTACACACTACCTTTGCTCCCACCAGATGTTGATAGCTGTATTCACCCAACTTCATGGGGAACGTATGACATCCTATCTTGTGTTTCAATCGAAACCGGGCATTAACCCCAAGAGCTTGATAAAAAAATTCCATCAACATTATCCTATTATTGCAACATCTTGGCAACAAATGTGGATGACCTTCAAATCCAGCTAGCTTGAAGTATGTGAACTTGGGGTATTTAATGTACCAACATCCCCATTCAGTAATAAATGCCATGGCCTCTTGGCTCAGTCTATACCCTACATCTCCGTTGAGTTGGTTAATGATCAGATATATGAATGCATCATTAACCCTTCTGTATTGAGTCTCAGCAACCTGCAGGGACATCTGGTTATAATTCTCCCACACCTTCTTTTGTCCATCTAACACTCCTATTATCCCCACTTTGTTCAGACCTGGGAAGATACCTACTCTTGTTGCTGCATATACAATGTAAGAAGTCATGAAGAAGCATTTAGTCTCCCTAATGCTGGTCAATTGATCATGTATGGTATCTGAGACAATCATGGACTAATCAAATTTTTGTGTTCCATCAAAGATAGTTTGGATAAAGGGAAACATCCATTCCTTAAAATGAAATGCATCCCTCTTCCCAAAATTCCTAGACAACATCATTATCAGCTCTAACACCTCCTTGTAAAAGTCTGCCCTCTTTGGTTGATCTGAGAGCTTAGTCAAGCACTTATTTTGTATTTTCAACCACTTATTGTTCAAATGAGCCTTGTTGGATTCCTTATGTTTGCAAAATATCCCTAAAGCATCTGCCTCTTTCAAATGTACCAAGTTCTTTGGATCTGGGATACTAAACATAGTTTGAAACATTTGAGGAGTGAGATCAATAATCACATTGCCCTGGGAATCCATACATTGCCTAGTGACTAGATTGTAAGCACTGGCTACTATCATAATCAACTTTGGGCATTGGATATATAAAGGAAATAAGGTGACATGAGCCAAACCAGACTCAACAATTCTTTTTGTTCTCCCTGATCCATCCTCAGTAAAGGTTTCTGAGCGCAACTCCTCCAAATTGAATGGGCCCAGATTGGTGTCAGTAATATCAGACCAATTAGATTCCACCTTGCTTACAGTGACCACAGGACCCCTATGGTTATGCCTCAAATTATAAGGTAACTACTCCGGCTTTATCTGCTTGGGCTTGATTGCTGCCTTTGACGTTTCTGCAGGTCGGTTTCTTTGGACAACTTCTCTTGATGTTCCTGACATCCTTTAGCTTTCCTTTAACAAAATCTTTAGTTAAATCCTTGTACAAACATTACAAAACATGCCTTAAAACCATACCTTTCAAACATACATCGGAGGTGCAACCAGGAATAAAACATCTAAATAGTCTTCTTTTAAAATACTATTGGGCTCAGAGCAAAAACTATTATTGATATTCCACTAACAAGAAGCGGGCTCAGAGCTGGGATTGGAATGGTTATAGGAACTGGGACCGGAATGGAAACGGATTTGGTTTCTTTCAAATTTTTTACATTTTCACATTCCATTTCGATTCCGATTCTACTTCCATCAAGGTAATTCACTTTTTGAAAGAAGACTTCTCACTATTAGCAGAGTCAGAGGGGGAATGAAAAATAGAATCGACACCTATTGAAGAACATGGTTCAAGGTCTAGAGTTATTCTGATCTCGCCTCTGCCTAGGTCATCATGATGTCATAAATGATTTTAACAATTCAATGCATAACTTCATGATTTTAGAGGCTAGGTCATTTTAAACAGAAAAGGGGCTAAAATATAGCATGATGAGACCATCCCCATGTGACCGAGGGTGACTATACTTTAGGGCATCATATTTAACCTAAAATGGAAATACAAAAATGCATCTAAACCCTAAACTAAAACAAACATGATATAAAAACTAGGGCACAAATTTAACCCCTCCTAATTTAACCAAATGAATGTGCGACACAAAACCCTAAGTAAAAACAAGATTCTACCAACCCTAACTCACTATAAAACTTAAATTTAATCTATCTTACTGTGGAACCCTAATTAGTCTATGCGTTTAAAACCCAATCTAGCATGACGCGATCACAACAAAACATGAAAGTGACCGTGCCTCAACTCCCTAAAAATTAGAAACAGAAACAAAATGAAGTCAAGAACAGGAACAAACAAAGAAAGAAAAACAAATCATGCAAACCCACAGAGATTGCGAACCCGCCCAAAGCAAAACGATACAACAGAAATAAGAAAACATGACGGTAAAATAAAAATGAGAATAGGAACCCTTCCTCGAACGCAAAACTTGGCAAAACCCTCTGAAGAAATCCACAAGCAATTATCTCCTCTTCTTTCAATCGTTTCACTTCAGAAAAGCTATGTTTCTGCTCTACCTCACTCTTCGATTTCTGAACAATAATAATAACCACCCGTTTAACCCTAATCAAGGTAAAAGTTGGAGTTTCTACCTATGCATGGTAGCTATCATTAATGCATTAAATGTAGTAAAGCGAAGTCAGAACTGGAGAAGAACAAGCACATCACTACAACATGATTTCAGTAAAAATTCAACGACCAAGAAACGGCGGGTGCAGAATCGGTGTGAAACCTAATCTGGAAACTTGAGTAATGTCCAAAATTCATTCCTGTTCCGGTTCCAGTTCCACCAAAAAAGGCTAAAACAAAACCAAACACAAAAATAAAACAAAAAGACTGAAAATAGAAAACTAAACATAAAGACTTAGTCTAAAACAAAACATCAAAAAGTGGAGGTGGAGGCGGAATGAATTTAGATTTTGGATTTTAAGTAAGCATCGACTTAACTTCCATTCCAGCTCTGACTCTGACAAAGACAAAACAAAAAGTTAAAAAAGAAAGACTATCGGGATGGGACCCGGAATGAGGTTTAGGGTTTAGGGTTTAGGGTTTCGGTTTCGGTTTCGGTTCTGATAGACAAAACAAAATAAAAAAAAAGTGTTGGGAACAAAAGATTCCAAACTTTTTTTGAAAACAAACCAAGGATAAAAACACAAAAGGGGGACCCATTTTGACCATGGAAAAATATGGGGTGGTTATGCAAGGCATAACAAATAGTGACTCGGTTGGAAAAATGGTTTACCCATTTTCAAGATACCCAAAGAAAATTTCAGTCATCATAAAACTACTTGGTTTATGAAGCATACTAACTTGAATAAGATCATATATATGTAGGATAAGTTTGAGTTAGAATCTCAGATGTATGTGCTCATGAGTTATTTCTGAATCTGAGTGTTTGCCTATATTGTGCATCATTTTTTGTAGATACTTTCTCTGTTCGTGAACAACTATACATAAGATTCAAGCTACATAGGTTGATTCCTTTGACTATCGTTCAATAAAATCCTAGGAAATGCTCCACTTCCAGACATGCATCCATAGCCCTCACAGAGATACCTCTAGTTCTCTCAAAGCATTGCTCTACTACCAGCCAAGCGTCCATAGCCTCGATAGAGATACTTGATTACCCACTTGGTATTGAGTTTGCCTCTTCTTTCTTTCTTTTCTTTCATTTTGTTTTTAAAACCTTTCTTGTAGAAATATTTTGTGCACCTTCCTCAATACTTCAGACATAATGAATCTGAAACATGGGTTGAGAACTACTATGGATTTCATGATAGTCTTGGAATTGGATTTGTCACTTGAATCAAAGGGTAGAGCCATTCCAAAACAAATAGGTATTTACTCATGCAGATGTTTTTTCTAATTTGGTGACATTTTTTTTTTTATCACAATTCATAAGATATTCACAATATATCTTCTATCCTTAATAAATTTTCAAACCTAAACTAGAATGATCATAAAACATAAGTTTCAGAACAAAATCCTTTTCAATGGTGATGATGATGAAAATACCTAAACCAATTTCCCTCCTAGTACCAATAGCATACTCTGAATAACAACCCCTTGACTTGAGATGAACAAAATGAGGATCCCCAATGAAACAAGACAAAAGAAAAAAAAACAAACAAACAAAGAAAAAGAATCAAACAAAAACACAAAAAATAAAATAAAATAAAAACTAAAACTAAAACATAAACTTAATCACATATGATACAGTATAATACATTTTTCTTTTAAAACATCAGACCTTCTATGCACCAAAATAGTGCTTGAGAAACTGGCCATTAACTGGTAATGGAACAGGCTCTCCTATTAAGGTACTCAAACAAAAAGCAGTCTCGCCTAGTATTTCAGCTACTTGATAAGGACCTAACCAAAGTATATCAAACTTTTGGTGATCTCTTTTCTTTTCTCTAGCCTTATCCCATAGGAATACAAGATTTGATATCCTAAAAGATTTTATCTTGGCTCTTTTGTCAAACCATCACTTGACAACAACCTGATGCTTAGAGAATTGTTGCAAAGCAGCATCTCTTTGCTCTTCCATGTTTAGTAAATTGAGTAATCTAACCTTAATCCTATCATCCTTAGTATAAAATTCCTGTGTGAACTTAAGAATAGGTATCTGTAAATGGATGGGGAAGACAGGGTCTTGGCCATACACTAACTTAAAAGGTGATTTTCCTAGAGCTTCTTTAATTCTGGTTCAATCTGCCCATAAGGAAAATCTCAACTACATGTGCCAGTCTCTAGGATTATTCTCTAACAACTTTCTTATTACTTCCAATAATTTTTTATTTATGGACTCAGCCACTCCATTTCCCTGAGGGTAGTAATTGGAAGAATACTTCAAAACAATTCTATGTTCATATGCCCATGAAATGAATTCAACAGAAGAAAAAGCAGAGCCATTATCACATACCAGAGCAAATGGAACTCCAAACCTGGTTGTGATGTTCTTAGTCAAAAAATTGGTGACCACCTTTATGGTGCAATTCTTGCAAGGCAGGGCCTCAGTCCAACGTATGTAGTAGTCAGTTGCAGTCAAGATGAATTTATGACCTGCAAAAGAATTAGGATTAATTACACCTACAAAATGAAGTGCCCATTGAGCAAATGGCCTTATCTCATATACTGGTTGTAAAGGCATTGCATGATTTCTTTCTCTAGGTGCAGCAGTTTGGCATACATGACAAGTCCTATAGTGTTGATGTGCATCCTGAAATACATAGGGCCAATAATAGCCTAATCTTAGAATCTGATGAGCCAAAGCATTAGTAGACCCATGCCCTGTTCCATGCCTTCCATGAAACTCAGAAATAGCATGCTTGGCCTCTTAATGATCCAAACAATGTAGATAGATTCCTTGAAAATTCCTTTTGTAGATGGATCCCCCTTTTAGCATATAGTGAGCACACTTCATCCTTAATGCCCTCCTCTGAGTAGCATTCATTCTGTCTGGACATTGTTATTAAGGAGGAAGAAAATCATATCTGTATACCAGGGATCCTTTGTGAATGATTGGATAGTGTACTATTGGCAAGTAATATTTATGTCCACCTCAGCCATTGCTTTTGATAAACCTTGTCCTCAAACAAGCTTCATTGGGTGAAATTCTAATTCAAACTCTTGTAAGATTTCCATCCACTTCCCTCTTCATTCCACTAATTCACTTTGCATCAGCAGGGACTTCACAGCTAGATCTGGAACTATGGCCATTACTTGACTTCGAATTATGTAATGTCTAAACTTCTTTATTGCTTGTACTAAAGCAAAGGTTTTTTTTTTCAATGGTGAGTATCTTACTTCTGCATTCTTAAATGGAGAGCTCATAAAGGCAATAGGTCTCTCCTTGCTCTCTTCACTTCGTTGTGTTAACACTGCTGCACATGAATGGTCAGAAGCAAAAGAATAGATATAGAAGGGTTTTAGATAATCTGGGCTTGTCAACACAAGTGCCTTAGATATAGATTGTTTAATCTGCATGAAAGCAGATTTAGCCTCTTCACTCCACTCAATTTTTGCATCCTTCTTCATCATTTCATTTAAAGGTTTAACGATCTTCACAAACCCTATTATAAATTTCCTAACAAAATTGATCCTTCCAAAGAAAGACCTAATTTCTTTCTTGCTGCCTGGCTTTTTCAATTTCAAGATGGCCTCCACTCAGTCAGGACCTATAGATATCCCTTCTTCTGATATAATGTGACCTAAGAGTTTCCCTTCAGATACTCCAAATACACACTTATTTGGATTAAGAGAGACACCATAACTTCTACATTTCTTCAGAACCTTTTCCAGGTCAGCAACATGGTCTTCTCTATTCCTAGAGAAGATGGTTAAATCATCTACATAAATGATTATACATTTTCCTATCAGATCTTTGAAAGCTACATCCATTGCTCTTTGGAAAGTAGCACCAACATTGATGAGACCGAATGACATCCTCCTATAAGAAAATGTGCCCCATTTAGTGTTGAAAGCAGTCTTCATCCTATCCTCATGACTAACCAGGACCTGATTGTATCCAAAATAACCATCCAAGAATGACATCATTTGGGATCCATTAACCTTTTGTAGAACTTCATCAAGAGAAGACAATGGATAATTGTCTTTCTCAAAGGCCTTGTTTAGATTCCTAAAATCCACACATAATCTGATCTCACCATTCTTCTTGCGCACAGGGACTAAATTAGCCACCCAGGTAGAATGTCTAACCGCAAAAATTATTCTAGCAGATAAAAGTTTTTGCACCTCCTTCTAGATCAAGGGCTCAATTAAATCATTGGCTGGGCATTGCTTCTGGCAAAAAGGCTTGGCATCTGGCTTGAGAGGTATGGTGTGAGTAATCACAAAAGTGACAAAAGTTTGTAAATCATCATAACTCCAAGCAATAGCTTCAATGTTCTACTCCAAGACCTTGATTATCTTGTCCTTGATTTCTTGAGGACAAGTCTTTCCTATAAGAACATTTCTTTCTAGCCTAATTGAGTCAAATTAATAGATTCATACTTACCTCCCTCACTCTCTGTAGGCACCCTTTGACGAGCTCGTGGGTCTGATTCAAATATCCTCTCCAAAGCATCCATCCCCTTCGGAATGCTATTACTCTTCAAACCAATATCCCTTCTGGACTCTCTTTCTCAAGATCCCAATCTCCCTGATCTCTTTCAGATTCATCTATTATCTGCCCTTGAAAAACATCAAAAATTTCCAAAAGGGCCAATATGTGTTGATCATCATCAAATACCTGAAAGTGTCAAACATTATCACAAATAGTTGGGACTGAAATAAACTCAATTGAAAACTTCTTTAAATCAGAATCCTGCATGGGTTCCAATGTGATTGCAGCAATAGCAAGTGCATCTACAATTTGATTGGCTTCTCGATGAATCAGACTAATCCCAAAAGCATCAAAATCTTTGATTAAATTCCAAACTCTGTTTATGTATGCAGCCAATCTTTTATTATGACATGTATATTGACTACATACTTATTTTACAATCACCTCAGAATTTTCCATTACTATGAGAGCAGTAACCTTCTTCTTATGAGCAAACATAAGACCTTGAGCAAGTGCTTCATACTCAGCCACATTGTTTGTGCAACTGAACTACAATCTATAAGAAGCAAAGTAAGTCCTCCCTTTTGGGTTAGTTGACTCAATCCCTACTCCACTTCCTGCTTTAGATTTGGAACCATCAAATTTAAGAGTCCATGATTGGTCCTTGGCTGGGAGCTCTTTCTTTTTAGGGATAACAATAGATGACTTACTTGGGATGCGTGGCGGCTCAAAATTTTTCTGGTTATTAGCAATTGACTCAGGACAAAGCTCAATTGGAGATTTTTCTATGTTTTTAGCCTGCTCAGAAATCACTTCCTAAACAACCTCTTGGGTTAAGTTGCAATCCAACTCATCTTTCAGTAATTCCTTGGACATTGGCAAAGCATCTGGGGTAGGCGTATTGAATGGGAACTGAGATACCTCAACCTCTTCTTGAATTTCAGAGCTCAACACCTGAGTTTTTTCTACTGATGAGGAACCTTCCTTATGAGAAAGACTAGCCCGTGTAAGAATGGTAGCATCCTTAACTTTACAAGAAAACTCATTGGTAGGGATCTGGGGTTTCTCTTGACATATTTGTTGGGGTTGATCTACATGACTTAGAATATCTAGACATGATTGGTAGGTTAACTCAGAATGATTATGATAATGAATCCTACACCAATTAGGAAGTAACAAACTACTCAGATCGGTTTCTTCTCCTAAAACCAACTTGTCTTGTTGCAACTTCCTTATTAAAACTTGTTGGTTGATGTAGACCATTGGGTCACTATGTTCTAGGGGCACTGCATCCCCAGGATTAAGCATAGAGAAAGTAAGGACTTCCTCTTGTTTGTAAACTCCTAACTCAGTCTCAAAGTATGCTACTTCATTCGAAGCATCATACTCGGTGATCATGTGCTTGAGTCTTGGTTCACTTTCAATCCTTATTTATGTTGCAACTCCTTTCCATGGTAACCACATGTGAGAGAAATCCAAGGACATATACCCTCCTATTCTTTTCATTAGCTCTTGACTTAGGAGCATACCATATGTTTATGGGATATTAGCCACTTGGATATCTATTTATCTCGATCCTTGGATCTGATCCAACCTGCACATGCATGTTCTTTAATTCTCCTACAACATTGACCTCGGTTTTGTCCAACTGAATCACTTTCTTATTGGTTGGGATAGGACTTAATCCTAGCTGCTTACATATCGAAAAAGGCATGACATTTCCCACTGCTCCAGAATCCAATAAACAATTGTGCAAATTCTTTCCAAAAATTCTTAAACTTAACAGAAAAGGTGGGGTACTGGTCTTACCTTTATAAATGGCTGCATTTGTCTCCTTTGCTGGAGTCACTTTACCTTTTCATTTTAAGCGATCTTCATCTTCCAAATCTTTCAATACCACCTCATGTTGAGGTGGGCGCCACTTCATGATGTCAAAAAATGACAAGGATGTCTTCTGTCTTTATAATTTTGCAATAAAATCAATCTTTGAGTCATTTCTAATTTGATATTTAGGAAAAGGAGGTGGATTACCTCTATTTCGAGAATCAGAAGGTCCCTTTGGTGGTGGTGGATTATTATCTGCATTCTGGTTAGGTGGGACCATGTTGTTGGGAGGTACATATGTAGTAAATGGGCCCTTATTCTGATTTCTCAGAAAGTGACCAACTTTAGACTGAAAAGCTTGGGCATCATACACATCTTCTTCTGGCTCATTATCTCCTTGCATAGGAAACTGGTATTTCTCCTCAATTGTCTCATAAGTCATAGTAGTACTTACTGGCCCATTATCCTAATTGGAATTTCTTGCTAGAGGATGGGAATCAACTTGTGCTATTTTCACAATCTTCTCCATTTCAGGGTAGTTAACCTCAGAATGTGCTGTAGTATCATGTAGTCTGCACTAATTAGTCATGAAATTGAGGTCAGATACATTAGCAATATGTGGTCTCTCCTCACCTGAATAATAGTTATGGGGGACTCCCCCATTGTTAGGTCAAGTATTCCACTACCTACCGATGTTGTTGTTATTGAACCTCTGGTTATATCCTCTATTTTGATTTTGGTTAGAGGAATTTTGATTCTGAAAGTTGCAATTGGTGTTTTGACTCCCATTCTTATTGGAGTAGTTTCTCTAGTTGTTGTAACCTCCTTGATTTTGATAATTCTGATTCTAGTTTTGGGGAGGGTTTTTTCTAAGCTGTGCCATGTCGTTAGACATTTGAGATAGAGTCTTATTGAGAGTCTCTAACTCACTAGTCAGTTGAACAGTTTGTTCATTTTGCACATTCTGCACTATGGCTAGGGAATAAACATGGGTTGTCCTCCTGCTTGTTGTTGTTGATTTTGAGGTTGTTGGGAAAAATCCTATATGCCATTGCCGAAAAAGGGCATGCTAGGAGGAGCTTGTAATTCAGACGCAAGTCCATATTGGGAGTAAGATATCCTTGGGACAGTGTTGTACAATGATGGGTTAGGCATCTGATAATTCATGGGAGGGAGAGTTGTTCCTAAACTTCCTGATTGCAGAATTATCTATTGTTGCAATTTGATGGCCAAATGATAAACTTTAGATAGGGAATCAATCTCACCAAGCTGATAAGTTCTCTACAAGAATAGGCCAATCAGGGGATCAACAGCCCTTAAATATGCCTGTATGGCAATATTCTCAGCTACCAAGTAAGGGTCTTGCAATCTACGAAACATCCTTTGGAATCTAGTATTGAATAGAGGCAGTGGCTCATGATGTTCCTTTCTTATGGTGGTAAACTAGTGATACAAAATGGAAGGGTCCACATAAACTTGAAATTGATTAATGAATGCATTTTCTAAATCTGTCCATCCTAGAATAGATCCCTGAGGCAGATTTAAATACCAGTTATATGCCATATCACCCAAACAATAAGGAAACAATCTACATACCACATCTTGATGAGCAACTTGAGCACATGTACAAGAATCTTTGAATGCTTGTATATGCTCTTCATCACTTCTTGATTCACCATGCATGTACTTGGGATAAAAAATTTCTGGGTTCTTTGGTAAATCATGGATTCCTCCTGGAATAGTCCCTAACGGATAGGGATTATTCACAAAATAAGCCATGGGTAGGATTGGTTGGGTAGGTGGTGGTGAAGTAGGTTGAACTGGTGGTGGTGTGGGTGGATTTGGATGAAATCCAGGTGGAGTCAACGGTGGTGGCAATGTAGGTATCTCTACTCTTCGAGCATGGGGTCTAGGTCTGACCGAGGTTTGAAGTTCTTCAAATGGTTCAGGATTAGTAGAGGATCTAAGAATCCTCCCATATTTCTCTGGTGAGAAAGACCCAGTGCAAGCCAGCTTGATCCTTCAGGCCCTCCTTCTAGCGCCAATTTTTGTTGATGGTGAAAATGACACAAACAACGTTAAAACAAAATATTTCTACTCTATTTCTCCTGAAAAAAAAAAGACAACATATAGTAGCCTAACTCCCAAAGTCCTGGGAGTTGGTTCTCAATTGTCTGATGTCACTTAATTGGTCCACACAACTGTAATATTCAAGAGGCCTGTGTTGGTAACAAGGAATACAAGCAATGACTTGTTCATTGAGTTTAATAATGAAATGGTTTTTTAAAATAAAAGAAAAATATAGATCAAAGGGTAAACGAGTAAACATGAATAAAACTTATCTAGCAACTAGGCATATATCTTCAACAATGAATGTTTTCCAAACAGATCAAGTAAACCAAAGCATGACACAATCTACAGAATAATCCATACTATTGCATACATCTAAGGTGCTCAATTAATGTCACAGTCACACATCACCAATACCTCAAGGATTCCAAAATAACACACATTCATTCATCACCAAGATCATAGATCAACAAACTTCAATAAATTCAATTCAACGATAATCTAATGATATAATCCTTAAATTTGGTTTCTTCTAATGACTTTCATCACATAAGAAACTATCATCCTTCACCACAATCACTGGCATTTAGATAGATTATAACTCATCAGCCTTATGAAGTAAAACAAATTAATTCTAACACCATATTGCGTAAACCTATAATTTTATTTAACTGTAAAATGAAGTACAATGTATCTCTGTAACAACTATCAAAATTCTATCTCCTAATATCAGATAGCCAATTCTATTCTCTATCAGCTGACCCTTACAATATGATACCACATGGGTATTTATAGATGTAAAAAATTCAAACTCCTCTTCTATTTTAAGTTTACCCACCCTTTTAGGGATTACAATATCTTTGGAAACTCAGTTAAACTAGAAGAGAAGAGAAGAGAAGAGAAGAGAAGAAAAACCATGCGCTCAAAAAACTGTTAGTGTTGCATGCAACATGCAAAGTAGAAAAAATTCATGCATGCATGATATTTATGCATGCAAAGTTTTCTCCATCATGTATTCATCATAGCTGGAGAAGACTTGTTGTAATGTGTCTAATTCAGGCCCATCCACCTAGCTATCTTCAAACTTAATCCTTTCCAACTCTGCTACAGAAAACTCTCTCATATCTTTCAACTTTGTTAACTCTCTCTTAGCTGCTCTTATTTCTTCTTTGATGTCCATCAATCAATCTATTAACAAATATTCACCACATCTCCTCTTTGTATAACCTCTTTAAATCTTTCAGTCCATTTCTTCTTTATTTGGCTTAAAGGTAAGCCTTCTTTTACAAGCACCTCAACATTTACTAAAATAGCAATGATGGCTTCCAACTCCTCAAACTGTTCATTTAGCTCCTTAACAACATCTTGGACCTCATTTCTATGTTTGAATAGGAAATCTGTTCTAAATTGGAGTATACAAGAAGTCTTTTCCAGAAAATCCTTATTATCTTCTTCCAATATTGATTTTTCTAGGAGGGTAGTCTTAGGCAATTTATTGACCTGCTTCAACTTCTGGTTGTATCCCTTGTACTCCTCCTCTTGTGCTTCCAAAGTTTTAACATATTGTTTCATTTCCTCTATTAGATCCTCAGTCACCTTGTAGATATCAAAATTTTCTTCTAATACCCCATCTATTTCTTGATTCAATTTACTTACCCACTGATCCGACATTTATGCCTTGCCCCTCACTTGTTCCAAATCATCTACTTCCTTCTTGCTCATAAAAATTGGGGTCTCAATAGTAGCAACCTGTTGTGATCTTGGAGTAGAAACGTTTTTAAGGAAAACATGCAATTGATCTAATTGAGCCTTAAGCTCATCCTTCCTTTGTTTATCCTTCAACAACCTTGACTTAGTTGAGGATGCTACCACATCAATTAGATTCATTTGCTAATCCCTAGTAGGTCTTCCCAAATTCACACTACCTAGTTGATAATCCGTTAATTGCATATCTCCTGCCTCCTTGTCTACCATAGCTATAGCACACTCAGCCACAATTTCTCCCTTGTCAGTTAGCTTAGTAGAATGTAGGATCTTGGCCTTCTTTTTAGGCATTCATTTTTCTATTTCCTTCATCATATCCTCCCAATTGAGAGGTTGAGAAGGTGTTGGTGCTCTCTTTTGGAGATCTAATTTCAGCCAAGTCAGAGCACTTGAAGTAACAATCATCATAGTTGAAGAAGAGGAGGTAGTAGCTACAGGAGGTTGCACATTTACCTGAGGTTGAGAATCAACCATCTATTTCTATTGCTGCTCTTGTTCCATACTTGTTTGTGCCAGCTTTTCAACTTCCTCCTTATCCTTTTATTCGTGTACTCTCTTGTCCTCTTCCTCTTTCTTCAATCTCTCTTCTTCTAATATTTTTTTCTCCTGTCTTTCCTTATCCAATCTTTCTTTCTCCAATCTTTCCTTATCCAGCCTTTCTTTCTCCAATCTTTCTTTCTCTAAATCTTTAAGATTTTCTTCATTTTCTTCTTCTTCTTGTTGCCTTTTGATAAACTCTTTGACCTCTTTCTCCCTTTGTAATCGTTCTGCTTCTTCTTCCTTTCTGTGAGCTTCTTCAACAATCTTTAACTTGGCTACCAGAACTTCTCTTTCCCTTCCGTGTCTTGCCTTCTCTTCCTCAAGGTCATGAATCTTTTGTATCAATTCTAACTTATCATTCTCCTCCTTGACCTTGAGTTCATGTTCTTTTTGCCTTTGTTTCCTCTCTACTTCATCAGCTTTTCATTTAGCTTCTATGTGTTGTTGTTGCAATATGAGATCAGCTTGGGTCTTGGCATCAATTACCTTTTGTTTCTCTATTTCTGCAGCTTTCTCATCAGCAGCCTTCTTGAATTATTCAAACAATACCCACTAATCCTCCAATGTCATTACCTATTTTGTATCCTCCTCTAGAGGCATACTTTCTTGTATTCCTTTCTCTGACAGAGTCTCATCAAAATATGTTCCAACATCAAGAATCTCCTACTCTACTCCTGTTCCTTTAAATGATTCAGCAATACCATGAAGAGTCCCTTTTTGTACTTCTTCACTTTGCTGCTTTGCAAGTGGAATTTGAGTAGAGGACTCCACTAATATAGGTGTTGAAACAACTAATCATATTTGGGTATCTCCTTCTTTTGTTTCTGGTTCATCATCTGCTGCTTCAAGTTCTATTTCTTCAATGTCTGGAGGAAGGAACTCCAAAGGCTCTTTAGGAGGTGTCTTTCTTTTGATCCTTCTATATTTTATCCCCTTTTTAGGAGTTGGTCCTTGAGGATTTTTGGTTCTTGGAACCACCAATTGAATGCTCCTATCCAAAACTGTCCTCCCTATTTTCTTTATGTCAATAGTTTCTTCATTGTTCCAATCAACGGGATCCAGGGTCTTAGTCCTAATGTTCAAAGCTTCATAGAATGGTTCCAATACAATTCCATCATCCACCAATGTGTCAGGAATGTCATCTCTAACCCCAAGCTCTGCCATGGGTGAGACAGATAACCTCTCATAATTCTTTTTCCTCAAGTCATACTCATCCTACTGGTCACTCCAGAAATCTTCCAATAAATTGAAATGTTTATCAAACAAAGATGGGAGCAAAGCATTCATTTTACCCTTTGGGTCAAAGTACTTCTAAGTTTTATATAAACCTAGCTTTAAATGTATTAACTCACTATGCACTACCTTTTCTCCCACAAGATGCTAACAGTTGTATTCACCCAACTTTATCGGGAACTTATGACATGATGTCTTGTCTTTCAATCCAAACCGGGCATTAACCCCAAGAGCTTGATAAACAAATTCCATCAACACTATCCTATTATTGCAACATCTTGGCAGAAAATGTGGATGACCTTCAAATCCAGCTAGCTTGAAGTATGTGAACTTGGGGTATTGAATGTACCAACATCCCCATTCAGTAATAAATGTGATGGCCTCTTGGCTTAGTCTGTACCCTGCATCTCTATTGAGTTGGTTAATGATCACATAAATGAATGCATCATTAACCCTTCTGAATTGAGTCTCAGCAACCTATAGAGATAGCTGGTTATAATGCTCCCACACCTTCTTTTTTCCATCTAACACTCCCATTGTCCCCACTCTGTTTAGACTTGGGAAGATACCTACTCTTGCTGTTGCACATACAATGTAAGAAGTCATGAAGAAGCATTTAGTCTCCTTAATGATGGTCAATTGATCATGTATGCTATCTGAGACAATCATGGACCAATCAAACTATTGTGTTCCATCAAAGATAGTCTGGATAAAGGGAAACATCCATTCCTTAAAATGAAATGCATCCCTCTTCCGAAAAGCCCTAGACAACATCATTATCAGCTCTGACACCTCCTTGTAAAATTTTCCCCTCTTTGGTTGATCTGAGACCTTGGTCAAGGACTTCTCTATATTTTCAACCACATATTGTTCAAATGAGCCTTGTTGGATTCCTTACATTTGCAAAAGAGCCCTAAAGCATCCACCTCTTTCAAATGTACCAATTTATTTGGATCCGGGATACTAAACATAGTTTGAAACATTTGAGGAGTGAGATCAATAATCACATTGCCCTGGGAATCCATCCACTACCTAGTGACTAGATTGTAAGCACTGGCTATTGCCATAATCAACTCTAGGCATTGGATAGATAAAGGAAATAAGGTGACATTAGCCAAATCAGACTCAACAATTCTTTCTTTTCTCCCTGAACCATCCTCAATAAAGGTTTCTGAGTGCAACTCCTCCAAATTGAATGGGCCCAAATTGGTGTCAGTAATATCAGACCAATCAGATTCCACCTTGCTTACAGTGACCACAGTACCCCTATGGCCATACCTCAAAGTATAAGGTAACTGCTATGGCTTTATCTTCTTGGGCTTGATTGCTGCCTTTGAGGTTTCTGCAGGTCGGTTCCTTTGGACAACTTCTCCTGATGTTCATGACATCCTTTAGCTTTCCTGCAACAAAACCTTTAGTTAAATCCTTGTAGAAACATTACCAAACATGCCTTAAAACCATACCTTGCAAACGTATATCGGAGGCAGAACCATGCATAAAACATCTAAATAGTGTTCTTTTAACATACTGTCGGTCTCAGAGCAAAAACTATTATTGATATTCCACTAACAAGAAGCGGGCTCGAAGCCGGGACTAGAGTGGTTATAGGAACTGGGACTGGAATGGAAACGGATTTGGTTTCTTACAGATTTTTTACATTTTCACATTCCATTTCGGTTCCGATTCCGCTTTCATCAACGTAATTCACTTTTCGAAAGAAGACTTCTCACTATTAGAGGAGTCGGAGGGGGAATGAAAAATGGAATCAACACCTATTGAAGAACATGGTTCAAGGTCTAGATTGATTCTGATCTCGCCTCCACCTAGGTCATCATGACATCATAAATGATTTTAACAATTCAATGCATAACTTCATGATTTTAGAGGCTAGGTCATTTTTAACAGAAAAGGGGCTAAAATATAGCATGATGAGACCATCCCCATGTGACCGAGGGTGACTATACTTTAGGGCATCATATTTAACCTAAAATTCAAATATAGAAATGCATCTAAACCCTAAACTAAAACAAACACGATATAAAAACTAGGGCATGAATTTAACCCCTCCTAATTTAACTAGATGGATGCACGACACAAAACCCTAAGTAAAAACAAGACTATACCAACCCTAACTAACTATAAAACCTAAATTTAATCTCTTACTATGGAACCCTAATTAATCTATGCATTTAAAACCCAATGTAGAATGACGCGATCACAATAAAATGTGAAAGCGACCGTGCCTCAACTCACTAAAAATGAGAAACAAAAACAAAATGAAGTCAAGAACAACAACAAACAAAAAAAGAAAAACAAATCATGCAAACCCACAAAGATGGTGAACCCGCCCAAAGCAAAACGATACAACAAAAACAAGAAAACACATCAGTAAAATAAAAATGAGAATAGGAACCCTACCTCGAACGCAAAACTTGGCAAAACCCTCTGAAGAAATCCGCAAGCAATTATCTCCTCTTCTTTCAATCAATTCACTTAAAAAACAAAATGTTACTTCTCTACTTCACTCTTCGATTTCTTAACAATAATAATAACCATCCTTTTAACCCTAATCAAGGTAAAAGTGATAGTTTCTACCTACGCATGGTAGCTATCATTAATGCATTAAATGCAGTAAAGCGGAGTTGAAACTGGAGAAAAACAAGCACATCACTACAACGTGACTTCAGTAAAAAGTTAATGACCAAGAAATGGTGGGAGCGGAATTGAAGTGAAAACTGATCTGGAAACTTGAGTAGTTTCCAAACTTCATTGCCGTTCTGGTTTCGGTTCCACCAACAAAGTTTAAAACAAAACCAAACACAAAAATAAAATAAAAAGACCGAGAATAGAAAACTAAACATAAAGGCTTAGTCTAAAACAAAAGATCAAAAAGCGGAGGCGAAGGCAGAATGAATTTAGATTTTGGATTTTAAATAAGCATTGGCTTAACTTCCCTTCTGGCTCCAACTCCGACAAAGACATAACAAAAAGTTAAAAAAGAAAGATCGTCAGGATGGGACCCGGAATGAGGTTTAGGGTTCTAGTTCTGGTTCCAACAGACAAAACAAAAGAAAAACAAAGTGTTGGAAACAAAAGACTCCAAACTTTGTTTGAAAACAAACCAAGGATAAAAACACAAAAAATGGGACCCATTTTGACCAAGGCAAAAGATGGGGTGGTTATGCAAGGCATAACAGGAACCTTTGATGCCTCCTCTTCACTCATACAAGGTCTCACATCACAAACATATCCACAATTCCCTATAATAACTTCGTCACATACATTGATCCAAGGTCTAGCAAAATAAATTATTTCATCAAGCACATTAACCCAAAATCAAACCAATCCACCAAACATGACATATCAACTCAATCCACCAAACATAACAAATAAAATCAATTCATCCATCACACCCAATCCAAATCCAAATGTGCCACTAACATCACAACCCCAAGTGGCATCATATCAAGTGTCCCAACTATTAATCACACCATCAATGTAAAGCCAAGCCACATCCCACGTGTACACCCTTCCATCCAAAAGTCAAATCTCACAAGGGTTTAACATGTCATATCAACCATCTATCACCCAACCTCTCATCACATAACAACCACCCCAATAACCCCTCAACATAGCATCTCATACCACTCACCAAAATCCACCACCCCCACCTCACAATCCAAACATGATAAATCAATATAGCATAATGTTGCAAGTAGCACACCAAGCTTACCAAAATACATTGCAACAACTACAATCTTAACAAGCACAAGTTCAAGAATAAGCACAAGAACAAGCATAAGAACAAGCCCAAGTGCAAGCACAAGCCCAAGCCTTGCAACAGTAGAAAGTGCAGTAGCAAGCAACACAACAAGTGCACACACACACCCAATCCTTGAAACAATAGAAAGAAACACAACAAGCACAAGTGCAAGCCTTACAATAACAAGCCTATCAACAATCCCTACAAAAACATCAAGTGCAACAACAACAACAAGCCCAACAACAAGCATTGTTGGAACAACAAAAATAGGTGTATCAACAAGTGTTTCTTGCGGAACAAGGTTTCCAACAACCCTACATGAGCACACAAAAAAACTCTTTGAATCCCAATGCACAAGGAACATACATCACCCCACCACCATCACCATTCATACAAGACAACCCCACACATACTCTCCATAACACATTACACACATCAACCGTACCACCTCAAAACACGTATGTTCCACCACCTAATGCACAAGATGATATTTCCTCACAATTCAAACTACTCTCACAATAAATACAAGACAATCAAGAAATAAAGATGAAAAAATCATACACCCAAAATGACTTGTGCCCCTATCCCTTTGATAGGAACATTGCCATGGTCCCATTCCTGTCGAGATTTGAGATGCTAAAATTTGAAAATACAGAGGAAAATGAAATCTTGAGGACCACATTAGAGAGTTCTATGTTTCATTCATGGAAGTAGCTTACACTAATTCATATCTAATTTAACTCTTTCCACAAAGCTTGGTTGGACCGTAATCAACTAGTTCTCTCGCTTACCTCCTAGAATCTGAAAATTCCAAGATATCATAAATCTATTTGTAGATTACTTCTTGTTCAATCTAGATATGGATGTGAGCTTGGAAGAGTTGTATGACCTATAAAAAATCTTGAGGAGAATCATTTGCAGCCTTCTTACAGTGATGGAGAAATAGATCTAGTAAAAGCAAGTTGTCTATGCATGAAGAACAACAAATAGGAACCATCATTGCTAACCTTGAGGGAGAGTTGTCCTTCCAATTAAAAATGTAGTGTGCCACAATGTATGATCAAATTATCCCCAAGGCTCTCAAAATTAAGAGATCTCTCATAGCACAAGGGCACACACCAACATATAGGGATAATTGACTATCAACTAGCTATAACGAAAAACCCTACACTTGGTCCAAAAACAAAAACATTAGCAATGATGGTGTCATCAATTCCAAAGTGATTATCAATTCCACAAAACAAAACACATACCAAACAACATACCCACAACCCAACACACACCAACCACAACCCAACATACAAAAACCAACCTACCAACAAAATGCACCACAACCAAACCCACCACGACAACAAAAAGCAAATCAAATGGTCAACAACACAAACACTCAAAGAGGACCACCCATAAGGAATAATTTCCCACAAAAATGCAAATACACACCATTGGGGAACCTATTAAGGCTATCATGAAAAAGTTAGTGCAATCAAATCTCATCACACTCCCTATTTATGAGAATTACCAAGAGCCTCAAGCTAAAATACCATTGTATAATGAAAAGCATCTTTGCGATTTCCACAAAATCAAGGGACATACAATGGCTAGTTACATGAAATTGAAGAACCTCATTAAATACCTCATTGAAAATGGGGATATAACTATTGACCAACAAGCAAGGAACCAAGATTTAAAGATATACACGAATCTAATGCCTGATCATAACAAGGGAAAAGACAATGGCAAAGGAATAGACAATACAAATATAAGCCATGTCTACAATAATGTTGTAGCATCAGTAGATGAGTTTGTATTAGTCATCAATATCAAAGGGCCTAATGTAGAGTGTGGAGTCACTACACATTGACGCGAGGTCACCATCTAAGGACCATCACCATCACCTAGGGCATTACCTACAATTCAAAAATCCAATGCTAATGACTACAGTGTCTTGGAATAGTTGAAGAAAACCCCCAAACAAATTTCCATCTTGGAGTTGCTAAAGATATCATATGTGCATAAGGATATCCTAGAAAAGGCCTTGTTTTCATCCACCATATCCAATGAAATTGATGTTAATAAATTCCAAGCTATGATCATACATATCACTACACCTCATCTTCTCTCATTCTTTGAATATGACCCGCTAATGCAACCATCTCACAATCATGCACTACATCTTGAGGTCTTGGTTCACAAGAAAAAGGTCAAGAGAGTCTTGGTGGATGGAGGTGTGAGTCTCAATATTTATACCTTGAAACTGATTAAGAATCTAGAATTATCTGAAGATGTCATTGAGAAAGGAAAGGGTATTACTATCAAGGTCTATGATGATCAATAATGGGTTTCACAAGGCACCATCCAACTTCCCACCCAAGTGGGGCCAGCCATTATGGAAACCACATGCTAAGTCCTTTACCTTGAGCTTCCTTATAAAATTATCCTAGGGTGACCATGGATCCATGTGATGCAATCCATATCATCCACCTATCACCAATGTGTAAAATTTCCTTACCAAAAGAAGGAAGTAACGATCCATGGTGACCCCGAACCATTCTACTACTGCAAGAACTTGGAAGAAAAGTACTACAAAATCCTACAAGTTCCCAAAAATGATGAGGGGCGATCATCCTCCTCCTTTGTTGACCCATCTACTTTAGCCTCCACATCTAAGATAAAGAAACCCTCATCTAGAATATCCTAGACATTAAAGTAGTGATCCACTATGACGGTTGTGGAAAATATAAATTGAAGAAGAATGCATTTGTGTTAGGATAATTACCTCAATATCCTAAACCTCATGGAAAGTCGCAGCCAATCGACACAACATCCCAGACCTTCAAGGTAGAATAAACCACTTTCAAAAATTGGGGAGACTTAATTAAAGAGGTTGTGGATGAAAAATACATATCAAGCTTGAGCATGTACAAGATCATCATGGAAAAAATAGGTCCTTAAGTGGCAACAAAATTCAGAAAAATCAAAGTTAGGCAACTTGACGTAAAAATTTGAATAAGTTAACTATATTATTTCAAAAACATGAAAGAATAAAATCTATTGCAAATTGAATGTAGTTTCTAAACTAGTAGGTTTATTTTTATTTTTTTTAAATCTATTTGGTGAAAATTTGAAATTTCAATGCAGTATTACTTAAATTTCAGGGAAAAAATAAGAAGTAGGTGTTTGTCTAACCACCCTAACCACAATAAAATGATAATATTTTTGATATAAGTAGAAGACCCATGTACCGATGTGATGCATATTTTTTGTAATTTTTTTGTAAGTAAATAATTAATTATTATTTTTTTATTACAGCTTTTAAAAAATATCAGAACTCATATGTTTGACCACCTTAACTTGGTCAAAACTTCATGAAATTCATTTTTTTTTTTTGAATCCTATAGTATGTGAAGCATAGAATTTGACGCATGTTTCAGATTCAAAAAATTTGATACCCTTTGAAAGCTATATATGTTTTTCAATCAACCTATCAATCAGGACTTTAGTCATAATTCAAATAGAAAATGAATAATAATTATTTATTAAATTCAAAATAAAGCATAGTTTATATTTGTGGAAAGCTAAGAAACTCCTTTAAAAACCCTTTTCATGTCATCAATTTTGGGTAAAAAAAAAGTCATCAGCCACATGCGCCATCATATCACTTACATATCGCCACTTTTTAGCCCATCATGATCCTGCACATACCCACTTACTATATCAAGACAATAGACCTATTGATGGTGGAAATAACACAAACAACATAAAACAAAATATTTGTACTTTATTTCTCCTAAAAAAGAAAGACAACATATAGTAGCCTAACTTCCAAGGTCCTAGTAGTTGGTTCTCAATTGTCTGATGTCACTCAATTGGCCAATGCAACTGTAATATTCAAGGGGCCTTTGTTGGTGATAAGGGATACAAACGGTATTAGATTGATCAATCTATGTTAAATGGGGGGGGTTTAAACAAATAGAAAAAAGATAGATCAAGGCATAGATCAGTAAAACATGAACATAATTCTTTAATATCCAAACATATATTCTTAACAATGAGTGTTTCTTAATAGATCAAAAACCATAACATGATGCAATTCATAGAACAATCCATACCATTGCATGAATTCATAGTGCTTAGTTTAATCATCACAACCATTCATCAAAATACCACAAGATTAAAAAAAAAAAACTCCTCATTCATTGCCAATAATATAGATCAACAAACATTTAACAATTCCATTCATAGACAATTTAATGAAATAATCTTTAAAATCTAGTTTTCCCTATTGATTCATATCAAATAAGAAACATTTATGCTCAGAAAACTCACTAGCATATAGATTGATTATGGTTCATTAACCTCATCCACGAAGTTCAACTCCAACATAAAAATTGTATATAAAAAGGTGTGTCTAAATTCAACATGAATTTTAAAAAGTATCTTTTCTCAATCTATAAAAATCCTATCTACTATCATCATGTGGCTAATTCTACTTTCATCAGCTGAACTTTACAATATGGAGCTCAAAATTACATATAGAGATGCTTAAGCACAAATCCCTCTCAATCAAAATTGAGATCCACTAATCAAGGAACCAAAACCTCCTCAAAAAATTAGACTGGTTGATCTTTAGTTCAAACGTTTATTGCCCTGTGAAATAGGAGAGAAAAGGGGGAAGTCATGTGCCCAAAATAGATCATCCTAATGCCAACTCATTCCTATTTAGTTTTCTCAAGAAGGTACTCATTATAACTGGAGAAGACTTGTTGAAGAATATCCACATCAGGCCCATCGACCCAGCTATCTTCAAATTTAATCCTCTTCAACTCTAAAAAGGCGAATTCCTTCATATCTTTTAATTTAGTCAACTCTCTCCTAGCAGCTTTCACCTCTTATTTAACATCCATTATTCTATCTAATAATAAGTCCTCTCCATCGTCCTCTTTCTTCATGACCTCCTGAAACCTATTGTCCCATTTCTCCTTTAATTGATTCAAAGGCATGCCCTCCTTAACCGGTATGTCCACATTGACTAAAATGGCCACAATAGCTTCTAGTTCATCTAGCTGCTCATTCATGTCCTTACGAGCATCTTGACTTTCATTTTTATGCTTATATGTGAAATCATACCTAAACTAGATTATGGTTGAGGCTCTTTCCAAGAAATCTACATTATCTTCTTCGAGGATTGATTTTGGTATTTTACTAATATCTTTAATTTTCTGAACATAACCCCCTATATTCCTCTTCCTTCTTTCCTGAAGTTTTAGTGTGGTGACCCATTTCCTCTATCAACTCCAACATTGTCTTATGAATTTCAAAACTTCTTACCAACACCTCACCCACTTCTTGGTTAAGCTTATCTATCCATCTATCCATCATCCCAGACTTACTCCTCATTTGTACCAAATCATCAACTTCTCTTTTTATGAGTAAGACTGGTGTTTCCTAGGAAACAAATTGTTGTGACCTAGTGGTGGAAACATCTCTTAAGAAAGTATTCAACTCATCCAATTGAGCCTTAAGCTCATCCTTTCTTTTTTTGTCTTTGATCATTATAGACTTTGTGGATGACGCTACAACATAAATAGGATTCATTTGTTGATTCCTTGTAGGATTCCCTAAATTGACTGTGCCCAGTTGATAATTGGCACCTACATATCTCCTCTATCCTTGTCCACCACTAGAATTGCACATTCTGCAATGATCTCCCCTACCTCGGTGAGCCTTGTGGAATGAAGAACTTTGGCCTTCTTCTTTGGTCTTTCCTTTTCTATCTCCTTCATCATTTCTTCCAAATTAAGAGGCTATGGTGGAGCTACTTTCCTCTTCTCAAGATCCAGCTTTATCTAGGGAGGAGCACTAGGAGTGGTAGCCATTATTGTAGAGGAAGAGGCAGAAGTTGTAGAAGATAGTGGCTACAATAAAGTAACTTTAGATTGAGAATCAACCTCTTGCACATTTTGTTGCTCCTTTTATGCATTCTCTTGTGCAACCTTCTTAGCCTCTTCCCTATCCTTCTGCTCCTGTAGCCTTTTATCCTCTTGTTCATTTTTCAACCATTCTTCCTCTAACTTCTTCTCTTCAAGCAGTTTATCTCTCTCTCCCTCCAAATCCTTGAGCTTGTCCCACACTTCCTTTTCCTTTTGTTGTTGCTTAGCAAGCTCTTCAACATCCTTTTATTTTTGCAAGTTTTTTTCTTCCTCCCTTTTCTTATAGGCCTCTTCAATCATTTTAAATTTAGCCTCAAGGGCCTCCCTTTCTCTTCTTTTTTTGGCCTTCTCTTTCTCCAGCTCATGGATCTTTTCTAGCATCTCCAATTTGTCATTTTCCTCCTTTACTCTGAGCTCATGCTCCTTTTTCTATTGCTTCTTGATCAATTCATCATATTTTTGCTTGGCCTCTAATTGTTGTTGCATAAGTAATGCATCAACTTGTTCTTTTGCACCCATTTCCTTTTGTTTTGCCAAAGCTTCAGCTCATGCTTTGGTATCTATTTCTTGTTGTTTCATCAAAGCTTCAGCCTATGCTTTGGCATCTGATGCTTTCTTATCTTCCTCAAACAACACCCATTGGTCTTCTTTTGTCAAAACATGCTCATCTTCATCAAGAGGTGTCTCCTCTAGCATCTCATTATTTGACAAAGTATCCTTTGAGTCTGTTTATATATCATTAATTTCCATCTCAACTCCCTTTCCCTTTAAAGTCTCAGCTTACTCATGGAGAGACCCCTTAGGCATTTCTCCACTTGGTTTCTCTATAGGAGGGAGTTGAGATGGTGAATCACCAACAACTAATGTTGAGGCCACAGGTCCTGTTGGGACTTCTTCTTCATGTGGTTCAGGAAAATATTGAGTTGGAGATTCAAGTTCAAATTCCTCTATGTCAGGAGGGAAGAATTCCAAGGGCTCCTTTGGAGCCATTCTTCTCTTCGTTCTCTTGTACCCTTGTGTGGTACTTGCACCTTTTCTTTTCTTAGAGGTTTGACCCTCAGGCTCCTTGGTTCTCAGCATGACCCATTGGATACTTCTATCCAACACTGGTCTTGATATTTGCTTAATATCTATTGTCTCCTCTACACCCCAATCTACAGAATCTAAACTCTTGGTGCCTACATTTTGTGCCCCATATAAGGGATCCAAAACTACACCATCATCTGATATTGTTTTAGGAATGTCCACTTTAACCACATATTCCACCATGAGTGGGATAGGAAACCTTTCATAATTCCTCTTCCTCAAATCATATTCATCCTGGAGATCACTCCAAAAGTCCTCCAATAGATTGAAGTTTTTATAAAAAATCGAAGCAAGCAAGGAATTCATCTTCTTCTTTGGATCAAAGTACTTCCTAGCAGTATACAAGCCCAATTTCAAATGCATCAATTCATTGCAAACAACCTTAGCTCCCACAAGGTGTGGGCAACTATATTCACCCAACTGCATGGGGAGCTTATGAAAACCGGGCTTATGCTTTATACCAAATTTAGCATTAACCCCCAAGTCTTGGTAAACAAACTCCATTAAAACCATCTTGTTGCTGCAACATCTAGGGAGTAAGTGAGGATGACCATCAAACCAAACCAACCTCAAAATAAGTAAACTTGGGTTATTGGATAAACCAATATCCCCACTTTGTAATGAATGCCATAGCCTCCTGGCTCAATCTATACCCTGCATCTTTGGTAAGCTGGTTAATAATGACATACAATTGTGCATCATTAACCCTTCTATAATACAATTCAGAAATCTACAAGGATAGTTGATCATAATGGTTCCATACTTTATTTTGTCCAACAGCTTCTACCAAAATCCCCACTTTGTTTAAACCTAGAAAAATGCCTCTCCTTGTTGCTGCATAAATGACATAAGAGGTCATAAAGAAACTCTTGGTTTCTTTCACTCTAACCATTTGATTGTGTATGCTTCCAGACATAATCATGGGCCAATCAAACTATTTCTTGCCATCTAAGATTGTTTAAATGAATGGAAACATCCATTCTTTAAAGTGAAAAGCATCCCTTTTTCCAAACACTCTGGATAACATCATTATTAAGTTCCCAACCTCCTTGTAGAATTTTGCCATTTTAGGCTGATCTGGAAGCTTAATTAGAGACTTTTTCTCAGTCCTCATCCACTTATTATTCAAATAAGATTTGTTGTATTCCTTATGATTACTATATATTTTCAAAGCCTCCACCTCATTGAGCTGCTTAGGATTCCTTGAATTGGGGACATTGACAATAAACTGGAACATTTGGGGAGTTAAATCAATGATGACATTGCCTTATGAATCCACACACTATCTAGTAGCTGGATTATAGGTTCCAGTTGTTTTCATTATTATTTTAGGACATTGGATTGATAGAGGAAAAAAATGACATGAGCTAAGCCAGATTCAACTATTCTTTGGGTCCTCCCTGTTACCTCTTCAACAAATGTTTCAGAGTACAACTCCTCATAATGGACCGAACCTAGATTTTTATTAGTTATGTTTGCCCAATCAAACTCCACCTTGCTAATAGTGATGACAGGACCTTGATGATTATACCTCAAGGGATAAGGGAGTTGTTCAGGCTTAACCCTTTTAGGCTTAGCTCCTGTTTTTTAAGTTTCTGTAGGTTGACTCCTCTGAGAAGCCTCCCCCGATGCTCCTGAAATTCTTTAATTTTTGCAACAAAACCCCAGATTAGATCTACAAGAAGTATAACAAAAACCCAGTCAGAGATATTACCCTTCATATACACTAGAGGTGGGACCAGGTAGAAGACATCCTTAAAAATCCTTTAAAGCACCGTCGGGGTCGAGACTGGAATGGACATTGAGCTCTCAACAAACCATATGGAAAGATCGGAGATAGAGTTGGACTGGTAATCAGAACCAGGATCAGAATGGACATTGATTTGGTACAATGAAGAAATTTCAAACTTATATCCTAGTCTACCTTTGGTTCCGACTGTGGCGAACAAAATTTTGATAAACTATAACTCATCGGAAGCGGGCCAGAAGCCGGAGTCGGACATTCATTACAAACCAAGTTCTGAGAATGAAATTAATCCTGAATGTGACCATGATTAAAAACAACCATGACATCATTAGGGACTTCAATAGGAAAATGAATGACATCATAACCTAAAAATGAGGTCAGCTAGAAAACCAAGGAGGCTTAAAAAAAATGACAGCATGAAACCATCCCCATACGACAAAGAGGAAAACATAAAAACTAGGGAACCATTTTCTAATTAAACAAAGATGTGCATAAAAACCCTACTTTATAAAAACCCTTTGAGTCAAATAATTAGGGCACAACTTAACCCTACTCGAAACCAACAAGTTGATATGTAAAAGAACCGGAAGTTAAAGCCACAAATAAATAAAAAAACACCATAAAGTAGTGTGGTAGACAATCGACACCCCCAAAAAACTAGGGCACCACGGTACAGGCATGAAGAAAACATGAAAATGACCATGGAAAAATAAACAAACAAGAAAAATGACAAACAGTAAAATAAAAGATGAACCGAAGACAAGGAAAACAAAGCAGAACAAAAGAGAAGAAAAGCAAGGCAAACAACAAGGATTCGAATGAAAATGAAGAGTTACGAACCCACGCAAAGAGCAGCAGACCAAACAAAACATGATGAATAGAAAATGAAGACCAAAAACCCTACCTCCAAACACAATCCAATAGGCTGGCCCTTGATGTGAATCCACGCACAAATGCCCCCACCTTCGATTGATACATGCTCCCAAATGCTCTACCGCAGCTCTGGTTCGATTTTACTCTTTAAACAATGATAATAACCAGCGATTTAACCTTCATTAAGGTTAAAATTTAACCTCATATGTGTGAGGCATCCGGACGCAGAATCGCGGTGGGAACTAGCACAAGACTATTGTGCAACCAAAGTAAAGTTAGACAACAACAAGAAAGGTGGGACCGAGATTAGAATGGAATCCTCAAAACAAGTTTCAAACTAGATTTCGTTCTAGTTCTAGTTCTGCCAAAACAAAAAGAAAGCAAAGCATTGGAAGAAATAAAAACTCCAAACTTTGTTGAAAAACAACCAAGGACAGAAAATAGAAAGGGGGACCCATTTTGACCAAGGCAAAATATGGGGTGGTTATGCAAGGCATAACAAGACCTTTACCCATTCTTCCAATGGAGGACAACAACAAAGGTCTAAAATTGATGCTTGGTTGGGGCTATAATGAAAAATGAAAAGTTAGGGTAGAATGACAACAAATTACTAGAACCCCTCGTTCTTGAGAAAATTTTAAATAATCTTGGCCTTGGTTGTATCACTAGTAAGGTGACCATTCTTGGCAAGCGTGCTCTTATTAAAATAGTCAAATCTTTCCCTTAGTTATCGGTATCCACTGAAATTCCCTTAGATAATTATACCTTCGATATAATAGACCTATTTGATGAGGATTCATGTGTTTTCATGATAACCACCACGTCGTTTGAGCCAAACCCTCTAAACATTGAGCTATAACTTTTCTATCCCCAACTCATAAATTGGAACCAATGAGGACCACCAATCTTGGATTCATTTGAAAACAACAAAGCTCTCTCCAAATTTATGGGATTAAGAGACAACATGTCATATGGAGATCACAAATTAGGATTCAACATTGAGCTAGATACACATGCCTACTATGGGAAAATGATTGAATCTCTTAGTCGCAAAATTAAAAATATGAGAGCAACGTCTCGATCCTTGAGTGAAAACTACATTGTGGCACTTTTGGATAATAAAATAGTAAAAACAAAGGACATATCTAATGGTGAAAATCTCTCTGAGGTGCCAAAGGATGATGGGTTCAATATTCCCCTTAGTGTTATCCATTAGGAAATAAAATAAAATCCTTACAAATAAGTGTGATCCAGTAAATGTGGGAACCAAAGAGGCACCTTAGATAACCTTCTATGCAAAATCACTTTTGGCCAAGGAATGAGTAAATCTAGTAGCATTTTAAAGGATGGAAAGTGAAATTTTGCATGGACATACACTGACATACTTGGCCTAGATCCTAAAGTGGTTGTCCACCACCTTGTCATATATCCTGATGAAAAACTAGTAAGACAAAAGTGAAGAAAGATGCATTCCTAGATCACATTATTAGTCAAACTGGAATTGTAGAAGCTCCTTGACGTAAGATTTATCAGACCCATCGATTATCTAGAATGGGTATCCAATATTGTACCAATCTCCAAGCCCACTGGGGGGATCAAAATTTGCACCAATTTTAGAGATTTGAATAAGGCATGTCCAAGGATGATTTTCCCCAACCAAACATTGATATGATTGTAGATATGACAGTGAGGCATGAGATGTTATCATTGATGGGCGATTTCTCTAGCTACAATCAAATCATGATCTCTAAAGAAGACCAACACAAAAC
Source organism: Sequoiadendron giganteum (assembly GCA_007115665.2). NCBI lineage: Eukaryota > Viridiplantae > Streptophyta > Pinopsida > Cupressales > Cupressaceae > Sequoiadendron > Sequoiadendron giganteum. The sequence continues at coordinate 38,597,996 of VCHN02000014.1, forward strand.
AACATTGACATGTCCATGGGGAACTTGTTGTTGGAACATGCTATCATTTGGGCTAAATAATGTTGGGGCCACCTCACTAGTACAACAATACAAATAAATGACTAAAAAACTACTAAAAATCGGTCAAGTGACCATTAGTAGTTTATTGCTAATCATTTATAACGTAACCAAATTCATGACTAAACCATTTTTTAGTCATTTATTGGTTGTTTTGATTGATCATTTTGGTAGTATATTTATTCATTGATTGTTATTAACTGGTCATTTATTTAGTCATGGTAGTCATTTATTTAGTCATGGTAATCATTTATTTATTCACGGTATTCATTTATTTAGTCATGGTAGTCATTTTAATTATTCATTGTAGTCATTTATTTAGTCATTGTAATCCTTTATTTAGTCATTGTAGTCATTTATTTAGTCATTGTTTAGTCATTTATTTAGTCATTGTAGTCATTTATTTAGTCATGGTATTCATTTATTTAGTAATTTATAAACTAAAGTAATCATAAAACTTCAACAAATCTGCTCAAAGGATTGAAAATAATTCATTGTATATTCAAACTATATATAAAATATGTTACAAAGAAATCTATATATAGAGTTTTGAGTATTCTCAAAGGATTGAAAATAATTCACTATATATTCAAATTGTATATAAAATATGTTACAAAGAACTCTATATATAGAGTTTTGAAGACATAATCTTTCACAGTATGCAAACTACTAATTTATTATGCTTTTAAAACTGAAAAAAACTAAAACTAAAGCTAAAAAACCATTGGTGTGAATGCATGTCTTCAGTGATTCCATTGTTGCACATGAGGTGGGTTGTAAATGCATCTAGAAGGCACTGGTTTTTCATTTTCTCCTTGCTCTGTACATGTCCACGATCAAAATGACTTAGAGATTTCAAATGTGGTTCAAAATGACTTATCCCTTTCAAAGTGAAGAATTTCACAAGGATGATCTTTCCAAGGGATAAACTTAGAAAAAAGTTAAAGATGTTTTATTTAAAAATAAATAAAATTCTCCCTTTATAAACTAATAATGCCTACAATAACATAAACTAAAAACTAATAATAGATATAAATTAAAAAGTAAACATAAATTTCACCTCTTCCTCAAGATCAACAGCCTTTTTAAATAAATGTTCTTTCTGAAACAAGATACCAAGGAAGACTGCAAATTGTTCAATTTGAAAAAAAATAAAAAAACGACTTGCTAAACAATTCTAAACACTTTCATGTTTACTCCCACAAACTAT